>CM031588.1:16034796-16232976 GCA_018467065.1 Ephestia elutella
TATTTATAATATTAACTAATATTAAATAAGAAGTAAGATTATAGATAAGCGAACATGCTTCATTCAGAAGCTAGATAGATTGGCTATGTAAGGAAAGTCATCGAAAGTATGGCATAGAACAGGTTAAATGAGGCCTCTGTCTAATGGATCTTTTCTGGATATGGTCTGTCGTCATGCATTAAGGGAGCCTTACAACCAGCAATGGGATAATTACTATCGATGAGGATGATCTAGATTGAAGGATTAATTGATAAAAGAAAGAACAGATTGATAATGTCTTTAGTGAACAGGACCCACAAAATAAATCAGTTTTCAGAAAATTACCATCAGACCATTGCGGCCAATTAGTTACATTTAATATAATACCTAGCTTGAGTGAGGAAAAAATCATGTGTAGACCAATCACTGCTCAAAAAATTAATAAATTCAAAAATACGTTGGAAAATAAAATGTGCTCGGTGACATACACTGGTAGTGATCCAAATGCCCACTATAACAACTTATTTAGTACTGTTTCTGATGCTTTTTCCAAAACATTTACATTGAAGCAACGTAAGTTTAATAATAAATTACAATTTAACGAATGGGCTACTACAGGTATATATATAAGTAGACAAAAATTATTTGACTTGTATGCCCAGAAACAATATAGATTTGATAGTACTTTTGTTGATTATGTTAGAAATTATTCAAAAACTTTTAAAAGAGCTTGCAGACAGGCTAAGGCTAATTGTATTAAAAGGAAGATCAGTAACGCTCCTAATAAGATGAAAGAAACCTGGAGCATTATAAATAAAGAGACAGGCAAATTTAAATTGAAAGAAAATATTAAGGAAATTAAACATAATGACAAAAAAATTACTTCTATACAAGAAATAGTAAATGTTTTTGAAAATTACTTTACAAACATACCTTTAGAATTAACCTCTAGTATAAATTCATGCCCTCAAAATGCCGAATCCCTACTTAAAAGTAATGTCACCACCTGCACCTCTAAATTTAAATTCTCGCATATTGACCCTAGTGATATAATTAAAACTTTTAAAGAACTAAATATTAAAAAGTCTGAGGATCACTGGGGTATGTCTGTTAGCATAATTTACCATATAATAAATATCATAGCTGTCGACTTAGCTTATATATTTAATGAATGTGTTGACCAAGGCATTTTTCCAAATTTAATGAAACTTAGCAAATTAATTCCACTGTTTAAAAAAGGTGAAAAATCAGAGCCTGGCAACTATAGGCCTATATCTATTTTGCCAGTCTTGAGTAAAGTATTTGAAAAGATTATGCTTAGTCAAATGCAACAGTACTTTAATATCCACAATCTATTTCACGGCCAACAATTTGGATTTACTAGTGGTAAATGCACAACTGATGCGGGAGTGGCTTTGGTTACTCATATCTTCAATGCATGGGAAGATTCACAGGATGCAATTGGAGCGTTTTGTGATTTATCTAAGGCGTTTGACTGTGTTGACCATGAGACTCTCTTGCTCAAGCTCTCTCAGTACGGTTTTGACACAAAATCAATAGAACTAATAAAATCTTATTTAAGTGATAGGCTGCAGACTGTAGACCTAAATAACGTAAAATCTAAAGGATCAAAAGTTATGATTGGCGTACCTCAAGGTTCAATTTTAGGACCTTTTTTTTTAGTCTATGTCAACGACCTGCCTTATATGGTTGAGAAGCAGGCTGGTATAGTGTTGTTTGCTGATGACACGTCTTTAATTTTTAAGACTGACCGCCATAGCGAAAATGTGGATGCTGTGAACAGCACTTTGTCTGCCATATCAGACTGGTTTTCTGCTAATAACCTGATGCTTAATGCAAGTAAAACCCATTGCATTAAATTTACGCTTCCTAATGTTGGGCAGGCCCATGTTGATATCAATATAAATAGTAATAAGTTAGAGTTCATTGAAAGTACCACATTTTTAGGAATAACATTAGATTCTAAATTACAATGGGGTGCTCACATTTCTAATTTGTCTAAAAAACTGAGCTCCGCGGCTTATGCTGTAAGACGAATCAGACAACTGACGGATGTGGCAACTGCTAGGTTGGTTTATTTTAGTTATTTCCATAGCCTAATGTCGTATGACCTATTACTTTGGGAGCAGCAGCCGATATACAAACAATTTTTATACTTCAAAAAAGAGCGATTCGTTTTATTTACAGATTAAGAAAAAGAGATTCACTCAGAGATTTCTTCAAAGATATAGATATTTTAACCTTACCATCCCAATATATTTTTGATAACATTATGCATGTTAGGAAAAATATTTCGTCTTTCAAAAAGTTTGTGATGTCACAGATATATCCCTGAGAAACAAACATAACTTGTACGTTCCAGGGCACAGACTGGCTAGGGTTAGGAAATCATTTGTGGGAAACTGTATACGCTATTATAATAAAATACCAAAATCTGTCCTTGATATGCCTGACAATAAATTTAAACATTATATTAAGGAGACACTTTGTAAGAAGGCATATTATACGACGGATGATTATGTAAATGACAAAAATGCGTGGCCCGAGCCTGGTACAGTGACCTCCTAAGACTGTCATATTACTCTCTAGGTACTTTGTGTACTTTTACCTTTTCAATGACATTTTATTTTATTAATTTATAATTTTTACTAATTTATAAATTTGACATTTAATATATATACTCAATGTATATTCGTCCACATATACAGTTATTTAATTGTAAGACATATGTTGTAAAGTGACGTCTTTGGAGAAAATGCAGCAGTGGAGTTTGTTGCGCCGCCTCTTCTCCACTTGCGCTTTGGAGGCGGTGGTAAACTTAGCTTTAAGTAATTTTATGACGTCAACTAACTAAAAAATAAGAAAGTGACGATTTATAAGTGCTATATTTAAGCCAATATAAATAAAAATATTTGACTTTGACTTTGACTAACATGATATGCAAGATTGTATCTTTAAAAGTGAGTCACCAGAAGGCACCACGGTCCCAGTCAACCCTTCAGTTGATTTCCCTTGTGCCGTATTAACAAACCGCGCGATGTAATAAGACAAACATTAAGTTTACTACGTAAATGCATGAAGTTACTTGGCCAAAGTTAAGAAAATTTTGTAGACGTTTGTCTTTTAATTGTTTTAAAATAAAGATGAGAACTTGCTAAAAAAAAGAACTTAATTAGGCATGACATGACAGTCATTTACTTGTATTTAATTCTATCTAATAAAACCGAAAAGAGCAAAGCTCAAAGAAGTAGTATAGTTTGACTAGTTCAAACTATACTACTACCAGAACCAGTCTTAAGTTGCCTATACGGTTTATTGTAAACTTGTAAATAATTCGTTTTAGAAACGGTATTTTAAACCGCGGATTACACAAAATTGATTCGCAATATTTCGTCACCCTGCCTTTCGGAGTAGCCCATCCCCTAATTGAGTTGAAAGGGGATTAAAATCCAATCATACAAAATGTGTACTAAGCTAGTCTACAAGTACAGAAAGGTATTTGGTATCAAACAATGAAAGTATTGGTAAACCCTTCATTTCTAAAAGAAGAGAACGAAAGGAAAACATGCTTCTAGGATCTCTAAATACTCACGAGCTTGTGGTTCAGCTAGTCACAATTTATGTTAATAAAAGATAAAGAAGTTAATCATCAACTGACATCTTAGTTTTAAGGAGTTTCCACACACACATTCCTAAAAAAATATTACTCTCCTTTTTGGGCAGTTGTGTGAAAATAGAAGTAGGCATAGGCATTGTGCAATCGATTGGTCGGCGTTAAAAAATGGTCGACCATGCATTTCAGGCGGGAAAGTATTTTTTATTTTTACCGCCGCAGGGACTTCGGTCGTGTAAATCTCGGCTTTTAGAATTGGAAAATTGTCATTCACCCTCCGTTTTTTGTGCCTAAATACTGGTATCGTTATTTTGAAGTAATATATGTTGAAGCGGTAGTGTACGGCGCCTGCCTGTGGCTGCAAAGATCCCAGGTTCAATTCCTCCCTGAGCTATACTTGAGCTTTTATACCAATCTGACTCGTGTACCTATGTTAGTTTTCATCGATCACCACTTGCTTCCGGTGAAGGAAAACATCGTGAGGAAACCTGTAACCAACCAGAGTTGATGACAGCTAGTGTGTGAAACGGAGAAGGCAATGGCATAAACCACTCCATTAACATTGCCAAGATAGTCGTTGTGTGTGTTTCATTCCATATAATGACCACGACCCTCAGTCATGAGGAATACGACTACAGGACCTCCTCATTTAGTAGTATTTCTCATCTCAAATATATTTATGTATATCATTTTTATAACAAAGAGCTGATTGATAACTGGCTACTGGTTGTAGAAACACTATAGGTACCTAGGTATCTGTTACCAAAGTTAATTTGGTATTGGTAATACCTATACCATTTTTTGAGGCTATCTCAATTTTTATAATTTATCTTTGTTATTTATTTTACCATACCATTACCATAATATACACTCCACCCTCAAGAATGTCTAGTCTGTTTGTAGATATAACGAGTGTGTGACGTATCTCAGGATCGACCCCACAAAAGAGTTCCCAAACAAATATCACAAACTATGAACATTATTTGGTTACATTGGACGTCTCGATCGTAAAACAGTGATGTTGGCATCATTTTTAGGGTTCTGTCACATATTTTAGGCAACCGATATCTATTAGATAACAGACTGAATCGTGGTGATACCGCATTGGTCGGTTTATTTAATAATGTTGACTGGTTTGTCACACAAACCTTAATCAAAAAGCCGTATCCACTTTTTGATTTCATTAAAGTGATCCAATTATTTTATTAAAGATTTTTGAAAACGACTCTTAAAAACCTGTAGAGTTGTATAATTTTTTTTTTATTTATGTATCTTTTACTAGGTAGGTACTAAACACTTTGAAAATATCAATTTGCCCAAATTAACTAGTAGAAAGAGTGTGCCAATGGCTGTGGTTTCAATGTGTCGACGTAACGAACTTAACACTGTCGCAAGGATGGGATAAAATTGAACAATGACAACTTCAAATTGTTAATATAACAAAATAATGGATTGACATCTAAAAAAGTGAGAAAAAGCTACAGGAGAAGATCTCGGGTAACAAAGGCTAAGGTAAAGTCTAATGCAACTTTTTAGTAGAAATAATACCTATTCTTACAAAAGATAGATAAAACGTTTATCACATCTTCTTCTTGTGCTATTCATTACTGAACGTTGGCAGTTTGGCAGTTAGCTCCTTAAATTTAGCTATATTCAACAGCCAGTCTGAACAGTTTGTTTCACCATTTTGATTCCCGTCCACTCTCTGATGTTCCTGAGCCAAGACATCTTCCGTCCTCCCACTCTACACTTTCCAGCAATCTTTTCCATCATGATGGTTTGAAGGAGATGGTATTGTCTGTTTCTAAATTACACATCACTGTTTATGACAAAAAAAAAACAAATACATATTAAAACATACCGTGTGCAGTAATCATGTGTAGCAGTAATATGAATGGGCAATTATTCTACTCAGACAAAGAGCAGGGCACTGGTTTTCAGATGGCACTTTCTTCACTAACATTATCCCCGCAATACGTGCTTATTCCAACAAGTTTATAAATCAAGACGATCCCGCAAGAATCGAAGCTACCCACTAGACATAGCTATCAGTAACCGCGTCCCCTCGAAATATATCCTCAAATACTTACACTTGTCATCTTGCCGCCCTACTTTGCGCACATATTTATTTTGTCACATTGGTCGAGTGATTTGATTGAGTTAAATCAGCCAACAATGTTTTCAAGTGAGTATTTGATTCATTTTACAATTGTAAAATTTTATGACGAATGCATGCAATTGAACTATAAGCATTCATCATTCCATCATTTATCATTAGAATTCATAAAGAAATTTCAAATAGCTATCCAAATCCCATCCCAATTAATATTATAAATGCAAAAGTAAGTTTGTTTGATTGTTACCTCTTTACGCTTTATCTACTGAACCAATATTCCTGAAATTTGGTGACACATATTATGTACATAGTTAAAAGTACTGAGAAGGACATAGGGTACCGGGAAAAAGCACTGTTCTCGTGGGAAATTAAAGCGGACGAAGCCGCTGGCAACTAGTAGTAGATTAAATTTCCATTTATATACATGCTCGACCGACCATCCTTCCTGTTACGAGATTATTAAAGAAATTCTATGCCTTTTTTGGATCAAGAAAAAATATCAAGTTTTGACATCATAACTTACTTTAAAATTTAGGTAGTACGAAGCTAGTTTTTAACCACTTCTAACTCAAAACTTATTCGGCTATTATGTTTTCGGTAATTGATAATCACTCGGCCGAGTTACTCGACAAGTCTAAACCCACCCATACAACTACTAGTTGGAAGAATCGATCACCCATGAAAAGGGGACTTTGTTAAAGCAAGTTCCAGATAGGATTTGTCTTGCAAACTGTGCAAGTGCCGAATCTGTTAAACCGAGAGCTCGGATAAGTTTTATCAGACCAATCGCGAAATAGAATTCACAGTGCTTGAATTTGGATTATGAATTTTTGATTTTCAGAAGTTACTGGAATTATAGTTTTTGATCTTAAGGCGCTACCCAAGGCTAATTAGAGGGGGTGAGGGGCGGTACGTAAGCTCCGCCTTAAAGCAGACACAATAAGGTTACTTTTCGAATTTTCTATAATTTGTGTTTTTGCTAGCGAGTTTTCGTCAGGCTCTTAGGGTAATTATTTTAGAGGTTTTCTTTTAATTGTGATAAAACAATAAAATATTGAGTATTGAAACACTAAATATATTTTTAAAAATAAGCCAATATCGTTTTAAATAATTGTAGTCTTAATTTAATTCTTTTAAAAAAATCTACTGATATCGCTTAAATTACGGTGATTTTCGTCGATAAAGGAAAAATAACAGGATTATGTATATTTTTTTTTTTATCTAGTCTTATTTATTTTATTTGTAATTTGATTCGAAATAATTCTAGTTTAGTATTTTTCTCTTTACGAGGTATTTTTCCTGCTACAGTACTTCTAACTTCACACTTGACGTTTAAAGACAATTCGTTTTCGGAAAATCCTGATTGGGTCCTTAAGATAATTATTCAACTTTCTTACCAATTTCCATTTTGTATGGGGTCGGCGCATAATGTGGGATATTTTATCATAAACTAGTTATGAGTCTAGACTTGATTCCTGTGGGATTTTTGGGATAAGGATATACATTTTTATCAATTTCAGATTTTACTCTTCCAGAGTATCAAACTTCATTAAAATCCATCAAAATAATACGTTAACCTATATAATGCTTCCCGTTGATCTATAATTAAGTAATTTATTGATTGTCCAGTCAGTGTCTTATTAGCTAAAGGAAAAAATGCGGAAGATATTATAGTTGTACGTACACCACAAAAAAAAAAACTAAATACCTATACAAAGTCCCTCAGTAGGTACTTGAAAACAAATTCTACGCCACTGGTTTATTTTCTTATATTAAAAAAAAACAACGTAAAAGAGTTCTTAAAACATTAAAGTTTATAAACATTTCAGCCTTGCAATTAAACACGGCTGTTTTATTGGGCCACAAAAATTTTATTTCTCATTTTCCACATCAAATTGGTCCGTTGATGACTTTGCGAGGTATAAAGTACAATTCAGACTGTAGAATAAATAAATAATATCAACAAAAAGTCGAAATTGCAAAAACAAATAGTAAGTTTTCATAATGTAAACTTAATATTTGTTTTTGCCATTTTGACTTTATAAAATAAATTTATTTGATTTATATGCAAGTAACTAGCTGGCGCCCGCGGCTTCGCTCGCGTTAATCCTTTCTTAGCGGATGCCTACGTCATAACATCTACCTGCATGCCAAATTTCAGCCCGATCTGTCCAGTGGTTTGGGCTGTGCGTTGATAGATCACTATGTCAGTCAGTCAGTCACCTTTGAGTTATATAATTATATATATATAGATAGATGATTGCTGAAAATTTGTAAAAAATCAATAACTAAATAAATAACCAGTTTAAAAGTATTAACTTTCCAAACAAACACAAACTTAAGTATACAAACATCATCTATACATAGATAGCATCACGTCTCTATCCCTTACGGGGTAGACAGAGCCAAGAATCGTAAGTCTCGAAGGCCACGCTTAGCTGAATAGTGGGTTTTCTGATGGAATGGAGTGGAGATTCAGATATAGTGACAGGATGCTAGCTCATCGTCTATGAGTAGAGGAATCCTCAATTTAAAGTCCTTTCTCTCGATTGACTTTTACAATGTGCGCGGGAAGAGATGCAGCTGGCACATTCTATGTTTTTTCACCGCTCCCAGACCAGCATGGAAGCAGAATGCTTAAAAAATACTTTCTATGCAATGTAGCTAACACCAAAAGCTCATAAAAGTTTAACATTCAGATATTATTTTTGTTGTCCTAATGCACATTGAGAGAGAGTGGAGGGCTCATGCACTGATTAAGCAGGAGTGGCGAACTAGAGGGGAGGCCTTTGCCCAGCAGTGGGACAGTAAAGGCTAAATAAAAAAAAAAATGCACATTATGGGCACAATTTTCTTAAAATTTATGGAAAGTTAGATAAAAACACAGGCCAAGATTTTTTCTGAAGTTTCCACGGGTAATGTATCACATACGTACATGGCATGTTGTCACACAAATTAGAAATTAATATTGATAAATAGACGTCAGTTCAATTTTTATTTTACTTTATCTTAAAATATAACATTAATTTAAAGGTAAAACTTGATTCCAAGAAATTTTTAAATTAAGTAATTTATTTTGTAAGTTTTGAGTGGAATAAACTTAATATAAAAAATAATAGATAATTGATGTGTAAACGTTACGTGTGTCCGTGGCTTGGCTCTCGTGCGGATTTCGAGATATTGTATCCAGAATTTTGAATTCTTTTTCGCCTTTCGTCTGCATGTGGCTGTTATACACAAGTAAGTAAGTATAGTTGCCGTCACGTAAAAATTCCGCTGGCGGTTAACCTGCGCAGTAGGCGATATATCGGTCTATGCGGTGAGCGGGGGTCGGGCGGGTCTCGTCCGGCGTGCGCGATTGCTCCTCACCCTACCAGCGGCCTTTTTACGTGATGGGAACTGTATAAGTTGTGTTTTTAAATCAGCCGTTCCAGAGAGGCACTTTCAAACAAGAGACATCAATAAAGTATTAATTACAATTAAAAATATTGAAATAATAATTAATGATTGAGCGCCAAATTTCTGCCAGTGCTTGGTAAATTAGGTTACCCAAAAGCTTCCAACATCTGACCAAAATACGCGCTTTTTTACTCCCCCGATACATCGATGAGACGTGCGGAAATCTCTTTCAAAACTCATGACTCTAAAGACCCAAGGGGACAAAAGGCACCAAATTTAACAATCTACAGAAGAGAACCAAGCAAGCAAGTGGAAATCGCTAGTCTCTGCTCACCCCCATGGGAAAAAGGCGTATGTATGTACAGAAGAGAACGTTGACTGACTGGTTGGAATATCAACGCAGAGCCAAAACAGTTGAACGAAGAAACTTGATTTTTTTCAGAGAGGTTCATTTATTTATTTATTTATTAATTTTTGTACACAACAAATACATACAAAGGAAACATAAAACATAGGAAAACTAAGTACAAAGGTTCTACTTATTATACATATAGCGTAAGGTAAGTAGGTATTAAGAATGGAATTTTGAAAAATCCACGCCTACGGGGGTAAAATGAGTGATCACTGTTTCATGAGTTTCCTTCGGCATTTCTTCTCAGCAGTGGTCGTTCCGAAATGCTAGTAGTTTGTAGCTTTGAGACATAAAATATTATGATTAAATAATTAGTTATCGACGTGAAAAAGAGCCTTCTTTGAAGGCCAAGTTTCAATAAAAAATTATGACTTTGACTTTGACTTTGACTTCACGCGGGCAAAGCCGAAAGCGTAACCAATTTTATATTTTGTATAGACGAAATTAAGGAAACTTTTCAAAATAATTACCTAGCTACCTAATTAGGAATGTCGACTCGGGTTTGAACATTAAATTAAATATTCAAATATTCTTCAACTTGGGGTAGATAAGGCCCGTTGGAGGTACAATCGTTATCAAAATGTTTTAATGTTGAGGAAAAACAAATTGCTCGCGGTGCCAACCAAATTTACGGGTCACGTGTTAATTTTTCCCATTAAAACTTTTCGCTTTATTGTACATTGTTTTAGGTCTTGTCATAATTATTATCTGGATTTAAAAATTACTGATTTTCTGTATTTGATTTATTTTGGTCCCTCCACGGGTGCCATAGTGAATAAATCAAATACGGAAAATCAGTAATTTTTAAATCATCATCGCCCATCGTCTTGAAGTAAGAGATGAGGTGAAATGAAGAAAAGCCGCGCCCCCGGGCTTCGCTCCCGTTGGAATATCGGGATAAAAAAGTACCCTATGTGCTATTCCCGATATTTTTCTACCTGTTTACCAACTTTTATCTAACTTCGTCCAGTATATGTTGTGTGATTGAGTGACAAATATCCTCACAAACTCACAAAATCACATCCACACTTTCGCATCTATACATATAATCTCTCTCTCTCTCAGCCGAAAGACGTCCACTGCTGGACAAAGGCCTCCCCCAAGGATTTCCATAACGACCGGTCCTGCGCTGCCCGCATCCATGCGCATCCCGCGACCTTCACCAGGTCGTCGGTCCACCGAGTGGGAGGCCTGCCAACACTACGTTTTCCGGTTCGTGGTCGCCACTCGAGAACTTTTCTGCCCCAACGGCTATCTGTTCTACGAGCTATGTGCCCCGCCCACTGCCACTTAAGTTTCGCGATTCTGCGGGCTATGTCGGTTACTTTAGTTCTCCTACGGATCTCCTCATTTCTGATTCGATCACGCAGAGAAACTCCGAGCATAGCGCGCTCCATCGCCCTTTGGGTGACCTTGAGCCTTCTTATGAGGCCCATAGTAAGCGACCACGTCTCTGTTCCGTATGTCATTACTGGCAACACACACTGGTCAAAGACCTTAGTCTTGAGACACTGCGGTATTTTGGACGAGAAGATATCGCGAAGCTTCCCGAACGCTGCCCAGCCGAGTTGGATTCGACGGTTGACCTCTTTCTCAAAGTTGGACTTACCTAACTGAACTGTTTGTCCCAGGTATACATAATTGTCAACAACTTCGAGTGTAGAGTCTCCAACCTTCAGAGGAGTGGGTGCGACACGGATATTAAACATAATTTTCGTCTTGTCCATGTTCATTTTTAGACCCACTTGTTGAGAGGCTCTACAGAGGCCATCGAGCATTGTGCCTAGGTCTTCCAAGGTCTCAGCCATGACTACGATATCGTCAGCGAATCGAAGGTGAGTGAGGTACTCGCCGTTGATATTGATGCCGAGTCCGCTCCAGTCCAGAAGCTTGAAAACATCTTCCAGGGCGGCGGTGAACAGTTTCGGAGATATCACGTCTCCCTGTCTCACTCTCGCTGCAACTGGATAGGTTTGGAGCCTTGATCCTGGAGACGGACCGACATGGTGGCGTTTTCGTACAAACACTTCAGCGCTTCGATATATCGATAGTCAATTTGGCACCGTTGGAGAGACTGTAGCACAGCCCAGGTCTCGATCGAATCGAAGGCCTTCTCGTAGTCCACAAACGCCAAGCATAATGGCTGATTATACTCCTCAGTCTTCTGTATAATCTGCCGCAGCGTATGTATGTGGTCTACGGTACTAAAGCCTTTTCGGAAACCGGCTTGTTCGGGAGGCTGGAAGTCGTCAAACCTGCGAGCGAGACGATTCGTAATGACTCTCGAAAACAGTTTGTAGACATGGCTCAGAAGTGAGATAGGCCTATAATTCTTCAATAGGGTTTTGTCACCTTTTTTGAAGAAAAGTACCACCACACTTCTGTGCCATGCCGTAGGCGTTTGTCCCTCGAGTATGACGGAATCAAATAGCTTCTGAAGAGCTTTTAATACCGGCGTTCCACCTGCTTTCAGAAGCTCAGCCGTGATTCCATCATCACCCGGTGCCTTATTGTTTTTCAGCTGTTTTAGAGCCATTCTAATCTCATATAGGCTGACGTCCGGGATATCTTCGGTGTAGTGTCGGGTCAATCTGGCTCTTGGATCTTTGCCCAGATTACTGACAGGTGTGCGTACGCTGGTATATAATTGTCCGTAGAACTTCTCAACCTCTTCCAACAGCTCTGGCTTCGACGTAAAAATATTTTGTCTGTACATTTAGTATTTTTGACTAAAATGGATAGAGGGACACTTAAAAAGAACAATAGAAAGCAACAAAAAATTTTTGGAATTTCTTGTCTGTCTGTCTGTCTGTCTGTCTGTATGTATGTACGCGTTTCACGCAAAAACTACTGGACGGATTTGAATGAAACTTTTTTTGTTGTATAGCTATTAAGCCTGGGCAACATATAGGCTATAATTGATTTTGAAAACTGGAACACCTGATGAAGAACCATAGCAGAACAGCTAAACTATAAGAAATATGGATATGGTGCCTTAACAAAAGTCGTTCAACCTGATGAGCATTTTCTGCTGACGTATAAAAATTGAAGATCTGGAACATCTGATGAAGAACTACAAGAGACCAGCTACACTATAACATATATGGAAATGGCACCTTAGCAAAAATCGTTTAACCTGATGAGCATTTTCTGCTGACGTATAAAAATTGAAGATCAGGAACATCTGATGAATAACTCCAAGA
This sequence comes from Ephestia elutella, assembly GCA_018467065.1. Classification (NCBI taxonomy): domain Eukaryota; kingdom Metazoa; phylum Arthropoda; class Insecta; order Lepidoptera; family Pyralidae; genus Ephestia; species Ephestia elutella. The sequence goes on from CM031588.1 coordinate 16,047,540, forward strand.
GACCAGCTACACTATAACATATATGGAAATGGCGCCTTAGCAAAACTTGAATCATCTGATGAGCAATTTCTGTAAACGTATAAAAATCAAAGATCCAAAACATCTGAAACAGTTTGGAACACAAAGACTTTTCGTCTAAGTGAAACTCACGCGGGCGAAGCCGGGGGCGACAGCTAGTTTATAATATTAGTATGATTCTTTCTTACTCTTCTCTCTATTCCTTCGTCAAAAACACTTATATTTTGCCCTCACAATTTTCGTCACAGAAGGAGGATTAAAACTTAAGTGCGCCAGACAGCGAGCTCACTTAAATTAATAACTAAGTAAATTGCTGTTCCAGCTAGTCTTTATGCCTAGTGTTTTTCAACCTTCAAAATAGAAGGGTGTTGTTCTGACTGTCAAGTATCCACGATGATGTCCGGGGTTCTTAGCTCCTCGATATGGGAATGTAGGGGTGTCTATTAAAATACAGATTTTTGTCACATCGATTAGGTATCATGTCCCAGAAAACTATTCCATGTGTTTTTAATATATTTGTTTCTTAAAACATCGAAAAGCTTATTATCGCAATTTTTATAATATCCAACAACATTTCCTAAAAAAAAAAGTTATAAAATAGCTACTATTACAAGAAAAACGATATATCAAACTAACATTTCACACATGTATTAAGATATCGATATAAACATTCATAATAACATGTTTCAATATGTAACGATGCGCATCATAACTTTTAATCGCAGTAACGTTTCATCGAACGCTGCATTCGCTTGTTGACGATAAAATGTGTTGCGGTCAGTTCTATATTATAAGATTTTGACAGCAAGCATGCAGCAAGCTTGCAGCAAGCATGCAGCATGCATGCAGCAAACATCAGCAAGCATACAACAAGCATGCAGCAGACATACAGCAAGCATGCAAACATGCAGCAGGCATGCAGCAAGCATGCAAGCAGGCAGCAAGCATACATGCAAGCATGCAAGCAGGCATGCAGCAAGCATGCAAGGAGGCAGCAAGCATACAAGCAAGCATGCTAGCAGGCATGCAGCAAGCATGCAAGCAGGCATGCAGTAAGCAAGTATTTCTGGGTAGCTCCACCAGAAGACTCACTCCGTCGGCCCTTCAAATCATTCGGGCACTCAACCTCGCTCCGCTCGAGAGGTCGGCGGTGGAATAACACTCTAGAATATGACAAAGTTGAGCCACGTGGAGTCGGGGTGCTCTGAGTCGGATTTGTGATCCATTTATAATTAGTGGATTAGCTATAAATTTACTGTTGTTCAATACAATACTACCAGAATAATCCATATAGGGTAACATAATAATGTAATATTTGATGTTTCAAATATATTGCGAACTGAAACTTACATGGAAATAAAACTATGGATAACAAAACTTTGATGTTACATTATTTCGATAAAATACATAAAATATGAAAAGAAATAACGATAGACCGTATTTGTACGTAATGAATAATCGTGTAAATGAAATTTCGATGTAAACAGATTTAAGTATTTGTTACATATTGTATTAAAATATCTGCGAATGGTTTTATGGGACATGAAAATCGTTGAAGTAAATTGCGATAAAGTGATGGGTTCCCGGGAATGTACTCGTAGATAGATGAGACTAAAAATATATGTCACTAGCTTTTGCCCACGGCTTCGCTCGCGTTGATCCTTTCTTAGCGGATGCCTACGTCATAACATCCAACTGCATGCCAAATTTTAGCCCGATCCGTCCAGTGGTTTGAGCTGTGCGTTGATAGATCACTATGTCAGTTGAGTTATATATATATAGATTGTCCAATGTATCAATATAAAAGATGAAAACATATATGACTTTGATATACTCGTAGTAAGTATAGCTATTCCTTAGGAAAATCTGTAGAAGCGAGCCTTTTTCTTTTATGATTGGATTACAATAATGACCAATAAGATAGGAGAAACTACATTAAAATCAAGTACATAAGATTGATCCGTAACCGACAAAGAGGCAGACTTATTTCTACTATGTCTTCCACCCTTTCTTTAACACAAACAGCTACGTATAAAGTAAATATATAACAAACTTCAGACAAAAATAAACTTGGCTGTCCAGATATATTTTAAAAAGTCAAAAAACATGATCTATTTGAAGACACTTTAAAAATATCCAAAGATGGGTCCGCCCACTTCAATTAACAAGCTAAGTGAGTAAATTACTAATCGGCGCTGAATTTTCTTTCTTAGCCGTGTCGCTGTCGATTACCGGAGTTTCGGCGACATTGATAGATCGCCTCCCTGCTTCCCGTGATGGTGTACCGTGGCGCAAGTGATAAACTAATGCGTTTCTTCTTCTTCTTAGCGTGTCGACTCAGCGGATTAAATTTGTGATGACCAGTATGACGCCACATATACAGCATTATATGTTGCGTCATACAGGTCTTTCAGCGTACAGGTATTAGGGCACGCTGGGCAAGATACTAAATGTGCCATAATTTGGGGAGAAGCACCACACTGGCTAGCGGTTTTCGATCTGTATCCCCACCTGGACATTTTTTCTTTGCTTCGGCCGACTTGTATCCGGAGTCTATTTATAGACTTCCATGTCGGCCAAGTCCAGGGGAAGGCGAGACTAAAGATTTTTAGTAGCCTATAGGCTATCTACTATTTGACTATATTTATAAGACTACAGATAAGGACCTGAAGGTCAACAATAATGAATATATCACGAATATATATAAAGACAAGTAGAAGTACATATAGAAGAAGAAGATGCATTTCCTATCCTACGTAAGGTCCCGCTAGACGAAAACGCTATGGGCGGATTTCTATGAAATGTAGTACGTTAGTAGAATAAAACCTGAGAAGTACACTTTTAATTACGAATAACGAAATACGAAGTTAAAGTTTAATCACGAAATATCCACAGGAAAGGAGCCCCGGTGTGGGATGTATTAACACAATTTACCAAATTCAGCCAAATTGAGGCTCAACATCAACATATTATAGGCTCAATCACATTCAAATACCTTGATGAATCTGATTAATAGCTCTTCCTCATTGAAGTGACATCTTTGGAGAAAATGCTGCAGTAGAGTTTGTTGCGCTGTCTCTTCTCCACTTGCACCTTTGAGGTGGTAGTAACTTTGGCGTCAACTAACCGATTTAAAAGTACTATTTTTAATCTTTTTCTTATTAAGTGTGTTATTACTAACACTGGTGTCAGATTTTATTCAATTTGCCTAAAGGCATCTGACATGACTTTTACGACTACCGCCATCTAGTGGCAGTAGTCGTATACACACTAGTAAACTAAACAGTCAGCCAATGTGCAGGTTTCCTCACGATGTTTTCCTTCACCGGAAGCAGGTCTATGAGAAAACTACCATAATCAGCTCTTTTAAATGTCTTTACCTTTGCTCGAAATAAATTTAGACAATATCTCTCGTAACTTGCCCCACAGGCGTACTTACTTTCATTTAGTAAGTAAACATAGCTCTGAACTTTTCTATTACTGATGTTTGTGATTGGCTAGATACGGGTTTTGATCTATACATAGCCCCGGGCATTTTTATACTGAAATACCCCTTCTGGTTCAACAAATGCATGTAAATAAAATATTTTAAAGCTCGCTTTTTACGAATCTGCTTTTGCTGCATTTATATTTAAAGTTATAGTAAAAAGAGAAGAGAAAATTCTCTTTCTACTCTTCAAATGTCTCTTTTCTCTTTCTCTCTCTATCTTACCTCTTTTCTGGAGAAAACGAATATGTTTATTATTTCGATTTTTTATCGCCTTTAATTTATTGAATGAAATAAAAGTTGAAGTCTATCCCAATTTAAGAAATCAGTGATTTTTTATTGAAAGTTGGCCTTCAAAGAAGACTCACGTCTAAACTAATTATAAAATCATATTATATTATGTCTCAAAGCTACAAACTACTAGCATTTCGGAACGACCACTGCTGAGAAGATATGCCGAAAGAAACTCATGAAACAGTCTTGATCAAAGATATGTATATGACCTATGGGATAACAGTAAGAGTACTGTGGCTAAATTGATTCGATAAGAAGAAATTAGAGTACACTATCAATCACCACATTGGATCGAATACTTATTGAAAGCATTCGCCGTTAATAAGCGTTGCTACAGACGATTTAGACAATAGGAACAATGCACAAACCACTTACCACGTAGGCAGGCTTCTAGCACGATTCCTCACGAATAGTTCTTCCTTTAGACACCTGGCCGGCCAGCCACACACGATTATAAAGTTCCAAAAAAACTGTTGAGCACTTGAAGTTTTATTAAAAATAATTGAGTAAAAGGGCTGTAATGTTTGGTGCGCGCGCGCCTTCGCTTTCACGTACAGACACGGAGAGGTTTTTACTGGTTCTGCCACCAGCCTTCTGCTACCAGCCTATGGCGTTGATCTCTCAGACACCGGTAGGATCTGCGCATGCGCCAGCGGAAGTCCGGGCGCCCCATTGGCTAAATAGAACTGCAGCACAGCGAATTGTGATGATTGATAAGTGCATCGGTAAGGCGCGCGAAATTCAAATTGAAAGGTAAACAAGATTTGCGTTGAAAACGGAACATTCCGCCCACCAAAATACCAATAGGATTTTCCCAGAGTAAGAATAAGAAACGGTAATTAACGATAAATATGTTTAAGTTATTATTCTAAACTTAAAAGCTAACAAATGATAAGTTGAAACGATTATACGGAGGGTAGAGGACATAGTTTGACCAAAGGTCTCTTAAGCGAGTGATCCCTGGCTGTTCTAACGGTTGCGACTCGAACTACCCCATCAGGGCCAGGATGCAAGGAAACAACTCGTCCTAATGCCCATTGAAGAGGAGGCCGATTGTCCTCTTTTATAAGTACGATTGAGTTTACAATTAACGGTGTTGAGTCCGTGGTCCATTTTGCTCGCTGAGTTAACCCATGTAAATATTCATTTTTCCAGCGTTTCCAAAATTGTTGTTGAAAAGATTGGATAAGTTGCCATCGATTTAGTCGATTGATTTTTACGTCCTTGTAGTCGAAGTCAGGAACTGCTGTAAGAGGTTCCAGCGTTAAAAAATGACCGGGCGTAAGAACGTTCAAATCGTTGGGATCCGAGCTCAATGGACACAAAGGCCGCGAATTTAAAATTGATTCGATCTGAGCGAAGAGTGTGGTAAGCTCTTCAAACGTTAAGACCTGATCGCCAACAATACGGTACAAATGACTCTTTGCGGCTTTGATTTGGATTTCCCACACCCCTCCAAAGTGGGGAGCAGAAGGTACGTTACGTTTAAAATCTATTTTTTCCGCATGAGAGGCTTGTTCGATACCTGACGCTAGTTGTGAACTTGCACCAACGAAATTCGTACCGCAGTCAGAGTGAATAACATTGCAGCGGCCGCGACGAGAAACGAAGCGACGCAATGCCGCGATGAAGCCGTCAGTCGATAAAGTAGAAACCACCTCAAGGTGCACTGCTTTTGTGCTCAAGCATACGAATAAACACAAGTACGCTTTATCGATTTTAGCACCACGATGAAGCCCGAGCTTAATTCGAAAAGGCCCTCCTAGATCGACACCTACGACAGAGAAGGGTTTTGCCTGATTGACACGAAAGGCCGGAAGGTCGCTCATAAAGGGTTGCAAAGGTTTCGGTTTAAGACGGTAGCATCTTATGCATCTTGAAAGATGATGACGTACAGCATGCTTTGCCGCAAGTATCCAAAACTGTTGTAAAATCAGATAGTTGGTTGTGTTCAGACCGGGATGAAAATTGTTTCGATGAATAGATTCGATTACAGCTGATGTAAGAACACTCTTTTTGGGCAATAATGCGGGATACTTATGTTCGAAGTCAAGATCGGAGCGCGATAGGCGCCCGCCTACTCTGAGTATACCCTGCTCGTCCAAAAACGGGTTTAGTTTACGAAAACTGCGAGGTAACTGTATCTTTGATTGTAATTTGGATATGACATCCAAAAAAACAACGATGTTGGAAATGTTTGACGATAATTAGTAACGCACGATGACGCTCAGCGTCCGTTACGAAAAGATTATCTGATCGCGGAACAGTGTTACGCATGTTATTACAAAACCTGCGAACGTAAGCGATAATGCGACAGATTTTATCTAAAGAAGAATATTTTTCGAATAGCCGATCAATTATAGACGTGTGATTAACGCTTTCGATTTGATCCGAAACGAGAACCGTGGTGCGACGCTGCTCAGAGAGCACCGCATTGTCATCGTTTGAACGATTTTTCGATGTATCGATTGGCCACTCAGACTGTGGTTGAGACAACCATTCTGGGCCCGCCCACCATAGGGCATTGTTTAGCAAATCGTGAGGCAATTGCCCACGCGAACAAACATCTGCAGGATTTGTGACAGATGGTACGTGCCTCCAGCACTCGGTCGGTACGATATCTTGAATGTGACTTACGCGGTTTGCAACGAATGTCACCCAGCGAGAAGAAGGAGCTCGCAACCAGGATAAGGTAACGGTGGAATCACACCACAGATAAGTGTCATGGACAGGAATCCGCAGCGTGTCCTTGACAAATTTGATAAGGTCTGTAAGCAAAACTGCACCACACAGCTCTAAGCGAGGTAACGATTGACGTTTTAAAGGAGCTACACGAGCCTTTGCACATACGAGAAAGACGCGAACGGAGCCGTCAGACTCGATAACACGCAGGTATATAACGGCGCCATATGCTGCTTCGGAGCTGTCACAAAATCCATGCAGTTGATATGATTGAGCGCTATCGGTAGCGTATTTACGTGGAATTTTAAGATTCCTAACTTGAGGAAGCTGTTCAGAGAACTTTTCCCATTGAGAGATAATTTCCGGTGGGGGCTTATCATCCCATGAAAGACCTAGAATCCAAAGCTTTTGAATAAGACATTTGGCATGAATTGTCAAAGGAGATAGAAAACCCAGAGGATCGAAAATTCTGGCAACCTCACTCAAAATCGTTCGCTTGGTGCACGGTTGATTAGATGGATTAACGGTAAAGACGAACGAATCCGAAGCAGGCTCCCACTTAAGGCCCAGAACCTTGATAGTTGTGTCTTCAGTTTCGGTAAAAGTGATTGCTTCTGAAAGACACGCCTCCGCGGGAAGATCGCTAAGTAGCTCGGGTCGGTTACTCACCCATTTTCGGAGCTCAAACGAGCCAAGACCGAAAAGAGCGATGAGTTGAGTTTTGATTTCTCTGGCGTCCTTCAGCGATGAGCTTCCGGATATGACGTCATCAACGTATATGTCGGAAGTTAAAACGGTTTTGGCCTTTGGGTACTTGTGACCCTCATCGTTGGCCAGTTGCTGAATAGAGCGGCACGCCAGGAATGGAGCGGAAGACACTCCGTACGTTACGGTATTTAATACGTACTCTTGAAGAGGCTCATCTGGGTGAGCTCGCCAGAGAATACGTTGATAATCACGATGTTGAGGAGCTAGGTTGATTTGACGGTACATTTGGCGCACGTCTGCCATGAAGACAATTGCGTGCTCACGGAAATGAAGAAGGATCTCTACGATATTTGATTGTAGCTTCGGTCCCGTCAGCAGCGAGTCGTTTAGCGATTTGGAAGTTGCATCTTTAGCCGAGGCGTCGAATACAACGCGAAGCTTCGTTGTAGCGCTGTCGGGACGTAGCACACAATGGTGCGGTATATAATACTTGCCTTGACCCATTTGCTTGGCAGGTACCAGAGTCATGTGACCACTGTCGATGTAGTCAGTCATGAACTCCACGTATTGTTGGTATAAATTGTGATCGCGATACAGACGCCTTTCAATGGCATGAAAGCGTCGTAAGGCTATCTCTCGAGAACCTTCAAAGACTGGCTCCTCGTCGTTTTTGAAGGGGAGACAAACTACATATCTACCTGTCTCGTCACGGTAGTGATTACTGAGAAAACTATTTTCACAGCGTTGCTCTTCTGGGGTCAATCGGGAAGATTGTGGAACGTTATCGATTTCCCAGAAACGTTGAACAATTTTGTTTAAACTATCGTCTACGGTAGAAGGGGCTACTCCTAGTAGACTGGACGATGCGAGTCTGGACTTCCCAAGAAGAAGCCAGCCGAAGACTGAGTTGAAAGCTCGCGGTTGAGAGGCGTTACCCTTCAGACGTTGTTCGAGAAGTGACTCAGCAAAGACGTCGGCACCTAACAAGACGTCGATTGGACCAGGGATGTCAAAACCAGGATCAGCTAGCGGTAGTGTTTTGACCTCCTCCCATCCTTTCGTATTTAGCCTTGCTATCGGTTGATCTCCGCAAATGCTCGGTATGACGAGCATTCCCAGACGAAACTTTACGTTACAGTTGGTGCCAATGTCGCATGTAACAAAGCCACTGACTGAGGCAGGGCTGCCCCTAACCCATAAACGTTGATATTACCAGTTATAGGTTTTAGATTTAATCGTTGAGCGGCGTGAGCCGTGAGAAAATTGTTTTGACTGCCGGTGTCAAATAACGCGCGAAATGTATGAAATTCACCAGAAGCATCACGAATCTGGACTAGAGCTGTTGCCAGTAACACGGTTGTGGTTACGGTTGGATCAGACTGAGTCAACGAATCCTTAGCCACTAAGGTCGCCGAGCTTGCCGCCGACTCCTTATGTAGCAAAGTGTGGTGTTTACGTCTACATTGTCGACATGAAAACATTGATGTGCACTCTCGCACTGAATGGGATGCGTTAAGACAATTGTAGCACCATTTCTTTTCAGTGGCCACAGCCATGCGCTCATCTATTGATTTTGCCAAAAAATCATTACAGGCCGAGATGTGATGTTCATTGCGACAGTAGGCACATTTACGAATCGGAGTGCTCGAATTGTGAGCAGGTTTCGCTTGTTGTTTATCACCAACATTTTTATGAGTAGTGACGGTGGGAGCGACAAGCGAATGCGTGACGTTATGTCGCTTGAACTTCTGTGAAGTTCCCGGTGTGTCCTTTGAAACGTTAGCGGTTTTATTGGTAACATTCGAAAAGTGCGTGTCGCGAATTAATGCTTCACCTTTAGAGTGTAAGAATGCCCTTAAATGGTTATACTGTGGAAGCTCAATATCGGTATGTTTTTCCTCAAACTCGCGTCTTAATTTGGTATCGAGTTTGGCCAGAACATTATAACAAAGAACAAAATCCCATTTATCGGTAGGTAATTTTAAAGTTTTTAAAATTGTTAAGTTCTCATCGATCGTGTCTAAGGCGCGTCGAAAATCTTGAGCGTTCGAAGTCTTTAAACTAACGTCCAAGATATCACGCCAGCACGTAAACGCTAATTCGCGTTTATCTTCATAACGGGACTTGAGAGCCTCGTACGCACTTAAATAATGTTCACTTGCAACAGGAAAAGTTCTAATGAACGATAAAGCATCACCACTTAAAACTGACACGAGATAGTGAAATTTCTCAATATTACATAAGGAGGTAGAATCATGTATCAACGCGTTATAAGTTGCAATGAACTCAGGCCATTCCTTGATAGCACCGGAAAAAGTTGGCAACGAAATTTTTGGTAACCGCATATTTCCACTGTGCGAACCGGTCAATGAATTATGTTTCGAAGTGTCAGCTTGTTGAGATGAACGTTGTTCAAATTTTCGTTGAATTGCCAACACTTGAAAATACAATTCGTCAAATCGATCCTGAAGTTCATCGTCCTCCTCATCGGCATCATCCTTAAGAAGGTCCAAAATAATAAAATGGGAGTCATGAAAACTATCAGCAATCGTTTTTATTTCATGACAATATGAAAGAAATAACCCTACTTGTGATTCATCGGTATTGGCTAAGGTACCTACTTCCAAAGCCTTCGTTAAGCGATTATATGCTATAGTTCGTTTACGTCGCAAACTGGGCAAATTATTAATAGTGTACGTATTTTCGATACCCTTTTTAATAGTAGGTTTAGATTTACGCCTTGATAGTAAAGACATAATTAATATCAAAACAATAAAACCTGATAGCAACAAGTATTCGGATTCGATAAAAAAGTTTAGTTGCGAACGTCTTCAGCGAGACCGCGTTCACAAGAATCGACGAGAATCACTGGGGCGGTATTACACGACAACAGGTAATATTGTCACCTCGGTCACCTGAGTTTTAAATTGAAATAAATTAAATTGATAAGGATGAATTAAATGAGCGTTAGGAACACTAAAAACGGTTTGCGATATTCGTTAATGTACGGTAAATAAAAAAAATAAAAATCAGTTTTTTTTGTAAAAACAAAAAACTATGATTTTTAACCTAAAACGGTAATAATGAAAATGTGAACGCACCAAAATTCGTTGAAAATATGATACGATAAACGATACAACGTCACGATAAAAAATATTTCGTAATTTGAAACGAAATAAATTTTCGATAAATAAATATCAAGAGGAAACGTTGAACGGTTGGAAAAAAGTAGTCGAGTTATAACGAACTATCAACATAAAATTATGAGAAGGTGGATTTGCAATATTGTATTATTGCGAACGGTAAAACGGTAGATAATTTTATGCTAATAAGTATAAAACGACAAAAGAATTTATTTTCAACAAATATTCTAGAAACTGATGGAAGCCATCTTAAATCGATAAACGGTAGGTAAGGTACTCAACAAAACAAAATGGAACAAAGACTTGTTTTCCGATTAGTAATTGAAACAAAATGTTATGTTTATTCGTTTTAGCTGTACTAGTAAGTATAATAAGCGTGGAATACGGTAAATGAAGTAGCAATTACTAAATCGAATTGGTATTTGGCGGCAGACTGAAGGTAGGTATCCAAAGTTCCCGGGTTTCGGCACCAAAAAATGTGGCTAAATTGATTCGATAAGAAGAAATTAGAGTACACTATCAATCACCACATTGGATCGAATACTTATTGAAAGCATTCGCCGTTAATAAGCGTTGCTACAGACGATTTAGACAATAGGAACAATGCACAAACCACTTACCACGTAGGCAGGCTTCTAGCACGATTCCTCACGAATAGTTCTTCCTTTAGACACCTGGCCGGCCAGCCACACACGATTATAAAGTTCCAAAAAACTGTTGAGCACTTGAAGTTTTATTAGGATAATTGAGTAAAAGGGCTGTAATGTTTGGTGCGCGCGCGCCTTCGCTTTCACGTACAGACACGGAGAGGTTTTTACTGGTTCTGCCACCAGCCTTCTGCTACCAGCCTATGGCGTTGATCTCTCAGACACCGGTAGGATCTGCGCATGCGCCAGCGGAAGTCCGGGCGCCCCATTGGCTAAATAGAACTGCAGCACAGCGAATTGTGATGATTGATAAGTGCATCGGTAAGGCGCGCGAAATTCAAATTGAAAGGTAAACAAGATGTGCGTTGAAAACGGAACAAGTACCTAAATTGTTACTTTCTATTCAAAAAGTCCCACGGGAACGGTTAACTTGGCGTAGTTTGTTTAACAATTGGTAGGATGTAATGGTAATAACTGACCTGTCAAGGCAGAACGGTTTTGGATTTGAAACCACGTACCGGCAAGCGCAACGAAAGACATCCGCTTACTTAGATGGGTGGTAGAACTATACTTAGTTAACTTCTCAATTTAGTTCAATAATTGTTTTTTTTTTATTTAGCTAATAGGTCCCACTGCTGGGCAAAAGCCTCCCCCTTATCTCTCCAACTACCTCTATCGCTATCTTAAATTCAATAATTGTAGTTGTTAAAATTTAAAAAGTTATCAATAATTGATATCTGCTTAAATTTTAACTCTACAATTATTGTATTTCTTGTAGCCGTAGAATTTGTAATAAGAAGGCAAAAGACGCACACATGCTCAAACGAATCGAATTTCCTTTTGAATTCGATTTTTCAAATGCGTATTTAAAATAGCAACTTTTCAAAATTATTGGCAAAATTTCTTCTCATTAATGTACTTATAATGGGACCGATTCAGCTCAGGAAAAAAATTCATCTGTTCTATACATTTTGGGCGATTAGTAGGTATTGTTAAAAGTTGCTTTGAGTACTTTTATCAGTAGTTTTCCAATGATTTTGAATTTATCCTGTATCTGATATACTTATTATTTTGTGCTGTCGCTCACATTTATGATACACTGGAAGCTGAAGCCAAAATAATCCCACTACGAGGTAGTTTAAAAAAAAAAAAAAAATAACGCCAACACAACGCGACCCATACAAAACGAGAATATTCCATTGAAGTTTGTACGCTCAAAATTTTTATGCAAATTCCAGAGAGAACTGGCAAAACTACTAGCGTTCGACGCGGACAAAACTGTCGTATTAAAAAAAAAAAACAAAAACTTACGACAAAAATAACTGCACTCTTCGAGCAACAAGGACTTCCGCGTGCGGCACGGTGTCCATGCTGCTCTATGGATGGAAATACTACGCGAAACGACATTAAATTGACATATTTTTTTTTTCCAAAAAATGAACCGATTTCCATTATAAAACTTAAAATCATGAAATAACTTAATAGGCAGATTAATCAAAAAAAATAATGTATTGGCACTGGGCATGCTACCTTAGGCATAGGATATTATGTAATTGTTTACTTGCATTTTATTTATACTTACATGGTTCTAATGTTAATTTAGATTAATAGCGTGTCAATACATAATTCTTTTTGATTAATCTGCCTATTAAGTTATTTCATGATTTTAAATTTTATAATGGAAGTCGGTTAATATTTTTGTAAAAAAAAATATTTTATCATGTTTAGTGCAGCTATAATACCTATTTGGTTGTCATGAAAACATAAACTTATTTTTTCACTGGACGAAAATTAAGAAATCGAAACTTTTATGTCAGTTTGAAATGTCAAAACATGTCAGAATTTCACGGAAATCTATTATTTTTGGCACATAAATAGACCAAGAACCCGCGACGACCAAACTTTCTTATTTTATAAATACTGAATGTTTCTCTGTGTGGGATATAATGAGTAAAAAAGATTAGCGACTAGACATGAATAAAATAGTTTTTCTCATTTTCGCGAAAAAAAACTATAAAATAATATAAAATTGTGAGTGCGTTATCTAAAAAATACATTAACCACAAAATTTAATAATATACGTCCATAGTAGGTACATAATATCTCGATGAAAACGTCAAAACTTAGAATTAATGGTCTGAAAAAGTTCTGTCTCCCAAGCCAGTAAGTACTACCAGCCACCAGCCAGTACCTACTAGGTACTCTTGAGATTAACTTCATCATTAAAATACCAGAAAATATTATGTTAAGCTGCTAACAGGATAATTTCTAATTTTATTTGTACACAACCTAATAAATTAAATATTATTTAACGAAATAAATTGCTATGCCACGTAGGTTATGTACACATAACCTACGTGGCATAGCAATTTATTTCGTCATACAATCGGACATCGATTTTCATTTCCCAATTCTCCGTATTACCCCTACCTAATTTCGAGGACATTTGACTCCAAGCGAGACCTTGGAGTGAGACTTGATCGGTGTAAATTGCCACCATGGCCAATTACCATAATAATGGTAACACTATAATTTTCAGCACACGCTATTCCCACCTCAATGGGCCGAATTTGAAGGATTATAATTGCTTGAGTTATGTAAGTCGGGGCGGAGAAAATTGGTAAATATTAATTAATTTAGGTGCGAATATTTTAGACAAAACAAAATTGTATTTGTCTGTACGGTAATTGTAATATTATAAGCAGCTACTGTTACAAACGGAGTATGCTTCCGTATTTTCCTAATGAGGTACGAAACCAAAAAAATAACAAATACCTTGGTAGCCTATTATTTTTAACCCAAAAAGGGGTGTTATTACACATTTAGTACAACTAGATTACACAAATTAATCGTTAGTCTCTGCCTACCCCCGCTATGTATGTAGATTACAAATACAAATGACAATAAAACAAGCAATGGTAAATAGTACATTATGATATAAGTGCGGTAAATTGAAAATTACAGCCGATATTGCTAGCCCGAGCCGTAACAAGAAAGCAGAGGCTGTAATTTTCAAAGCGCACGTATGTCATACGACGTTTTATAACATATTTGCGAGGAAATATTTCAATAAAACTCGGAAAACGACAACGTTTACAAATTAGCGATGCGCATCGGCGCTTTTTTTTAGGCAAAGGCACAGAAAACAGCCAGTATTACTAATAAAGTAGGATTAATATTTTTGTTTTTTGTTACAGATAAATGGTTGTAATTTATTGTCAAAATTATTTTAAATAATTAAATTTTTATTTATTTTATCATCTAAAGTTCATAAAATTCATAAAATGTTGACCACTTTTCTGAAATAAAAACTATTTGCTAAGATTTAAAAAAATATCGTTCGTTTTTAGACGGAGCGTGCGTTTTACTTTACAATAACACATATGTACGTAATAATGAGATACAATACAATATTGAAATTGGTAAAATAAGTGACACTTTACGAGCAAATATGTTATAAATTTAGTTATATAGACAATTACTTTATTTGAATTAATTGGCAATAGAATACTGCAATAGCAAGCTGCGCCAGTATCAAAATATTTGTGAGAAATCCCACAGTTGTTGGTTTGGCACGAAGTTCGTATGAATGAGGCGAATTTACATATGTTTGCCTTGGGAATGATTGCATAATTTAAAAATAAAAAAAATATTTGAATTCTTATCAAAATTTCAGAGTTCTTATGAAATTTCACGTCAAGTTTATGAAAACTTGCAGAAAAAACAGCTTGTAGCATCGAAATACAACTACTACGTTACATTATATTATCTCGATGGCTTGTAGCGATTTTTTGTTATAATATTTCCAATCTTTATAAGTTTTGCAGTGTTTTGTTTGAACACATCTCAAAAAATGTTAATCAGTTTGGGAAAATATTTTTGTTTATGAGAGAAAAAATTATATATCAGGACAAATCATACAGATTGAGTTAGCCCCATAGTAAGTTCGAGACTTGTGTTATGGGATACTAACTCAACGATACTATATTTTATAACATATACATATATAGATAAACATATCCAAGTCTCAGGCCAATCTGAAAAAAAATCATTTTCCATCTTGACCCTACCGGGGATCGAACACGGGACCTCCGGTGTGGCAGCCCGGCGTGATGACCGTTGTGCCATGGAGGTCGTCAATACAGGGTGTTTTTTAAATCATTGGCATCCTTTCTACTGATGAAAGTACTCATGAACATGAGCAACTTTTTGTATGGGACCGACTCAATCCGATGGAAAAAAAATCTGCTGTTCCATACTATTTTCCAATACCTACTCACCCGAAATGTATGGAACAGCTGATTTTTTTTTCCATCGGATTGAGTCGGTCCCATATAAAAAGTTGCTCATGTTCATGAGTACTTTCACCAGTAGAAAGGATGCCAATGATTTAAAAAACATCCTATTGAGAGAGAGTCTCTCATCGGTGGAGTTCCTTCCACTTCTTTTTTTCCATTGCTAACTCTTCCACTGCCTTACTAACTACGCTCACATTTTCTTTTATTTGCTGTATATACTCTTACTACTATATAGGTATCTAGGTTTGCCCGTGACTTCGCCACGTGAATTTCCCACGGGAACAGTACTTTTTCCCCGGATGAAAAGTACCTGATGTCCTTCTCTGTATTTGATGAATGTTCGCATACACATAGGTAGAAGACCTATGTGTATGCGAAATTTCAGGAAGATTGGTTCAGTAGTGGAGTTTGTTGCGCCGCCTCTTCTCCATTTGCGCTTTGGAGGCGGTGGTAAACTTAGCTTTAAGTAATTTTATGACGTCAACTAACTAAAAACAAGAATGTGACGATTTATAAGTGCTATTTTTAGGCCAATATAAATAAAAATAATTGAAAAAAAAATAGATAAAGCGTGAAGAGGTTGTTACATGTGTGACCACCCTTATTATCGCTGATTAGTGATAAGTACTTCTACGGACCACATCGTATGATTCAGACCACCCGCAGCGCCGTTTCGCAACCCATCTCGATGCACCTGGCCGCGCACCGGAGTTCGACACATTTGTTTCCAACTTTGAGCAATTGTCACGTCACTTAGTTTTATGAAATCATTGTAATTTTTATTCAGAATTATATTAATGTTCTATTTCTATAAATAAAGTTTTATATTTTTTTGCACCCTCCGTCTGTAGCCGTCGTAATTGGCACAGTCGGTAGGATCATTGCGAATAGATCATAGACATAGAGTCGGTGAAAAGTGCGGTGATCCAGAACCTACGTGGTTGCAGTCAGAGGAGTATCCAGCTATCGATACGGCAGAAGGATATAAAATGCACAAGTGAGTACACTAGATCTTACTAGAGTTGCTCTCCTTTTTTCCTATAAGTCTTCCTATTCATCCAAGATTTTCCGACCCTGGAAATCTCGTTTATCTAGGATTAGTAATAGATCATTAGCGCTAGACGCAAATAGAAACTTAGATACGATTGAAGAAGAAGTGTTAGAAATAAACGAGATGGCTCAACCTCAGCCTCAGGCTCAACTTCAGCCTCAACCCCTCGTAGAGCATATTTATAAGGCCCTTAGATTAGTGCCCGATTTCGATGGGAATTCTAACGTGTTAACTCGTTTTATTCATCTATGTGACCAGCTAGTGGCACAGTATATGTCAGATCAACCCGGACGAGAGTTAATTAACTTATCGCTTATTAATGGTATATTAAATAAGATTACTGGCGCCGCAGCCCGTACTATAAATTCCAATGGTATCCCCGAGACCTGGGAAGCTATACGTAGAACACTTATTAATACATTTGCAGATCAGCGCGATGAGACCTCGCTTTATAACGATTTATCTTTATTAACACAAGGCTCAGGTACCCCACAGGAATTTTACGAACAATGTCAAAATCTATTCAGTACTATTATGACGTATATCAGTTTGCATGAAACTATACCGAGTACTATTGAAGCTAAACGCAATTTATATAAGAAGTTAACCCTTCAGTCATACTTACGCGGTCTCCGTGACCCACTAGGTGCTCGTATACGGTGCATGCGACCTGATACTATTGAAAAGGCGTTAGAATTTGTGCATGATGAACAAAACACCCTGTATATGCAACAGCGCAACGAGTACTTACCTCACAGGAAGTTGCAGTCTACGTCTTCACCTAATCAACCTAAATTTTCTTACAGCAACCCCCTCGCGCTACCTACCCCTAATAATTTTATGCCGCCCAAATCATTTAATATGCCCGGTTATTCGAAACCATTTAATTTTGGTATGCCCGCTATGCCTGGCCCATCTAGGCCACTTCCTTCGCCTGTTAGGCCTATGCCATTGTGGAGACCATACACCCCCTTCCAGGGTGGTCCTTCTCGAACTCAACAGATGTTCGCAGCGCCCCCGCCTAATTATAGGCCTCAAAGCAACGTATTCCGCATTAATAAATTCCAGCCTAATAATAACGCGAATAATAGTAATAAAAATGCCCCGCAACCTATGAGTGGTGTCAGCCACTATGTGACTAAGCCCCTTCCGCGTACACCCCATGATTGGACTAAATCAGGTAATCCACCACCCTCGAACTATTTTAAGACTAGAGAACTTAACTTTAACGAATACTATGATGAATATGACTATTATAATGACTATTACGGTGACTACTACCAACAAGACTACAGTGAGTATCCTGACTTCACTTATGATCCCTCATATGAACAGCAATCATATTACTCAGATTACGTACCTGCTACTGTCGAGGAAACTCATGAGGAAACCCCTCGTTCTGATAAGGAGGATTTTCAGATAACTTCGAAATCAGAAAAACTAAAATAGAAATTAACTTACAGACTCAGAGGCAACTGCCCTATATACAGATTTTAGATCCACCTATTAGACTACTTATTGATACCGGAGCTAACCAATCTTTTGTTAGTCCTCAAGTTATAGAAACTTTCTATTCAGATATACCCTGTAACTACGACCCTATTGAAGTTACAAATATTCACGCAAAAACTAGGAGTGACTATTCTATCACAGTACCATGTTTTGGCGAATTTAATGAGAACGAAGACATTACTTTATTCATTTATAAATTTCACAATTATTTTGACGGACTGATAGGTACTGATCTATTAGAAAAACTTGAGTCTAGCATTGATTTAAAAAATAAAGTCTTAGTTACTCGTAACTCTTCTATTCCTTTACTCATGTATGATTCCCGTAATTGTAATCTATATGAAGAGATCATACCAGCCAATTCATCTAAGCTAGTTCGAATCCCAGTTAACTTTCATGACGGTGAAGCTTTCATATCCGAGCAAGTTATATCTAATTGCAGTATTAAAGATTGCGTAACAACTATAAAAAATAATCGTGGTATAGTAGAAGTTACCAACCCAACTAGACATGACGTAGTCTTCTCTATGGATAGACCAGTTAGTGCTGAACTATTTAATGCTGAATTTACAGATAGCAAAAAATTATATGATAGTGATCGTGTTAAGGAAGTACTTTCTCGCCTACGCACTGACCATTTGAATCCAGAAGAGCGAGCTAATTTAGAGTCACTTTGCGCACAGTACGCTGATGTCTTTTATATCGATGGTGAACCACTTACCTTCACTAATAGAATAAAACATAGTATAAAAACGACAGATGAACTACCAGTCTATACAAAGTCCTATCGCTATCCTTTTATACATAGACAAGAAGTTCAAGATCAAATTTCTAAAATGTTATCACAAGGTATCATTCAACCTTCACAGTCTGCATGGAGCTCCCCCATCTGGGTAGTTCCCAAAAAAGCTGATGCGTCTGGAAAGACTAAATGGCGCATAGTTGTAGATTTCCGAAAACTGAACGAAAAAACCATAGACGACAAATACCCTATAGGTACCAAATATAGCTGACGTCCTAGACAAGTTAGGTAACTGCCACTATTTTACTACGCTAGACCTAGCGAGCGGATTCTATCAAGTCGAGATGAATCCTAGCGATATTCAGAAGACAGCTTTCAATGTAGAACATGGGCATTTTGAATTTTTGCGTATGCCCATGGGACTTAAAAATTCCCCATCTACATTTCAACGTGTGATGGATAATGTTCTTCGAGATCTACAGAACACGGTTTGTCTAGTTTACCTAGATGATATAATAGTTTTTAGTGTTTCGTTACAAGAACACATAGTTAATTTGGAAAAAGTTTTCAAAAGATTACGCGAATCAAATTTCAAAATTCAAATGGATAAGTCAGAGTTCCTAAAACTAGAAACAGCGTATCTAGGACACATTATCAGCAAAGATGGTATAAAACCAAACCCGGATAAGATTAAAGCTATTCAAAAATTCCCTTTACCTAAAACTGCTACAGAAATAAAAAGATTCTTAGGTTTGCTAGGATACTATAGAAAATTCATACCAGACTTCGCTCGAATAACGAAACCTATGACGCAATGCCTGAAAAAAGGATCTAAGATAACTTATAATGACACTAATTACATTAATAGTTTTGAGACTTGTAAGACTCTACTGACAAATGACCCTATTCTACAATACCCAGACTTTGAGAAAGACTTTGTACTTACGACTGATGCGTCGAACTATGCTATAGGCGCCGTCCTATCTCAAGGACCCATCGGTAGTGACAAACCGATAGCCTATGCATCTAGGACTCTTAACTCTAGCGAAATTAACTACAGTACAATAGAAAAGGAGCTCTTAGCGATTGTCTGGGCCACCAAATACTTTCGCCCGTATCTATTTGGTAGGAAGTTCAAAATAGTAACGGATCATAAACCCCTACAGTGGGTTATGAACCTTAAAGAACCCAATTCTAGATTGACTCGTTGGCGTCTTAAGCTAAGTGAATATAACTTCACTACAGTATATAAGCAGGGAAAGCATAATACTAACGCAGATGCTCTATCTCGCATAGAAATTAACAATAATGAAGATACTAGTTCTATTGCAGTTAATCCATCTGAACATCCACCTTCTGTGCATGGTTCAACCACAGTATCAGCTCACACTAGTGCTGAGAATCCTATCCTAGAGATTCCTATCTCAGATGAGCCCCTGAATAAATTTAACCGCCAAATTAGTCTTGTAATAGTAGGAGATATTAAGAAAAAGCCTACAGTAACTAAACCCTTCGAAACTCATACTAGAACTACTATTCAAATATCAGAGTCTAACCTTGAAAGTGACGTCATCAATGCCATCAAGGAATATGTAAATCCTAAGGTTAAAACCGGTCTTCTCATTAATCCACCTCTTGCTATATACCAAATTATTCCTATTATACAGGATACATTTAAAAGCTCAGCTATGAACCTTGTGCTGACTAAAGTAGAACTAGAAAATGTCAAAGAATATTTAAGGCAGCAGGAAATTATACGGAGATATCACGAGGGCAAGACAAATCACCGTGGTATCAATGAAACATATCTAGCCCTATCATCGAGATATTACTGGCCTAAAATGCGTGAACATATCACTAAATATATCAATGAGTGCCATATCTGTGGACAAGCTAAATATGATAGGAACCCCATTAGACAAAAATTCTGTATAGTCCCTCCGCCATCGAAACCTTTTGAAATATTACACCTAGACCTTTTCACAGCTGAAAATGAGAAATACCTAACATTAGTCGATGCCTTCTCGAAATATGCTCAAGCATATTATCTAAGAGATGGAACAGCATTAAGTGTAATTCAAGCTCTCCTTAAATTTTCTACGCACCATGGCATTCCCCTTACAATAGTCACAGACCAAGGCCCTGAATTCACAAACCAGCTATTTTCTGAGTTCACAAGACTCCATAAAATCCAGCACCACAAAATTCTAGCTCACACTCCTAACGATAACGGCATAGTAGAACGTTTCCATTCTACTATCCTAGAACACCTTAGAATATTAAAGCTTGAGAAACGTTGTGAACCTGTAGTTAACCTCATGCCATATGCAGTATTGGCTTACAACAGCTCCATTCACAGTTTCACAAAATGTAGACCCATAGACCTAATTACAGGACACTTTGACCCACGTGACCCGTTAGATGTAGACATTACAGAACATCTTTTACAGCAATATTCACTAGACCATAAGAAAAGAATAACCCAAGTATATGACCTTATAAATCAGAGTTCTTTACATGACAGGACTGTACTTACCGAGAACAGGAACAAAGACCGCGAACCTGAAAAAGAATATACTCCTGACCAGCAAGTTTTTGTACGAAACCCTATGGCGAGTAGACAAAAACTAGCTCCTAGATTTACTCAAGACACTGTTCTTGCTGACTTACCTATCCACATTTACACGAAGAAGAAATGTGGTCCTATTGCTAAATCCCGACTGAAACGTAGTCCTAAAAATCCGACTTTGTTACAGGATACTTCTACTAACACTGTTACTACTCCAGCTGACGAGAGGACAAGAAGTAACGATTGACTCCCTAGACAGTGGACCGGGATTACTACCATTTAAACTAGGACCTACGAAAATCATAGCTCACTACCACTCCTTCCTAAATTACGTGGATCTTGATAATGTTCGTATTCAGATAAAACTAGTTCAGTCTCAACTCTCTCAAATTAAACTTAAATTAAATAACGAATCTATAAATATCTATGATGCTCATTTAGATCATTTACAGTCTAAAACTATTTTTATCTCAGATCAATTAGAGACTTTCGAGCCACATCGTTTTAAGAGAGGACTCATTGATGGACTAGGATCAATTATAAAAAGTATATCTGGAAACTTAGATCAATCCGATGCTATTAAATATGATAGAGCCATTCAGGTACTTTAGGATAATGAATATAAAATTGAAACTGAATTAAATAAACATATTACATTAAATAAAGAATGGATTTCTTACAATTCAAAAATTTTAGATAACATAGTCAAGAATCAGGCTAGAATAGATAAGGCTCTGAGTAGAAGAGAATCCTATGCCCATATGGCACAAAACTTGGTAATACTAGGAGATAATATTGAGGATTTATCTCAAGAAATATTTAAACTAGAGAATACTCTAGCTTTTATTCGTGCATCGAGCACTCCACATTCAGTGGTTAGTTTAAATAATCTTAAGGCTATAATCGATAAAGTTAAGACTATATATAATAATAAAGAAATCCCTGACGTAGATATCAGAGATTTCTATGATATAATTAGACTAGGTTACTTTTATACAGATAAACGAGTAGTTACAGTTATTAAAATGCCGATTACCTATCCTCAATCCTATATCCTATATAAACTATCCATAGTCCCAAATAGAGATAGAAATATTCTAATTCCTACCTCACCCTTTATAGCAATTTCTGGTAATGATTTTATGTACATGGAGACAGAATGTCCGAAGGTTAATACGTCATATTTCTGCCAAGCAAAGCCCAACTATAAACTCCTAGATAAACCTGACTGTATACAGCATCTCATCCTGAAACAAGAACTCTATGAATCCTGTAAACTTACCTCAGTTATTATGAAGAAAGAAGCTCTCGAACAACTCCACGATAAGCATTATACTATGTGCTTCCCAACACCTACCAAAGTTGAAACTACCTGTAACCAAGAACAATTCAAGACTCTTCTAGGATGCTATCTAGCAGTCATTCCATATAACTGTCAACTGACGTTACCAGCCTTCACTATTGCTAATATGAACGAGCACATCAAAGGACACGTTATGAAGATTATGGAGATGCCTCCGTATGTAGAGTCGAGGCCGCAGGATCATCCATCTATCGTCTTGGACTCTATAAACCTAGAAAATCTACATGCTATTAATAAGAAGATCTCTATCCAGGCTCCAGTACATCTGAATAAAGCTACTGATCAAACGCTGTATCATACTACGATCCCAATATACGTAGTATTATCTATCTTCATGGTCGTAGCCATCGTCGTAGCAACCTATCGTCTACGAAAGCACTATGGACGGAACATCGCTATTATAACTACTCCAGAAGCTATCCAGAACACTAGAGCAGCCAACCCGAGCCAAATAAGAGTGGATCATAGGGACGTCGCAGCAACTTTCTCCAACAATGTTCGCGAATAGTTGCTGATCTATGGGGGGAGGTGTTACATGTGTGACCACCCTTATTATCGCTGATTAGTGATAAGTACTTCTACGGACCACATCGTATGATTCAGACCACCCGCAGCGCCGTTTCGCAACCCATCTCGATGCACCTGGCCGCGCACCGGAGTTCGACACATTTGTTTCCAACTTTGAGCAATTGTCACGTCACTTAGTTTTATGAAATCATTGTAATTTTTATTCAGAATTATATTAATGTTCTATTTCTATAAATAAAGTTTTATATTTTTTTGCACCCTCCGTCTGTAGCCGTCGTAATTAACAAACAAACAAATAAATAAACAAACAAACTCACTTTCGCATTTATAATATTAGTTAGAATTAGGATTTATGAAGATGGATTGAATTGGATGTTTGAATATGCGTTATTACTCCTTCACTTCAAACACTTCAAAGTTTCTGGACGAATTACAATGAAATTTGATGAACTATTTGTGTAAAATCAGTACTTATATCATAATTTTTTTTTACCCCAAAATTTCTACGTACTCTGAGCTCTGACGCGCAGTTCGTATTCATTCATTTAAATTTAAGAACATTGTTCTTGTCGGTGGAGTTTTTTTCACGTCTATCTATCCTCAGCCATCGATTTGACCTCGCAGTTCGTATTATACATATTATAATAAAACAGTAAAAATATTTTGTCTGTACATTTAGTATTTTTGACTGAAATGGATAGAGGGAGACCTAAAAAGAACAATAGAAAGCAAAAAATTTTTTTTGGAATTTCTTGTCTGTCTGTCTGTCTGTCTGTCTGTCTGTCTGTCTGTCTGTCTATATGTATGTACGCGTTTCACGCAAAAACTACTGGACGGATTTGAATAAAACTTTTTTTGTTGTATAGCTATTAAGCCTGGGCAACATATAGGCTTTAATTCATTTTGAAAACTGGAACACCTGATGAAGAACCATAACAGAACAGCTAAATTATAAGTAATATGGAAATGGTGCCTTAACAAAAATCGTTCAACCTGATGAGCATTTTCTGCTGACGTATAAAAATTGAAGATCTGAAACATCTGATGAAAAGCTCCAAGAGACCAGCTACACTATAACATATATGGAATTGGCGCCTTAGCAAAAACCGTTCGACCTGATGAGCATTTTCTGCTGACGTATAAAAAACGAAGATCTGGAACATCTGATAAATAACTTCAAGAGACCAGCTACACTATAACATATACGGAAATGGCACCTTAGCAAAACTTGGTTAATCTGATGAGCATTTTCTGTAGACGTATAAAAATCGAAGATTGGAACATAGGAAACAGTTTGGAACACAAAAAGACTTTTCATCTAAGCCAAAGTCACGCGGGCGAAGCCGCGGGCAACAGCTAGTCTGAAAATATTTATGTGAGTAAAACGGAGAAAATATACGATCCTTGCCTACCAGTCATGCATTTACCGAAAAACACGGTAACTGGCCACTATTTTATTGACTCCGTCCGTCATAAACTCAACGTCTAAATATAGTATGGAGTTGGTCGTTTGAAATACTTTTATCTGCCCAGCTTGGGTTATTATTCCGCTTTATAGTATCGTAAAGTTTCCAGAAAATTGTAAAATAAATGACCATTTTGGAAGTAATATTTCGTGACTTTTCCATTAAATTTTGGGATGAAGATTCCTGAAAGTGAGCTTTGTTCTCAAGTTTGATTAAAAACTCTTGGAAATGGAGGTATAGCAATTAAGGTATCAAAAGGTAATTAAAAATATTTCTGTGAAAAACTTGAGTATTTAATAATATGCGTGAAGTTTAGTTAAATTTCGCAAGACCTAATACCTAAATTTTCTAAAGTTAAAAACAACTAATTTAATCCTCCGGTATCACTCTTGTGATACCCCTGGTGTTGCAATTGTCCATGGGCAGCGGTAATCGTATAGGTACCATCATGTGACCCGCTTGCTCGTTTGTCGTCCTATGTTATAAAAAATACTTTTATTGAATTATTGAGTGTATTTTTTTCTTCGGTTTTTGGGCTATGTCTAACAAAACTGTGATAGTACAAGAGCTGAGGTTTTCCATTCAAACATATTTTTTTAAGGTCTTTCTATACGTTATGTAATGTTGCACGGGAACAGGCTTTTTCCCGGGATGAAAGGTACCCTATGTCCTTCTTAGGGGCCGTCCAATAATCACGTGATCTTTTTTTAATCATTTTTTAACCCCCTTGTGATATTTCGTGATTTTTGTCAAACCCCTCCTCCCCCTTTCAAACCTCACGTGATAAATGGACGGCCCCTTATTAGTTTGAAATATGTGGTTAGCAGATAAATCGTGAAGAGGTAACTAATAAACAAACAAATTCACTTTAGCATTTATAATATGAAGTAAGCATTTAACTCTAGGGCATCTTTGATATGTTAACGAAATTGTTTCACCATATCAGAATTAAGTTTAATAAAATCGCGCACATTTTTTCAGTCGAGTCAGAAAAAGTAAATCGAATTGACCTTCAATTCGATTGCGATCCAATCAACCGATCAAACTGCTCGATTCATTCGACTCGATACGTTTAAATGAAACTGTTGGCTGAAGAATTATTTATTAGGGTTATAAGCTCGGTACCTATTTCGTTTGGATTGTAGACGTTCTCAGAAAACGAGATGTATGCTATAAGTACATTTTAAAGATTTTTTGTAAAAAATGTACGGGACTGTTTTTAAACACGTTTTACGACAAAATTATATTTTTTGTGGTATTTCGGGATAAAAAGTACCCTATGTGATATGCGATTAGAATAAATATGATCCATAGATTAGACTTTAAAAAAAAACATTTTTTAATTTCTTCAAAATTAAAATTAAAATCCTCAAATAAAAAAAAAACTTTATGATATGCATTGTGCATTCACATTCTGCTCATACAACTAAATTTAAAGAAATAATTAAAACGAAAAAGCGGTACTGAGTGATATTTTTAATATACTTTTTATTCCAAGAATTGTAAAAAATACAAGTAGGTAATCGTATGAAATAATATTTTTACAAAACTTTTATGTATAGAAAATTATATCGAATTTTAAAATGGTTATACGGAACCTTTGAAGTCGAAATATACTTACTCACAGTTTATTTAATTTATCTCTCAACAGGTTTCAAATATATATTCACAATTCTTTACAATTTTCTCATTTATTATTTAAAGTAGAGTCTGAAATGTAATATATTGAAATTATTGATAGTATTATCAACCCATTTCAGATATTATTGTCAATTGTTATTTTCGTAGAATATCGTCTGGCTTTTTGGATGAATTAACTTGCAAGGACATTTGAGGACAAATGTATATTTGACTCTATAAAGTATGATACAGGACATAATATTAGTTAGGATAAAACTGTACAGTGAAGTAAAGACCTAAAACTAATTAATATAAACTAAATTAACCTAAAATAAAAACTATAAGTAAACTATGTAAATAAACTAAATAAAACTAAAAGTAAATATTTACAAAAACGCCAGTCCCGACAATTCGTTGCCATGATATATGATATTTTCATAGGTTTTCAAAATTCTTGCTACCCTCGTTACTTCCTAAACTTTTTTAATTCAAAATTAATATTCTGAACCAATAAACATTTACAAGCATAAATTTAGAGACATCTATAGTATGCGAAACTGTATTTTAACTAATGAAATATTGGAACTTGAATGGATACGAGCTGAATTAATATTAGAATCATTTGTGGCGTTCCAAGCAAAAGGGTACTACTGGGCAGATTCTAGTTACCGAGATATTTGAGATTTTGTGTAAAAAGGTGGAAAACTGGCATTTTGCGATTTTGATTGATTTTAATGCAACATGCAAAGGGCTGCGTTTTCATACAATAAAAACTTGCAATTATATGTTTAGTGAAAAGGGACCATGTAATGATGATGTTGACCATCCACAATGACATATATAAATCATTGATTGATTTCAATCATGCCGATTTCCATACCCAGTCATACATTTTTATAAAAGGTAATACCTTTCTTATTGCCTGTAAGGACAGCTGTAATTGCATTAGTTTTTGGACATGTCTGAACTGCGGCTATAACCAAATCCATTAACTTATTACATTCTCATTTTTAGGGTTCCGTACCTCAAAAGCCTTACGAGATCACTTTGTTTGTCCGTTTTTCTGTTAAACTTTTTTCTCAGGAACTTTTAAAGGTATCAAGTTGATATTAATATCGAATACTCGGATCCACGGTCTCTTTCAGCAAAAAAATAATCAAACTTATACGTCAACGCGATCAAGAGATATTACCGTAAATGTTGCGAATTTGCGCATATTTTGCGATATCAGGCAGCAATCAAAACCTATGGGGTTGTCCCGTTGACTTAAAATTATGAAATTTGGCAAAAATCAATAACGCCTCACCGTACTAATACAGGAATAAATCCGAAAATTATAAGTATGTCGATGGAAGTCTTAAAAAAAAGTTTTCCAAACTTATTAATTTATTTTTAAGCTGAATTCAGTATGAATCTTAGGGATCGAACTACAAAGTTAAGTTTGTTTTTGGAACTAGTTGGTCTTTTAGTTAGAGCTATAATGTAAGATACTTTGCGTGTACGGAATCCTCAGTGCGCGAGTTTGACTCGCACTCAATAATTAATTATAATAATAATGTGTGGTATTAATGACTTCAAATTAATTTATTTTTATTATTTTGTCGTTTTAATCTGTTTTTGTATAAATATCTAAAATAAATGTGTGTAACATTACATAATATTACCTAATTTCGATAAACTGGACCCTTTTACTAAAATAAAAATAAATTAGTTTTATTTTTTTATTCAATAGTGTTGCTAAAATAATAACTAGTCGATTTTATACCATTATGTTAAAAAATAAAACAATAATCTATGTAACTGAGAACTAGATCTAGCTATTACAGTTTAAATTTTAATGCATTAAACTGGGCCTTTTTACTAAACTTAACATAAATTAGTTTTAAGCATGTTTTTATTCGATAGCGTTGCCATAATAATAACTAGTTGATTTTATACTCAACATATTCCTCTATTATCTATACATATAATAAAACAGTAAAAATATTTTGTCTGTACATTTAATATTTTTGACTGAAATGGATAGAGGGAGACCTAAAAAGAACAATAGAAAGCAAAAAAAAATTTTTGGAATTTCTTGTCTGTCTGTCTGTCTGTCTGTCTGTCTGTCTGTCTGTCTGTCTGTATGTATGTACGCGTTTCACGCAAAAACTACTGGACGGATTTGAATAAAACTTTTTTTGTTGTATAGCTATTAAGCCTGGGCAACATATAGGCTATAATTCATTTTGAAAACTGGAACACCTGATGAAGAACCATAACGGAACAGCTAAACTATAAGTAGTATGGAAATGGTGCCTTAACAAAAATCGTTCAACCTGATGAGCATTTTCTGCCGACGTATAAAAATTGAAGATCTGGAACATCTGATGAAAAGCTCCAAGAGACCAGCTACACTATAACATACTTATATGGAAATGGCGCCTTAGCAAAAATCGTTCAACCTGATGAGCATTTTCTGCTGACGTATAAAAATTGAAGATCTGGAACATCTGATGAAAAGCTCCAAGAGAGATTTTTCATCTAAGCGAAACTCACGCGGGCGAAGCCGCGGGCGACAGCTAGTAATTAATAATAATCTATGTAACTGACAACTAGATCTCTATCTATTACAGTTTGAACTTTCAATGTCTGTTTCCCAACAATTTGATTTTAGTAAGTGTAAACTTTGAAAATTTTTTTTCCAATAATCTATACATATAATAAAACAGTAAAAATATTTTGTCTGTACATTTAGTATTTTTGACTGAAATGGATAGAGGGACACTTAAAAAGAATAATAGGAAGCAAAAAACATTTTTTGGAATTTCTTGTCTGTCTGTCTGTATGTCTGTATGTATGTACGCGTTTCACGCAAAAACTACTGGACGGATTTGAATGAAACTTTTTTTGTTGTATAGCTATTAAGCCTGGAAAACATATAGGCTATAATTGATTTTGAAAACTGGAACACCTGATGAAGAACCTTAACAGAGCAGCTAAACTATAAGAAATATGGAAATGGTGCCTTAACAAAAGTCGTTCAACCTGATGAGCATTTTCTGATGACGTATAAAAATTGAAGAACTGGAACATCTGATGAAGAACTGCAAGAGACCAGCTACACTATAACATATATGGAAATGGCGACTTATTAAAAGTCGTTCAACCTGATGAGCATTTTCTGCTGACGTATAAAAATTGAAGATCTGGAACATCTGATGAAAAGCTCCAAGAGAGATTTTTCATCTAAACTCACGCGGGCGAAGCCGCGGGCGACAGCTAGTTGTGAATAAAGTTAATTATGTTTTTATTCCATATGATCAACCAACTATTTAACTATCTGAATACAGACTTAACTCAATACCACCCAGGTGGTACCTTAACGCTTGGAACGCCACATTTTATGGGTTAAATAAATTTATTCAGAAGCCTGATAAGCCTGTCCTTAAATATCTTCTATATTATAAATCTATATTATATATGTATTTATATTATTTTCTCCTTTTCATGTCACCAAAACTGGTCTCGTCTGAATTCTTCTCGGAACAAATTGACATCACTTAACATCGCATTCGATAGAACAAATATTTTCCCACTGAGGAAACAGGTCCACTTGAACGGTCCGTACTCTCTACCCCTGTTGCCAAGTGTATTGCCTCTTTGGTTTTTTAGTAGCACAGTGGCTTATTATCCAGATAGCTTTGGGCAAAACTTTTAAATAAAGAAAAAATCCATAATAGTCTTACGGGAACTTGTATACTTATAGGTCGTGGTATTTTGTGTTAGTTTTTTTTGGAATAAAACATCGAATAACATGTAGAAGTACAAATGATTATCAGCAACACGCTTCGTCAAAAATTTTCACAAATATTTATCAGCAACATAGAAATATATCCGCAACAAGCTTCGTTAGTTTTTTTGGAATTGCATGGGTAACGAAACATAACAGGGGACTGGACAACTTTATTTTTTGATGCTTCTTTGTAATCCGTAAAATAATCACATCAATAACCAAAGTATTTCCCAAGATATAGCAAAAAACAATTCACATTTTTAAGCGATGTTTGGACGATACCAAAACGCCCCTAACTAAACGTACATTCATATGACGTCACGCGTAGAAAATCGACTTTCCCTAAAAGTTTGAACTCGAATAAATTAGCGCTGGAGAATTAATTCGTGCTGAAAAGTTTCAAAATGTGTTTAATTATATTTATTCTTCCATAAAGTTACATATTTTTAATAATTCTCATACCTTGTCCGGTCCCCTATTACTTTGTTAGAGAAGTTATTATTTTTAAAATTTGGAGTACATTTCATGATTTTTCTGGCGGCAATAGAAGCTTGTGCCAAAATTGATTTTTTTTTGCGTGTTTCGGCACCTACCTCAACGGTCGTGGTCACTATCAACTACGTCATGGCCTATCTCAAAGGTTTTATTCTTGGTTTTCAAAACATGTAAGTCTCAGCTAGTGGAACTAACGAGAACAGACCTCTTGAAATGTGTCGTAGCTTCTGTTTAGTTAAACCCATAGAATTCTAGTACTATTTGGATGTAATGGACTATTTAGACATCTTGTCCTTTACTATTAAACTAGCCATATTTGTTTAGAGATTTCGATAATGACTTTGTAGATTTTGATGAAGTACCTATATGGTCAAGATTCAACAACCCACAATATGTTTGCTGTTATGGGTACAACCGACTTCAAAATATTGGGTCAAAGTTTGCTACAGTCAATTTATCACTATTTGTAAGTTCAACATTGAAAATAAATTCATCACACCTGTATTATATTTTTTAAGACGAATTAACTGATGACATTAGGTTATGATGATGATGATTAATTAGGCAAGGCTTGCAGCATCTTTCCGCGTACTATGCCATCACACTGCGATCGCCAACCCGCCTGCCAAGCGTGGCGATTACGGCAAAACCCCCCACGGATAAAATCCTTGGGGGAGGCCTTTGTTCAGCAGTGGACGTCTTTAGGCTGAGAGAGAGAGGCAAGGCTTGATAATATCCCGAAATTCCCGCAGAGCGAAGAACGGGGGCACAGATAGCTTGGAATAAAGTATATGTATTTTTCAATCCTCGGCAATTCAGTAAGAATGTAATAATATTTACATGACCATTTTTAATAACAGTATGACGTTTGTTTGTATACTATCAGATATGTAATGGCATCCAGAATAATAATAAAAAAACAACAATATGGATTCATTATAAAATTGTTTTCATTTCAATCATATACATTTTTTTCAACGTTAGTCAACTGCATAGCATACCATTATGATCATAGTAACAACACAAACATGTAATAAATTTTAGTTAAATCCCACGATAATATTAATCTCCTTATGGATGCGTGTTGCAAAAACTATACATATCCCTTAACCACTGACGTGTCATTTTGTTACATTACCACTGACGGACGTATGGCATACGTACGTAATTTTCAAGTTCTCCTGATGCATCAATACAGTCCAACTCTGGTGATTATTGCAGAATATTTATTTAGACACATAAGAATGTGACAGGGATAGTTAAAAAACTATAATAATATGTATAGGTATAAAAAAAAATATTCATCGAAAACCTTATCGGTATCGAAAGAAACATAGAATTTTTTTTTAAATAACAAAAAATATTTTCTGACAATAGGAACTTCTTCTTTTTTGCTTAAATTAATTATTAAGAATGGTTTTGATTAGTAAAAAATAACAATCGTCATAAATTACAATATAAGGCACTTTTTAACAACAGTAAGAGCAGGTAACATTTAGTAATAAATGTAGTCATTTTCATCTGCCGATGCTTCGTCAGATTCAAGAAGCCATGATTCAATTTGTTCTTGATTCGCAATATTCACTTAAATTCGTGGTTTCCTAGATGTAAATGACCCAGAAAAAGAATTAGACCGCTTACGATTCATTTTTATCCACGGACAAACCACAAGTAAATATTTTGAAAAAGTCACACTAACACTGACGCTACGTACCTTATACGTCAGGTCGTCGAAATCAACTGCTTAGAGATTTGCGTTGCATCTACTTTTCCTCGCAGCCGCCTAGTCAATGGCAACTAGTAAGCTAGGTACCAAAATGGACGAGCAGAAATTCCCGCGCAAAATTAAATTTCGAATGAAAAACCGCTTGGGTGATGTACATACGACATTCGTACGTCAGTGGTTAAGGGATATGGATTTAGTTTTTATATCGTGAGTAGAATGGTTTAAATCTGGATTTTTAACGTAAAAATAAACCAAGTATTTTAAGGCCCAGTCTATTGTCTGAGTACACCTATTTATTTTCCCGAAAACGTGATTTACAGCGTCCATTTGTAAAACAAAACGAGCAAACTCAACCGTGGAGGGATTTAATTTTTACGTCACTGCGTATAAATTAAAAGGGGTGATGTTACAATGTGTCGAATGCTCATGCTCAATGTGAATAAAAAAATAAAACAAACATGAAGCGTAAAAAGCGCGTCGCGCGGCACGTGGGGGAGCTAAGCGCAAACGTCGTTTGTACGAGTAAAATGCAGCAGTGTGCGTGTCGCTGCAGGTATAGGAACGAAACCTTCTTAGTTCCAATTGGGCTCCCGAGCTGTGCGCACGTCCGTAAGAACGCTCTTCGCGCCGCTTTCGGAACGCATCCGCGAAATTAATTTGAAATTTCGAACTTCAACATGCGGCATTTCATAATTCGAATGACATTTTTTGAATAGTGTACATTTTAGTGATGTGAATTTTCGTACAGTGACAGATTGTGACTGTTAATAACAGTTAACGATCGTATATTTGTGATTTGGTGATAATAACGACACTAATTGGTGGATTAATGAATGATGATTAGTGATTGCAGTGAATAAATGATTGATTGTGAATTAAAGTGATACAGTTATTAGCAGCTGTCAATAAGATTTTCGGATAATCAAGTAAGTTAAATAGATATAGTCCACAATTTATAATCTCTTTAGACAATAACTTAGCATTATTTTTCTTTAGATTTAAATAGGTAAAAATATTAGTTAAAGTACGATACGTATCAATATCAAAACTCACATGAAAAATTATTTTTTCTAATAGGAATCGTGTTAGATAAAGTAAAAACTTGCGAATACCAGTTCTGGAATTTAAAAAAAAATAAAAGCTTATAATATCCAATAATAGTAATAATAGCTTTTTTGATCAAATACCTATGTTATGTTACTAGATTATGTTTGTTATAAATATTTTCACCTGTTTTCTAGGTTTTTTTAAAATAAAAAACAGTACTGGTAATTATGGGTATTAAATTAGGTCACAAAAATCACTGGCTTTTTTTAGCTTTCAAAAGCAATGGTACTAGGTTGAATAAATAATTGTAAGTTACGTATATAGGTATATCGGTCAAGGACTCGAACTAATCTTTGTAAAAACGGTTCTCTTTTGTTGATAATTGTATGTTATTGTTGAAACGTTATTTTTCGTTAAACGTGGGCGGAAATGTCGAATCTACATATCTAGTGTTATGGTTACGATTATTGATGACATTTGAAGGGATGTAAGAAAATAGACAATTGGATATTATTACTATAAAAGAACTATCCAGTTTTATTCAAAAGTATGTGTACCATCTTGTAAATCTGTGTTTATCTAAACAAACTTGTGTAGGAAAGATTTCAGTTTAGGTATTATAGTAATTATGATAATTATAGTTTTTGAGGTTCAACATTTTAATAATTATACACCAAAAAATTTTATATACGCTTTAACCGAAACGTCTATTTCGTATTTTTTTACCGACAAGAACGAGGTTCTTAAATTAATTGATTGATTTTATTTTTCATCCATAATTATTAAAATATTAGCTAATAAACTTAATTATCTGTTATAATCTTATAAACAAGGTCACCGAACAGGATATTACTCAAAAATTAATAACGACGGAATTTCTCGAAAATAGCCCGATATTCGTGTCGCCCAGTATCAAATTTTCAACATTCTTCGGATTTATATTTTGCTGAAATAATCAAAAATTATGAGATTCTCGAATTATTTTGATTGGAAATGTCTCCGGAAAAAATGGATGTTTATCATTCTGTTCAGTTTAATAATTATAAACAACTTTTCTTAATCATAAACAGTTTTTACTTAGTTAGCTATAAAAAAGTAAAATAAATAAAAATAAAACTTACATTAATTTGATGTTTATTGGGATACGAAAAAGTCTATTAAACGAGTTCATTTTCATATCATTAATTGGTTGGTTCTTGGATTCTCTTTATAAGGTCCAAAAGTGCTAAGTGCTTTATAAAGTCAATTGACCTGTAAAATCTGGTGCCATGCTCTCTGAGTTAGGGCAACTGTCCATGGTGGTGAAGAAAATTGTATTTTCTTATGATGGTGGTGGCCATGGTCAAGATGTAAAGGCATCTTGAATCAATAAATGAATATTATGAATTCATATTCATTTATCACCTCACAATAATTTGTAATGACTGACACAATGACACTTTACAAGACTTATGACGAGACAGGATTAATATGATGAGTTAACATATTTTTTCATATAATGATTTTAGTTTACATAATTTTATAAACAATAAAATACCTAGATCGGTTGCCCAAGTAGGTATTCAAGACTTTATTATGCGAATGAACTTCGATGACTTAAATTATCTAATTTTGTCAAAGTCATGGCTATTATTGTAGTTAATTAGATTTTAGCCCAATCATGCATTTTAATTGATCAATTTATTTTGACTTACTTACTGCTATATTTTTCTTTACTCGACTCTTGAAAATCGAGTTTCGGAATATTAATTGTTTTTTTTGTTTTCATATTGCACTTATAGGTTTATAAGAGTACACGTATATTTTACTAATATTACACGAGTACCTAAATTCGAAATTTGGATTTATGTTTTGGTATGAAATAGACGCTCGCTATACTTAATAACGCAAAATCTTCAAAACGGTTTTTTTTTTAATTTGGTCTACGAGTAGAAGATAATAAAAGTGGGATACGCTTTCATATAAAGAGATAAATAGAGAGTTCGAGGGCGCATTATTTTTTGTGATTTTTTTTAATGTTATTGATTTTTATTTGTTAAAATAATTACTCTGGTACTTATACATAAATCGTTAACGGGATTTTTTATTTACGACCAGAGTCTCTATAAAATAAATCAAAATAGTTCATTTTATAAGGGTAAAACTTTTTTTTAAAGTCCACTTTTCGACTTCATCATCAGATCGACTTTTCACCAGTTAAGCGTAACATACGGACATCCACTAGAAACAGAAATTAAATAAAAACTTGCAATAAAAATTTAATCACTCCCCTGAACAGCCATTAAATTTGAAAATTTTAAGACACGAAAACGCTCCACTGTCCATTATTTAAGGGTCGTTAATTAGCTCGATAAATTCACCAAGATTACCTTTGAATAACCCTAATTACATTTTTATTATACGCTTGGAGGAATGGTGATTTGGTGAGGCGCGTGTCAGACCTTCTTTTGTGTTCTGGGCAATGTCACTGAAAATCTTATTAGGTACTTAATAACTTAATAGATATGTGAACGAACGTAGTGTAATAATAATATCATTAACATCAATTATTGCTCGTCCCTTTTTAGGCAGGTTTTTCAATTTGAAAATAAAATGAAAATTGTTTTAATTAAATGACACTTTTAAATCTTCATATTATTATATTTAAAAACCGTCATAATTTAAATTTTCTTCCACGTAACTTTAGACCAACAACACGGTTAAACTCCATGGTTATCGTCCACTTCAATGTACGGACTGAAATAGGTAATAACTGGGTTTTAACCCGGATGGTTACCCATCTCTACTGCCATATCACCAAATAGTCAGTCAGAATCCACTAATGTAGTACAGTTTATACCTTAAAGGCTCTGTCTATCCCGTCTGATACAAAACCATGAAAATAAGTAAGTACTTATTATTATATACAAACCCAACGTTTGAACCAATCTTGTTTAAATTTGCATTATCTTTTTGCGTCGTATATTATCACTTACAAATTACCGCCTTTGATACGAACGCTAACGTTATTATCCGTAATGACATGAGCGGGGATCCCTCTTTTTGTTGTAATCAGGTTAGTTAAGTAAATAACATCACGACATGCGTATGATACTTTAGGCTTGAGATGTGCGTTATTATTGTATTAGCTTTAAATCGCGGCTTCGCCCGCGTGAATTTTCCACGAGAACAGTGCTTTTTCCCGGGATGAAAGGTATCTATGTCCTTCTCAGTACCTCGAAATATGTGTATGCGAAGTTTCAAGAAGATTGGTTCAGTAGATAAAGCGTAAAGAGGTAACAAACAAAAAAGTAAACAAAAAATTAACAAACTCACTTTCTCATTTATAAAATACTAGCTTTTGCCCGCGGCTTCGCCCGCGTAAATTTCCCACGGGAACAGTGCTTTTTCCCGGGATAAAATTAGCCTATGAGCTATTCCAGGTCATTATCTACCTCTGTACCAAATTTCATCGAAATCCGTCCAGTAGATTTTGCGTGATTGAGTAACAAACATCCTCACAAACTCACAAATTCACAAACTCACAAACTCACATCCAAACTTTCGCATTTATAATATTAGTATGGATTAGTTAACATACCCACGTCGAAAAGAATAGGTTCTATAGGCGTAGGTATACTAATAAATAAATTTAATCAAAAACCGAATTGATCTATCGATCATGCTTTGTCAAAGTATTTTGAGTATGATTGAGTAACATACATTCATACCATCATCACACACACATTCAAACTTTCCTATTTTTAGTATTTGTGGGATTTGCTTGTAGTTTTTGACCTCAAATATGTGACATTCCGTAACCGACTTTAAATTAAAACCAGAGTTATGTAATACCAGTTTTTAATGTCCAATATAACACACACGATCTTGTTTTTCGCTTATTTTTACATGGTTAATTAATTATATGATTTCTTAATGACGAAGATTATCAGACGTTCAAAAATAATTCCATTAATATCATCAATTTTAAGATGGGATTATCCTCCTCACACTTCACATAAATATTATCAAGACTAAGTGTTTGTAAATTTGTGAGTTTGTTTGTAGGTAATCTTCGGAACTACTGAACTGATTTCAAAAAATATTTCACCAATAGAAAGATACCTGAGTGACATAGACTGCAATTTATGTATGTGCGAAGCCGGGGCGGGGCGCTACTAAGTCGATAAAACTGTTAACCAAAAGTAATGTGTCAAATTTGTTGGTGTAGGTATTTATCTCCAACTGAAATTGTTTTGTACATAGTTCTTTTGATGGGTTATTGTAAATTCGTCCCTAAAGTTAATTCGGTACCTAATTAATATTCCATAAAATAATTCGGTACTTCTTTAACAAATATTAAATTTTTGTGGTAAATTTGCCTCTCAAGTTTTTTTTTGTGTAACACAAGTGTACAGTTAGAAGTAAAATGATAACTCACAATCACAATGCTAATATTAACTAGCTGATTTTTTAATGTTGGATACGTATGTAAAATTGTAATTATTTTATACCTTTACTTTACTTAATCGCAAGCAAATTGGCGTACTGTAAAAAATGATAACCAAAAATCATTCAGTAGGTAATCGAGAAACCATTCAGACATTATTTAAAATTAGGAGAAAAGAAAAGCGTCAACACGGTAACATTTTTCTCATAGATATTTTAGTTCCCGAGCCAGGTTAATTCGACATGTATTTTCTCTGGTGCAAAATAAGTTATTTATCTATGAAGATAGAGACTATATTTTTGAAGCCTATTTTGTCCCACCAATGGCCAAAAATCCATAGCCAGCATCAGATACATTACGTTTTTTTTTTAATTTTGCATAATTTCGAAATACTTTTAATTTAAGACTTGCACGTGACTATAAAAAGTTTAAACAAAATCCGTCCAAAAGTTCCAGCATTATCCTCAACCAAGCAGTCTCAAACAACTCCTCAGGGAGTTCTTATAAGTACTATCAGCTATCACAAGCTATCTTACAGTTAAGGTTAGCGAATTTGAATTTCTAATCACCCTGATACCAATCTCCCACTTAAGTACTCGCTCGAATTAATATTCGAACTGTTATTTATGTAATTAATATCTCAGATAACCAAGTAGATTTGTTTTTGTTGGCTCCAATAATATGTGCTCATGAATTTTGTTATTTGGTTGAAATTAATTAATTGTATATGCATTTAATTTGTGAATCAATCTGCTTATGTGCCTAAATTTGTTTTATAGATTACTGTTAATTATTAATTTAATAATTTCAAACATATTTTAGGATCACTAGATATCTATAAAATTATTAAAACCATTATGTTCACTGTTCCATGTTCTACCGATATATTAGTTAATGAGACTTTATTAAGGTAAAGTTAACTACAAAATAAGGTTTACAGATTCAAAAGAAATATCGTATGATGCGCTGTTTACTGTATTTTTTAAGAACTGTATTGTGTACTTGTAAATAAATAAACATAAGGTACAGTCACTACCATAAACATTTATACATTTTCCTTCCACGTTATTTTGTTCACATGTTTTGCTTGCGACTGTACATAATTTCTTATTGTATTAAGATTGTGTCCTCTAAAAAATGAAGATAACAAATAATAAAAAAAATAATGTCGATATCGATGAGCATCACAGATAAAGCCCTTACAAGATGGCGGACGAAGTTTCGCCGATCACATCAAAGGGCCAAACAAACTTGTTATTAGATTTGACGCGATAAAATTTACGGCCATGTTTATGTAATTTTTTTTAACACTTCCAAGCAGACCCCGCTGTGTTTTTATAAAGAACACTTTGATGTGAATTTTTAATCTGTGCTCGACGAAATTAAAAGAAAAATTGAGTTTGAGTTAGATTTTGTGCAGATGCGTGTATTTCCGTGCGTTTTTGATTCAACTACGAAAAGAAAGCCAATGCTTTGGAAAATGCTATGATGAAGTTTTAATTTTCATTATTTTTCACTAATAACTCATAAAAAAAATGTACTATTGTGATGATTTTAAGTAATGATAATTTATTTTTATGTATGGGTGTATTAATGGTAGATGATATCTAAATATGTACTTTTTTACGACGCTTATCAAGTGAGGTATCAATATCAAGGATTGTAAATCATAAAGCAGAGGTGAATGGGAGAGTTGGTCAAAGTTGACCTCGAAGAACGCATTCCAACCAGATTGCGGATCTCCTTAAAAAGGGAGATATTAGGAGCACCCATAACCGGAGAGCGTGTACGAAGAGAGTGATGGTGTAGAGGAAGCAAGAGAGATCTGTAAGGATCGTAGCAGGTGCAAATCGCTAGTCTTGCCTTTTTTCCTTGGGGGTCCAAGGGAAAAAGGCGTGATAATATGTATGTATGTATGTATGTATATCATATTCATCTGTTAAATTATAGTTTTAGTATTTATTTTACAGTTGAATATGATTTTAGATCCGTGAAATCCAGCGATTAATTAGCAATTTAAATTCTTCGTTTAAGTGTAATTTAAAATGAGGAATTATAAAAGCAATTCCGAACTTTGGTAGGTCAGGAAATCATTGTAGAGTTTTATTTTAATTATTTTTAAATTTTTTAATCTGTTTTCTTATAAAATAATCTTGAATTGTGCAACTTGTCACTCTTATGTTTACGGCGGTATAATCGTTTCCCCTTTAGTTTTCTCCAAAAATCTCTTTAAAATTCCATTGGCAGTCTAATTTTATCATTATTAGCTCGTAAATCTAAATGGAGGTGAATAGAAACATAAAATTATCGGATAATGAGGCTCATCAAATATTCATAACCGTTGTTTATGTATCGTTATCATGCGTATGGGACGAAATAGGGCCTGATGAGGAAAGATAATCAATTTGTGAAATATGGTAGCAGTTGGCTCCAATCGGAGATATTCATGATTGTACTTTAGTTGTGGTTGCAACATTATATTATGATTGATATAAATTGACTGATGTCACTCATTTCATTACATTCTGACTTTTAATGGTATATACGTATGTACTTACTTCTAATCAATTTGGAAAAACAATTAGTAAAAATAAAAACACGACTGACACTCAGAGGCATGCAAGGAATCTAAAAATACGTCTCACATAGAAATCTGTTAAGCCGTTTAGGATTTATGGTGGAATAAAGAAACTTACATACCTACAGGAACCCTGAAAACATAACACTCTTTTTTTGTTCAGTCGTGGAAAAAAAATTTTTTTTCACAATTTTCAGCAAGCGGGTCACCTGATGGTAAGTAATCACCGTTGCCCATGGACAACCACAATACCAGGGGTATCGCAGGAGTGTTGCCGGCCATTTTAAAAGACGTAGGCTCGTTTTAGACGGCTTTATATTCAGTCAGTCTAGACGACCGATATATTATTAAAAATTTGATATTTTTCATTGAGTAAAAAATGTTCACGGTGTAAGCTGAAATTGTGACTTTTTATCCTGAAATTCTTAATGGAGTGGTTCTCAATGGAATCACTACTGATATAAAAATAAAGAACAACAATTTCAAAAATAACATTCAAGTAACATGAAAAAAGAAGATTGATGAGAAATGATTATCTAGGACCAAAGTCCTTGTCATGACAAATCAAATGAACCCAATATCGGGGGTACGTATCGGGGGTAATATGGGGTTACGTCGTTTCATTACAGAGTTCATGGCCACCATCCGGCTTAATTCCCATAGGAGATAAAGGTCGTCGCTCATTTAGCAGCACAGCACCATCTCAACCTTCCTGACAAGATTTTGAACCATATTGATAAAAGTCCCATCTTTCCTCCTACGGACAGAATGTTTTCATGGGCGAATTTCCGAGACCTAAATAAAAAAAAGTTTCAGATCACTTCATAGATGGCATTGGCATATTTGGCATTTCTTAAAAATAAAACAAACATCTAAAAATACCAATATTGTGATTTGTGCAACTGTCAAACTGTTAGGTGACTTTTTTTCTGCCTCTGGTTTTGTTTCTGATTCTGGTTCTGGTTTGGTTAGTTGGTTTCTCTTGGTAGACTATATAATAGTATTTGCTCTGGTGCACAATATAGATTCAGTCTTTATTGCGGCTCGGCTATCATAAAACGCCATCTATTGAGATTTTGTTACATCGATTTTTTTTATTATGACCTGTCAGAAAATTGCCCCTTGAAAGAGAACCTTGAACCCCTTTGAGGAACAACGAAAATAAAGTAATGCAAGTGTTTTTTATAAAACTACGCTCTGGTAAATGAGCGTAGTTTATACAAAACAGCAAGTAATGTTAAACATCTCATGCACCCAAGAAAGCTGCAGTTGTGCCATGCGGTAAACTGAGCGATGTCCTTAAAACTTATAATAGTTTTCACATTTACGTTCTCATAAACATAACCTATATTCACATCAACTGGGACCAGGACCGTATTTAAATGTACGTAGAGAGAGTTGTCAGCTAACAGTGGTGCATCATCAATCTCTGCTGTCGGCAGACTGATAAAGTAGCGAACTGTAGACGGCGCAGGATTTTAGACTACGAGTTCATTTTGTTCATATTTGAGTTGATAAAAGTTCCAAATGGCGAAAGAATTTGGGTTTATATATACTAGCTTTTGCCCGCGGCTTCTCCCGCGTGAATTTCCCACGGGAACTGTGCTTTTTCCCGAGATAAACCCTATGTCCTCCGTACTTCCAGCTATGTGTATGCGAAATTTCAGGAAGATTGGTTCAGTAGATAAAGCGTGAAGAGGTAACAAACAAACAAACCAACAAACTTAGGTTAGGACTACGAAAGTGCAGCATGTGTTATAACGGGTGTTTTTTTTTAGAGGGATAGAACTTTGAAATGGAATAAAACAAGGATGATAATTAAAATTGACATAAAATTGACTTTATTCGACGGATAATCTTTTAACATCATAATTTAAATATGATTTCTGGCAAATGACCGCCACGGCTGGCTCGGACGTAATCTAATCTGGAGGTCTAATTTTCAATAACTTTTACCAATATATGTGGCTATATATCGACATTAACGCGGCGAATATGGTCCTCCAAGTGGTCGA
Source organism: Ephestia elutella (assembly GCA_018467065.1). Classification (NCBI taxonomy): domain Eukaryota; kingdom Metazoa; phylum Arthropoda; class Insecta; order Lepidoptera; family Pyralidae; genus Ephestia; species Ephestia elutella. Next base: position 16,089,733 of record CM031588.1, read on the forward strand.
TCGTTGCGGGCTTATCGGGTAGACTAGCGACTTCACATATCCTCACAGAAAATAGTCTAGCGGCGTTAAATCACACGATCTTGGAGGCCAATTCACGGGTCCGAAACGTGAAATTATGCGGTTATCAAACGTTTCCTTCAGTAAATCAATTGTGGCACGAGCTGTGTGACATGTTGCACCGTCTTGTTGAAACCACTGCTCCTGCACCTAATGGTTGTTCAATTGAGGAACGAAAAAGTCAATAACCATGGCTCTATAGCGGTCACCATTGACTGTAACGTTCTGGCCAGCAACAATGATTTCACTAGCCCATAAAGCACACCAAACAGTCAGTTTTTTTGGGTTTAATGGTGTTTCAACATACACTTGAGGATTATCTTCACTTCAAATACAGCAGTTTTGTTTATTGACGTAGCCATTTAACCAAAAATGATCTTCATCGCGAAACAACATTCTCTGAAAATCGGGATGAACGGCAATCTTGTTTTGGGCCGTTACGTGCGAGCCAGCCGTGGCGGCGGTCATATGCCAGAAATCATATTTAAATTATAATGTCAAAAGATTATCCGTCGAATAAAGTAAATTTTATGTCATTTTTAATAATTAATCCTTGTTTTATTCCATTTCAAAGTTCCATCCCTTAAAAAAAACACCCGTTACATGTAATAGTTACTACGTACACTTTCGTACGCGTTCGCGTTGAGTTCAGAAATGAAAATTATATTTTTCCAATTAACTAAAACCTAGCTTAGTTAGATACTCGTGTAGTATCCCATCACACAATCCAAAAGTATGATTTAAAATGAGTTTTCCTTTAGGGTTAGTTCAATTGGTCTGTCAAGAGTTTTGTGACAGCCAACAGATTATGTTGTCACAAAACTCTCCAACTTCGATGTCTATTAAGTTTTGGGTTAATTTACATACATACATACATATTATCACGCCCTAAGGGGTAAGCAGAGACTAGCCATAATAGGGTAGATGACAACAAGTCAAATTAGATACTTTTTCTAAATGTCAAAAACAATAATTTATATGGGACTTGTATGATGGTACTCAACGGTGACGTCACTTTGAATGGAGTCAAAAAGCATTCCCAATATACTTTAATTAGAAATAAAAAATACTAAATTATGTTATAAATAAAATTAATCAATTAAAGTAGCGTTCAATTATTATGTTTCATTATTTAAATATCATCATATATTTTATTTTTTAACCAGTCATCATCCCTATTCTTCTTCATCTAAAGGTGCCTCTCCAACTAGTGAAGGTTTGCGATCAGCCATAATTACAGAGAGTTAATTTATACATTTAATTTTACTCACTATATTTGAATCTCCATTTCATCAGAAAGCCCACTATTCAGCTAAGCGTGGCCTTCCAGTCTCACGACTCTTGGCTCTGTCTACCCCGTAAGGAATAAAGACGTGATTCTATGTATGTATCTATTTTACTCATATCCATCTAGTGGTAAATTTTTTAAGAAGGAATATAAAATGCCCTATAGTTTAGATACTAACTATCACTACCTAATCTATAAACCACACCCTTTTCGCATTGGTTGTTGAAGATTTTGCTGGCACTTTAAAGATTTAACTTTAGAACACTTTGTCTTAAAATACCTTACTTAAAGGTAGTTTCATACAATGTAAAATACTTAAATGAGATTGTAAGCGGTTTGATAACTTTCCTATTTCAACTTAACAACAGTAATTAATATCAAATCCAAGTCTGTATCAGCGGAGAAGATCGACACAAGATGAATTGCTATTTGCTTCTGAAAAGGGCTAAAGTTTGATGTTTCTGTGATATTTCGGTGTTATTTTGGACTTCCATTCTACTGAGATACAGGCTCTGCTTAGTTCAGACACCAGTCTCTTAAAATCGAATACTGTTGATTCCTAACCTTAGACTTCATAATTCTGTAAATGTTAGATTGTGGAGAGAAATAAAGTAATTTTGAATTCTGGCCTTTGAAGTATTTTTTTTTTATTTAGACTATAGGTCCTACTGCTGTGCAAAAGCTTCTACCTTATCTCTCCAACTAATTCTATCGTTCGCAAGGTAAAGTAAATAAAAAATAAAATAAAATATGGCAGCATTTGCCACTTGTGCAAAGATTAAACCTGTTACCTTTTTTCAGCTTCTAATAAGGTGTTTTAGTTCTTAGAGGAACCTATTTTTCGTAGTGCACCATTTCGAATGCAATAGCACTTAGGCAAAGAACCAATCAAAAAGCAAAAATTAAAAATAGTAAAATTTTGTTGGCGACAAAACGCAACGCTATAAAAAAAATATGCGTTCAAAGAAACAAAATTCTTCTGATTTATTACACAAGTATTCTAACTCCGACCCCACGGCTTTGCACCCGTGAGAATTTCTAAACGAAAAAATATTATTAAGGTAGGTACTCAAATTGGACCAAAATACACATTAAGCAAAATTTTGTCAAAAAATCTGAATCCGTGTGCCACAAACAAACCCTTAAAATCGGATAGTTTTTCGATCCATTTTTCCCCATTATAATCGTAACAAATTGTACCCTAATCGCGATACCCGTCTGTTAAACTAAATAAAATAAAAATACATAGTCCGGGATCATGTTACGCCATTACGTTTTATCGTCAACACAACGACTCGTATAGCCCGAGGCTTCTGATAGAACCCTACTCATGTAGTATAAGGGACTACGAAATTTTATGTCACCAATTTTTTTTATTGAATTTCTGAATTTATTTTTCGTTTTAAGGTTTTGATTTGAAAGGTTATTGACAATTACTAGTTTCTCAATCGTACAGTCCTCTAAAGGTACAGCAGAGAACAGGTTTCTCTGTAAATAACTGTACCTACCTACCTAAAATAAAAAAAATATAATTAATAAACCACGCAACGCACGTTTTGTACGGAACATTGATTGACAACCAAATTGATTTCCCACTAAATCATCGATGACAGGTGATCAACTATTTTTTTTACTATTCATACGATACAAGACATTCCATTGAATGGATGTTTCAATTAATTTTGTTTTTTTTTTATTATTTTTTTTACTGCCTTCTAGAATCTAGTATTAGACCGATAAATAGGCAAAGCATAGTTGTTTAATGATCTTTTTCAAATTGACTTAGGTCTTGGATGTTTATTATATATATGTATTTGTTATAAAATATAGTATCGTTGAGTTAGTATCCCATAACACAAGTCACGAACTTACTTTGGGGCTAGCTCAATCTGTGTGATTTGTCCGTATATATTTATTTTATTTATTTATATATAGTTTAAATTTTTACAGTTTGCTTGGAATATTGGCTGGGACGAATCTGTTTCTGTCGAAACTCATGTCTCTGAAACCCTCAATGAAGGATACGAAGTATCATATTTTGGCGTAAAAAAAATTACTGTTTATTGAATCATCTTACGTCATTCGAAAGAAAGATGGTGGTTACAAACCGTATCACCAAGGTATACTGTTCATTTGACCTAGTAACCCGTCTCGTTGGAACAAATTTCCTAAAATTCGTCTCTAATTTGACCATCAGATGACTTAATTGACCTTTCTTATGAAGCCTTTAATTGAAAATCCTTTGCAAACAGTCCTACCTAATTAGATTCAGAGCAAGGTTTTGCAAATAGTAGTCAGAGTCGAACACAGAATTTGAAGTAATATGAGCCAGATAGAATGGCAATTGGTTAATTTGTCGCCGCCTAATATAAGTCGAGGAGGAAGAAGAAAGATGCTTCTTAGAATCGAATCCATTTTCCGTTTGAATTTAAAGTATTTTCAGTGACCGTCGTCAGAGAGATAGATAATTTCATACTCTCTCTCTCTCTCACTCTCTCAGCCGAAAGACGTCCACTGCTGGACACAGGCCTCCCCCAAGGATTTCCACAACGACTGGTCCTGCGCTGCCCGCATCCATGCGCGTCCCACGACCTTCACCAGGTCGTCGGTCCACCGAGTAGTAGGCCTGCCAACACTTCCTTCCGGTTCGTGGTCGCCACCCGAGAACTTTTCTGCCCCAACGGCTATCTGTTCTACGAGCTATGTGCCACGCCCACTGCCACTTAAGTTTGGCGATTTTCATATAGCAGATAGTAATTCTAATTGCTTTTTTATTTCAAGTTTTATGGATTCGACCCAACACAAAGATCTTTCAATAAAGGTTATTCTATGTTTGGCCCCATGGTATTATTTAACAATGTAAAAATAGTATTTGCCAACTCATACTGAGAACCAATTCTCATACTAGGGTCAGTTAGCGCGCAGAATGAGTCGACAAACTACCTATTTTGAATTGATTTATTTTGAACAGTTGAATGAATTCAATCATAGTATGAATTGGTAAATAATAATGTATGTAAGTTCAACATGGTTTCCATCAGCAATTATAATGTCGTGGCCATATCAAAGACCCAAGTTATTGAAATGATCGAACATATTTTGATTTTATTTTAATTTAACCGAAAAAAATATTAACAGTGTGTTAGAAATATATAACTTATAATTTCTTCTAAAAACGCTTATTAGTGTCTTAGTTCATATTTCGCTTTTAATTCTTAGGTAATCTATACATATAATAAAACAGTAAAAATATTTTGTCTGTACATTTATAATGTGCTCAATAACTGAAGTGGATAGAGGGACACTTAAAAAGAATATCTTCTACTCATCATCATGACCTTCGTTCTTCCAATAAACTCACTCTCGTTATTCCTCTTCACCGTACCGGTTTTTATTCCAACTCTTTCGCCGTTACGGCAACTAGACTCTGGAACGCGCTCCCTGACTCCATCAAAACTGCCCCGAGCCGTGATTGTTTCAAAGCCCGGGTGTTCAGACACCTACTTGCGCAAGACTAGTTCCCTCGCTGCTTAACTATATTTTTCAGTAGTATTCTATGTATGAATTTATTTATGGTATTATTTATTTATATTGTATGTATTGATATTCTTATATGTCATATTAGCGATAAATATATGTATAATTATGTATTACTATGTATTATTATATATTTTATGTTACTCTTATTTTTGTCTCCCCGTCTCGCTTCCAACAATCCCTTTATTAGACCCACTTAAGTTCTCTGTTTACCCCAAAGGTCGACTGTTAGATAATGCTTTTGCATTAAGTCCACCTATTGTGCCATACATTGTGTTTGTACAATAAAGGTTAAATAAATAAATAATACTTTTGGTTAAAAAAAAAGTATGAAAAAAATCGTCGTGTCATCTCCGTGTACTCAATAGGTCTGTATGAAAAAAAAACGTTCCGAGTTTCGATAAAGAAAATCTAAAGTCAAACATACCTTTGAATCAACAAACATAAAATACTTGAAGCACAAAAATAAGGATGAACCCTTTCTCCTAGACCACGTAAAAAGTTAAGACGGAGCGCGAACATTCTAAGAAAATGATGAAGCTAACATTCTCAAAATGTCTAATAAGTGTTTTGAGTATAGAATGCCAGCGTAAAGTCGTATCGAATTACTAATCGAATTAAATTATTATTTAACTAGATAATAAAAATCTATCAAAAAGAGTCGTATATTTATAGTATTTTGCAGCGATAACTATATCGTTATCTATATTCTATTAATTAATATATCGTAAGGTATGCCTCGTATCAAGAGATTTATAAGTATTTTCATCGTATTCAAACGTATCAGTTACGTGCTGTTATGTCGGAACTTTAATCGGCATTCCTGAGATGAGAGCACGTGTGGGACTTGTTTAAATATAAAATATTTATCTCGCGTTAGTCACAATGTTAGGGTCCGGCCGTTAGGTCCTCAATCCGCCAAATCCGAATTTTAAAATCTGTTTGTCCTCCACGCTCTCGGCCCATGCTCTCGGCCGTGACGCTCTCGATATATATTTCATCGATTTGAATTAACGGTGCACTGGCTTAACTTTTTTTGAGACTTGAGCCCTTTCTTTGTAAATATTGACGAACGACCCGACATCTTATCCTTTCTCCTTTTTGAAGATATTTTTGACATTCAGACTACAAAGACATCTCATTTAAAAGTTTCTGAGAAATCATTGTTTTGGAAACCGCTGGAGAATGAGTTGTTGAGTAATAAACAAGGTGCTTAAAAATATATTTTCTACAATAATAGATTAAAGAAGTTTTACTATTTTTCTTGCTAGGTAGGTATATAACGTTATGAATGTTAATTCGTGTTTTTTTGGACCGAGTTTTTGATAAATATGGCCTTGTTACTATTATGAAAATGGAATAGAATCCGTCAGGTACTGTTTGACCATGGTCAAACAGTACCTGACTGATTTTACTTTTTGACAGGTGTCACCAATATTCTTATGTTTAACAAGATAAAATAAACAATAAAATTAATTTTAGTTTCGTTGTTTGTGCCATCACTTCACCACACAAAAACTACGATAGGAACGATATCAGATAATAATAGGTTTTCTTACTTACTTCGATGGCTCGACGACCGAAAGAGGATCTTGGCCTCCGATACAAGAAGCTTCCACTCCTTCCTGTTCTGCGCTACTTCCTGCCAGTCGGCTCTTTGGAGGGCCTCCAGATCTTTTAGGACCTCATCCCTCAAGTGGTATCTGGACCAGGTTTTCTTACAATAAGAAAAAAATGTGCTGACAGAATAAATTAAAATAACGTCGTATAACAAAGTTAATTAATACGTAAAGGCTTATCACGAGCATAAACGCATTATCTGGGGCCAGAAATATAACTGGATAACAAATGTTAAGTAGATTTAAAGTTGTTACATTATACATTTTAACTCTGCGGAAATTATTTGGAATGAGCACAAAATATTTGGCCCCAAAATTAGCATAAGCTGAGCGTGTCATGGGCAGTAGTACGACTGTAACTGGTCATATTTCAAATTGTCCAGTTACCGTCTAAGTGAAATGGTCTGAAACGTACTGGAGTTTTTGAAATGGTCAGTGTGTTTCGGACTGTACCCTGTCTCTGAAAAGGGTTAAACTCTTGGGTGCTTCGTTAGTACGGATGTATTTGAGTTTTGGAAATGTAACGTATTTTTGGGGTTCTATTGTATAATCTTGATTTCGAATAGGTCGTTAAGGTATGGTAATGTCCAATTCCAATAAGTTTTGCTTTGTAAAATTGCTGAAATTAATTGGATGGCGGTTTTTAAACACAATGGAAAGGTGACGATGCATGCTTTTATAGGTTAAATAAGTAAATAATTATTATAAATTTATCAGAAAAGGTTTTCGGTTAATTAATTATAGAAAAAAGCACTTGACCGCTTGAAATCCATCAGAGATTTGTGAAGTCTGTTAAGACTACTCAGTTGGACTACAGGGAACAGAAATTATAGATATTTCTGTAGGTAAATGTAATTATCTACTAACATGTTGCGCTAATGAGCGGTTGTATATGCGAGTTAAATAGTCTTGTTATATTTAATCATATATATCATGTCTTGTACCGCATAATACTCACATACATCCATAGATAACTAAGTTTTTGGATCAATAATAATTGGTTTTGACTGTAACATCTATACACTCTTGTAATTCTACACAAGAGTGTATAGATGTTACAGTCAAAACCAAAAATCGGCTACAAGCGACTACAAAAATTAAAAAAAAAAAGATTGACTAAGGAAAGGAAGGAATTTTGTTTTGACTAATAAACTTATTATTTTGTTTTGATTTTATAAAATAAGGTGTAAGTACATATTTGATCGAGACTTATGACTACAAGTATTAAAAAAAAATGTTTTTGACTAAGGACTACGGTTTTGACCATGTTTTCACTAAGAAAACGTATTATTTTGTTTTGATTTTACAAAATAAGGTGTAAAGACATATTTGATCGAGTGAGTTAACAAAAAAATGTAATTAAAATAACTAAGGACCGTCTTTTAGTGAAGTCGGATATAAAACAGAGTACTCAATTCATTTTCCACCAGAGCCACGCGTTAATAGACCCCCTTATTATCCTTTAAACTTTTATATAATAATAGGCATGCACTCACAATAACTCTACCCTTACGGCTTACAACTCCGTTTCATGGGGCTATTACGTTTTAATCACTCGTTTTGCTTAATTAATTAGGGTCAAAGGTACGTACAGTCGCCATATTTTAATGAAATTCATTGCAAATTGACCTCTACTACAGCCGACATAGAGGTCAATGCAAGGTAACCTGGCCAATAGTTGACTGTACAGTCGACAGCACATCATACAAATATTCATTGCAAATTCGCCTTTATTACATTCGCATAAAGATCCGTGTAAGGTAAGCTGGCCTGTAGTTGGCAGTACGCCGCAACAAGGATATGGGATTATTTAAATGGTCACGCAGTGTCGTTTCAAACACGCTCGTCTTTAGATGTCTTTAGGCTAGCTTTAGTTAATGATGTTAAGGGGAAGGGTATCGTACTATTGAGCGCCATGTAACTTAGGAAGCACAGAGCCACGGAGGGAGGTTAGAAAGGTTATGGGTCCAGGTCACATAGTTGATGATCAAAATTAATATATGCTGTATAATATACATTTTTTTTTCTCCATATTTTTTTCTCTCCATACAAAAGTGACCCACCCTACTGTATATTCCAGTTTGTTCACCTGGGTGAACAGAGTAGGATTTTTAGTGTCTTCATTTCACCTTGGACTCACATCACCTAGTGAATTGATTCGACAAAATTGGTGCCATTTGTTCACCAAAATATTTATTATAAAAAAATCGAAATCGCCCATTGGCGATTTTTTAAAATTAAATCTAGTGGACTTTTATATTTAATAACTTTAATATTAGATATTTTGAATATTGGTGGCAAAGATAAAATTAGAAATCATAAGAGATACTTACAAACCACTCGAGTACTCAGACTCGGCTAAGCCGTTGTTAGAACATAGTATAAATGATCCCTTATTTAAACAGTAAGCGGCTTAGTTTACAATAATTTTAAGGGTGGCCTTTCTTTGGCCACAGAGGAAGAAATACTATGGAGACGCAGCCGAATCATCCTTTTAAATTAATACTAAAATATATAGATTTAGGAAAAATCTTCGAAAAAATAAACTTGGACGGAATTCTTAAAAAATAATGTATTTATTAAAATGTCTAAGTGCATATAAAAATAACAACAACAACAATAATACTTTATTTGCACACAATAATACATGTACCTACCTAACTAAAAAAAGAAAAAATATTAAACCAGGTTCTATCTGCTATTCTTAAACGTAGTAATTTATTTTTCCCTACGCAATATCCAAATTAATATATATTTTTTCGGAAACGAACAAAATGTAGAACAAATTAAACATATTACCTTATACAAAAGTATATATAAAAATAAAATGTGTTTATTTTAGGCAATTATGGCCCGTATTAAATATTAGTTAAAACTACATATAGCTTGGGCTTTGAGAATTTTTCCTGTGTAATATGGGATCGGATGAAGGTGAAATTTTAATTGGTTCCCAATTCAGGTAGGGCTTTCATTTGTAAAATTCTCGGAAATTAAAGTTGGGGTTTTATTAAATGTAAGGATTAGCCCTTGTGCCCATTTAACGAGCATAATATTAAATGAGTGATCTTATTTGCACTAGCAGTGCGCTGAGGCTCCGCTTTCGTGGGAATTTTGAGAAAGCTATAAGAAGTCTACTATCTTACTAATAGCTTACCAAGTTTGGAAGTGTGAATGAATGAATGAATGATTTTTTATTGCTATAAACATGGTAATAAAATAGTTGTTACAATGCATAAGTTTTCAGGAAACACATGTTTAGTTATTATTGACATTTAAGACAATTTACAACAGACAACATTTAAGATTTAACATTTTATGTTTGTGGATTGACTAAAATCTTCTTTATGGGGTCGATAAAATTTGGTACACGGGCAAAATTAAATTTGCAATAATAGGTAAAGCATAAGTTTTGACTGCTACTTAATTCATATGGAATACGATATAATAATATCAAAGCCCGGTGGCGATAGGTATCCTTATAGATATTTAAATAATTGAATGATTCCCAACATAAACAAAATTCACAATTTTCACGCATAAATTCGTGGTGAAAGGTTATAAACTACAAATAACACATTTACTTTGGTTTAATCAATAAAAGAGCGTAAAAATTAAAAACCATCTCAAATTAACGACCGAAACCAGCTGAAAGCCAATCACCATTGCCTCGAATAAATGAACAGACATACAGTCGTAAGTTTTTACGATAGTCGACGGCCAGTCGGCTTTTGGTACAATTTGTACAAATTAACAAACAATTTATTAGCCTCTGATCGAGATTTATATTAAAGGAAAAATTACAATACTAGAAATGTAGGGTCGATGTTAAGAATATTGCTGGCAACAACTGCAGTAGGATGGCCCAGGACAGAGAAGGTTGGCGTCAGAAGAAGGATACCCAGCAGTGGGTCAAGGAAGGCTGTGGATGATGATGAATACAAGAAAGAAAGAAAACTAGATTTTAACTAAGGTTTCGCTCAACTTTATGGAATTACACCTATTGTTCACTTATTTTCGCTCAACCTTATGGCATTACACCTATTGTTCACTTATTTTCGCTCAACCTTATGGCATTACACCTATTGTTCACTTATTTTCGCTCAACCTTATGGCATTACACCTACTGTTCACTTATTTTCGCTCAACCTTATGGCATTACACCTATTGTTCACTTATTTTCGCTCAACCTTATGGCATTGCACCTATTGTTCACTTATTTTAATTAGTGCAATAAAGTTTAATTGAATAAATAAATACACTCGAGTACCATATTTGGACAAAAATGCATGTGAAAAAGTGTATGACTAAAATTAATTGAACTAAAAATTAGCAAAACTGACTAAACTAACCTAGAGGTTCAATTATCATAAAAATGAAATACTAAATTCATTTTCTCCATGGAGTGAGCAGTAGCTGTAAAAACGCCTTACCTTACTTCGATGGCTCCACGACCCAAACAGGATCTTGACCTCCGATACAAAGAAGCTTACACTGCTTCCTGTTCTGCGCCACTTCCTACCAGTCCTGTAAAAAAATAAATTTTCTTAAAAGCCTATTTAATAAAGAAAATCCGTAAATATATACTACTAGCTTTTGCCCGCGGCTTCGCCCGCGTGAATTTCCCACGGGAACAGTGCTTTTTCCCGGGATAAAAAGTAGCCTATGTGCTATTCCAGGTCATTATCTACCTCTGTACCAAATTTCATCGAAATCCGTCCAGTAGATTTTGCGTGATTGAGTAACAAACATCCTCACAAACTCACAAATTCACAAACTCACAGACTCACAAACTCACAAACTCACATCCAAACTTTCGCATTTATAATATTAGTATGGATAAGCTTTTGCCCGCGTGAATTTCCTACGGGAACAGTGCTTTTTCCTGGGATGAAAGGGTACTTTTCATTCCAGGAAAAAGCACTGTGTCCTTCTCAGTACCTCTAACTATGTGTAAGCGAAATTTCAGGAATATTAGTTTAGTAGATAAAGTGTGAAGTCAAACGAACAATTAAACAAACAAACGCACTGTGGCATTTATAATATAGATAAGGAAGTAAGGATTAAGTAGGTAATATAAATGACGACATAGTACATTAAGGGGGCTAAAAAAATCATAGTTAACTTTCAGTAGGTACCCTAAAACTTCGATAACTTAAAATGTCAAATTCTAACTTGTGTCTCAGTCCAATAGGTTTAAATTGAACCAATTTTCCGCTCCGAAGGTTAGAGAACGGGAAACGTCTTCATTTGGTAAAGTTTTTGTCCAAAAACTGTTAAGTCACCAGCCCGTGGTTCCCATGATGTATTTCTAGATATAGACTCAAGAAGAAGTAGACATGAAACTTTAAAATAAAATTTAAATTTTAGAGTTTTACGTCACATCAATCAAGGTACTCTGGAACGGGAACATATTCGATCGGGTACTCAGGAAATCAATAATAATAATAAAATTCAGAAAGATCACGGCACGGACGATGATTTCGTCCGTGGGAAAGATAGTACTTACTTGTCACTTACTACAACGTGTCTATATTTATCGATATCTATGCAATACGTTAAATAGGCTTGAGGTCATCGATTGACATTTGAATTGGAACAAAAAAGTGTAATGTTAAATTTTGATATTAGGTTTAGATGTAATTTTTTATTGAAAAAAAAATTAGTCATCATTGCCAATAGTAGATTATTTTGAAATTCCTATAACAATAGTATGAAATATCGAATTATTGTGCAATGATTCAGCCGTACCCAATAACAAATAAACTACTAATGTCCACATTGTTGTCATTTCAATTTTGTAAAGCGATGATTGAAATGTTTGTTTAAATAACAATCTACTATCCATACTAATATTATAAATGCGAAAGTTTGGATGTGAGTTTGTGAGTTTGTGAGGATGTTTGTTACTCAATCACGCAAAATCTACTGGACGGATTTCGATGAAATTTGGTACAGAGGTAGATAATGACCTGGAATAGCACATAGGCTACTTTTTATCCCGGGAAAAAGCACTGTTCCCGTGGGAAATTCACGCGGGCGAAGCCGCGGGCAAAAGCTAGTATGTACATAATTACATAACACGCGTCAATTGACAGTGAAAGTATACAATGAACAAGAGATTTCAAAAATTATATTTTAGTATTGCTCGGCGTCCTAGGTTAGCGACAGAACGCTGCGCGGTAAGATTCGGTGCTCTGCTACAAGGCAGTATTACACACGACAACGCTGACAACATAGGAACCGATACGACATTAGAACCTTCAAATAACGAGTCTACATCTTCTTGAAAGGCCGGCAACACTATTGTGATACCCCTGGTGTTGCAGTTATCCATGGGCAGCGGTGATCGCTTACCATCAGGTGACCCGCTTGCTCGTTTGCCGCCCTATGTTAGAAAAAAAAATAGGCTACATGCATTTGGCGCCCACCTAGGACAATGCATATACATACGGCCAGAAAGGTGGGCAAAAATAGCTATCTTCTACACCATAGACGGATTTGTTTCCAGAATTTCCAACATTTATGTTAAAATTTTCATTTTAAATAAAAAAAAATATCCTCAGGGTGCTGGCTACTCTAAGATAGGTAATTGAGTTTGTCGTATTTCTACTTTCCTTGCTTGCCCTAGGGTCAGACACAAGAAACTAGAAGATAGTGTAGTTTGCAATATGCACATCTTCTAAAATTGGCTTATAATATGCAGAGTTCTGTGGTTACATTATATGTTTTTTTTAATAAACAGAGTTAAAGTTTCAAGAACAAACTATTTATTTATTTAACTTCTTTACAAAAAACACTTAAAGTCGGAGGAGGCTTTTTCTACTATTCAACCAATAGGTGGTGCAGAGAGCAAAGATATCATGAACCACTCTCTAATTTATGATAATCAAATTATGATTAATTTTCCATACTACAAATGAAAAAGCTGGAACCTCGACGCATAGTTAATTTTACGTTATTTAGTATTGTAGTTTATCTATTTCTTTTTACCCATGAAAAATTGAAAAACGCACGATTCTTTAGGCATACTAAGCATGCCTAAACCGTTATTCCTGGTACTATGCTGGATATTATTTTTGTAAGCATATCTTAAATTTCTATTTATCTTTAAAAAAAAAATCGATTTTATTCATACATTTTTTCTATAAATGGGTCGTCTCATTTGCTCATTGTAAATAAGACATTTTGATTTCTTAAAAATATATTTCTGGACACTTTTTTTAAATTTTAATTTTACGGTAGATCTTGTTTGAAATGCGCACTCGGTTAGATTCTCAGCTCTCTGTCAGTAAGATTATCCTAATTGGAACCGAGACTAAGAAGTTTAGGAACTGGATTGTTTTAATTAATTAAATCAAAAATAGGACGTATTATTTTTACGAAAATAAATGATCGTAAAATGTTTGAGTTAAGAGTAATATTATGCTTGCGACATCTTCATTATTAAATTACACACACATTTAGTAACAACAGTAGGTATCTTCTATAAGAGATTTTAATCAAAAATCATACATGTATAATTAATCAAAGATGTAGAAGGTCTACTGCGTGAAATTCTTTGATTAATCTATCGTCTTATCTCCTTTGAATAAAATGTACCCGATGTGCAATTCCTACTGTACCAAATTTCATCGAAATCAGTCAAAGAATTGGATTTGAAAATTTGATTTTCTTACAATAATATCACAAAATTCGATACATTTCAAAGGAACCTAGGGAAAGACTTGAGAAATTTTAATAGCAGCTCTCAAGTCTCGAACGAGTTGGAAAACGCGAAAGTTGCGGGAACTTCAAATTCTCCAATATAATTTACTTCAAAAGTGGAACAAAATGAAAGATCGTTTTCAGAAGCGATTCTAAAATACTTTAACTGAAATATTATACCTTTATTATACGTTTAAATAATCAAGATAATACAAGCTACTTTTAAAAGTTTTAAATTAAAAACTAAGGAATAGAAAACAAAAAAATAAGTTGTAAAGCCCCTCAAAAGCGTAGTCCCGTGGCAATGTGCTCGAAAGGCTACTCGTAGCTGCATTGCCAACCTTTATGGCAATACTTAGCCTCTGGCCAAAGAAGCTGCCAGCCCTTTGGTCACGCGATTCCTCGACCAGTTTTTCGAAAAAAAATGCTTATCTTTATATCATAGGTCACAAGTGAACCTTTCTATCGTGGCTTACTGAGTTTTAGTTTCTTTATTTTATTTCTATTTCAAAATAAATTAAAAAATACGTTACCAATTCTAATAACAAAACATACTAAATTGGATTAAGCAACAATGAAAACGACTCCGCCCAAAAAAAAAAATCGACGAACCGTCATTAATTCAGGCAATTTTGTAATCTAATTGGGGTTAAACCAATCAAACATTTTGCAAACACACGACGAGACATAAATGTATCCGTTTCAGTAACAATGTGAGGGTTTGATTAAAAACCGATAAAAATGCAAATAAGTTTACGCTGTGCCTAATTAAATTCATCGCTTTATTGATATGCGTATCACGGAGATTGGGCTGTGTTCGGCTGGAACATTATGGTGGTTCAAGTTATACGCTGATTATCATAAAAAGAGCGAATAATACTGAATTACCTGGAAGATCTTTCCGGCAGTCTGGGATGAGAGCTGTAGTGTAAGAGTAGCATTCTAACTAATATTATGAATGCGAAAGTGAGTTTGTTTGTTTGTTACCTCTTCACGCTTCATCTACTGAACCAATCTTCCTGAAATGTTTCATATACATAGCTGAAAGTACGGAGAAGGACATAGGGTACCTTTCATCCCGGGGAAAAGCACTGTTCCCATGGGAAATTCACGCGGGCGAAGCTGTGGGCAAAAGCTAGTTTTAACTAATATTATAAATGCGAAAGTGGGTTTGTTTGTTTGTTACCTATTCACGCTTTATGTACTGAACCAATCTTCCTGAAATTTCTCATACACATAGTTACATACATAGAAGGACATAGGGGGTACCCTATGTCCTTCTCCGTCCTTCTATGTGTATGATTAATCCCGGGAAATGCACTGTTCCCGTGGGAAATTCACACGGGCAAAGTCACGGGCAAAAGCTAGTCAGATATAAGAGGTATAATTAATTGAATAAGAGAGTCTAATATTGTTATTAGTAAGTATGTATGTATTTATAGTCATTATAAGTATTCTTTTTCGTCTATATTTTATAAGTTAATTACGAGTATATTATCGCGTTGCATTTTATCGCACCACCTTACTTTGGTCTAATGGTTGACTGGTAGAGAATGCCATATGGCGTTAAGTCCACCATTTGTACATAATTTTTAAAATTTTGTGCAATAAAGATTTGAATAAACAAGCTAATTATTTAAAAATAAAAAACACGACTGACAACTTACATAACCTATGTCATTCAGGCCTATGCAAGGAATCTAACAATACCTCTCACATCAAAATCTGTTTAGCTGTTCAGGACTTATGGTGGAATAAAGAAATTACATACATACATACATACATGAACCCTGAAAACATAACACTCCTTTTATGGTCAGTCGTGTAAAAAAAAAATAGTCTACAACCAACACTTGTCTCATTCAATTCATTACTCCTACACTACAGTCCAGTCATGAAAACTCCGTTTGCGAGGTTTGGTATTTCATACTAATTGCACGTGATGTATGGAGTTACCTAAGTACGTATTATCTATTTTTGCAATGGGTTTCTGCTTCACTTGACACTTCATCTTGAAAGCTCCGTTAGTAAAAGCCAATCCAAAACCGTAATAAAAAAATAACTTGAAAAATGAGCGCATGTAAACCTGTAATAGCAAAAATAAAAAAGTTTAATTAGCATAAGTACCAAACGAATAAAAAAGTCGAATAGGTTTTTGTATCAATGCAACATCCGGGTCGAAGGCATTTATAAAAAGTCGCCTGGTGTGAGGCAATAATTCATATTGGATTGTATTGTTTTAAATCGAAACTTGATCAATATTTTGACATTATGAATACCTATTATAAATGGGAACGTTTGTATGTGATTTTTCAATAAAATATTCTGAGAAGAGAATTTTGAATGAACGGATTTTATTGAAATTTGTCACACCGTCAGAAAAATTCCGAGAATAAGTAATTTACATCCCGAAATCTCAAAACTTTTAACTTAGACCAATCCAATCTGAACGCAGTGAGATCGCTTTTCTGAATTTTTATTTCGCATTTATTCTGCGCAAGATTTTAAAACCTCCAACATTAAAATGTCCAAAGTGTTTATTGTTTCACTTATCTGTTTACCGTTGTTAAGATCTCCGTAACACTCAAATTCGGAATTTAAAATTCAGATCACGTACTTTTTTTTTCAGGAAATTGGTTTTGTAAGGGCTTTGGAGATTGAAACATTTGATTATTTTTATTTCGAGACTGAATGGAATGAAAAGACGTTTTACTTAATGTGTCGTTTAGCTAAGTAGAATCATCTTTAAGGCATTCAATGTTTGTTATCAATTCGAATTTATAGAAAACTAGACGCGCCCCGGGGCTTCGCTCCCGTAGGAATTTTGGGGTAAAAAGTACCCTATGTGCTATTCCCGGTATTTTTCTACCCGTATACCAAATTTCATAGAAATCCGTCGAGTACATCTTGCGTAATTGAGTAATAAACATCCTCACAAACTCACATCCAAACTTTCGCATTTATTGACCGAGCGAGCGAAGCGAGCGAAGGTCTCTAAATCGAGTTGGGGGCGAAACACATTGTTTGTATGTATGTATGTATGTTTGTACCGCGATAACTGCCGAACCGATGGTCCAATTTTTAAGAAATTTGGTAGGCATGTAGGAAGTATCAATAGAATTTTCAAGTTCGTTGGGAATCAAAATCGGTTCAGTAGTTTTTGAAATATTAATAAAAATGTCCGCGATTATGTAGCAAACGAAACCATAGCGTGTTCTAACTTTGGATAACGCCATCTATGAATTATGTTAGAAAAGTCGAATTCAGAGTATATCAATAAAAACGCAAGTAATAATCGCGAGGTCTAAGTTCGCGGCGAACTACTAGTAATACTAGTCGTTCGCTGCGAACGTAGACCTCGCGACTATTAAAATACAATATTTATTTTCATAAAAAATTAAATATCTCAAAAACGGCTGGACCGATTTTGATGCCCAACGAACTTGAAAATTCTATTAACCATCCCTACATATATTCCAACTTTCATCAAAATCGGAACAACGGTTCGAGAGTTATCGCGGAACAAACATACATACATACATACATACAAACAATGTGTTTTTCGCTCCAACTTGAATTATAGCCCTCGCTCGCTTCGCTCGCTCGGTCAATTAGTAGAATCTACTACCAAAAAAATACCTACCCGATCTTTTGCCTAGTTTCGCCCGCGTGAATTTCAATTTTTCACCCGTTTTACCATTTAGGGGTAGAATTTCCAAAATTCCTTTCTTAGTGCTTACACGCTACATCTTTATAAAAGCTCTCTGTAAAATTTCAAGTTTCAAGGTTCAGATGTTTCGTCTCTGCATTGATATACTTATCAGTCAACGTGCAATTCTATATACTTACAAAGCTAAAAGTTTATCCTTCTTCCTTTTTTGTGAGGATGTTTATTACTCAATTGGGGAACTGGTCTGCTCGATTCTGATTAGACTTTTATTTTTATTTTTTGTTCTTAACCATTTCATTGTGGTTACTCGATCACAAACATAACATGTTTTATTATATTTATATTTATTTATGTTTTATTTTATTTTTGACTGTAGACAATCTAGTGTATATGTATAAAGTTAATAAATAGCCCCTCTGGCATGTTAGGCGTATGAGTTTCTTTCGACATTTCTTCTCAGCAGTGATCGTTCCGAAATGCTAGTAGTTTGTAGCTTTGAGACATAATATATTATGATTAAATGATTAGTTTTCGACGTGAAAAAGAGCCTTCTTTGAAGGCCAAGTTTCGATAAAAAAAATGACTTTTACGTTGACTTTGACTTCAATCACGCAAAATCTACTGGATGGATTTCGATGAAATTTGGTGTACGAGTAGAAAAATACAGATAATAGCACGTAGGGTATTTTATCCCGAAATTCTCACGGGAGCGAATCCCCGGGGCGTGGCTAGTATTACATAAAACATGTATGTAAAACAAAAAGTGGGAATCATAACAGGCAAACAAGCCAAACAAGATCGATTCAGCAATCACCGGCTTGCATATGCAAATATACTGTGTACCTGGTTGTTAGGGCTGTCACGAATACTGTCATGTTGATTTTCATTAATCTATAGGTACATATAATAAAACAGTAAAAATATTTTGTCTGTACATTTAGTATTTTTGACTGAATTGGATAGAGGGACACCTAAAAAGATTAATAGAAAGCAAAAATATTTTTTTGGAATTTCTTGTCTGTCTGTCTGTCTGTATGTATGTACGCGTTTCACGCAAAAACTACTGGACGAATTTGAATGAAACTTTTTTTGTTGTATAGCTATTAAGCCTGGGTAACATATAGGCTATAATTGATTTTGAAAGAACTCCTAATGCAGAACCATAACAGAACAGCTAAACTATAAGAAATATGGAAATGGTACCTTTGCAAAAGTTTATCAATCTGACGAGCATTTTATGTTGACGTATAAAAATCGAAGATCAGGATCATCTGATGAAGAACTCCAAGAGACCAGCTACACTATTATATATATTTGAAATGGCGCCTTAGCAAAAGTCGTTCAACCTGATGAGCATTTTTTACTGACATATAAATATTGAAGATCTGGAACATCTGTTCCCGTTCATTAGCATATATTCCCGCGGGACACGGGATACCCAAATGGCTGAAATTTTGAGTACTGGAGTTTAGGTTACTACAGTTTGGAGCACAAAAAGATTTTTTATCTAAGCGAAACTCACGCGGGCGAAGCCGCGGGTAACAGCTAGTTTAATAATAAAAAAATTAATTGTTTGTTAGTTTTTAAACAAAATCTGAGCTGTTTTGTAGAAAATTATGCACGCGGGTAATAAAGCAAAGCAAAGAAATAATAAAAAACAACCAAGTTTTATTTTTATAACTAGCTGTTTCCCGCGACTTCATCCGCGTGAAATTCCCACGGGAACAGTGCTTTTTCCCTGATGAAATGTACCTATGCCCTTCTCAATATTTCTAACTATGTGTATACGAAATTTTAGGAAGTTTAGTTCAGATGACGCGTGAAGTTAACAAACAAATAATCAAACTCACTTTCGCATTTATAATATTATTTAGGATTAGGAGTACTTTTTACATGACTGATTTTGTATGTTAAAGTTCATTTTATATGGGACATAAGGTTTTAAAACACTCGCCAGCCCTGTTTCAACCCCTGTTATATCCCATTTATCCCAATAACAGGGTGTCTGATTGCCGCCTTGACAGAGAGGGTGTGCGTTAGGCTAGTACTATAATTTCATGATATCTATACAGGGTTATTTGTAATTAACTAATATCATTTATTTTATCATTTTGCAATACTTAGGGTGGATTCGAACAAACTAGAGTAAATTTTATTCTTAGAATAAATCGTCAGTTATCCGAGAGTAAATGAATTTTACATTTTACCATCTGCAATTCTAAGAATAGAGAGCCTATTCGGGAATAGTTCCTTATACCACCGACATGCATGGAATAGCAGAGTAATCCTAGAATAAAAATGGCGTCTGCGCGTCATATGTTCTGTCTGTCTGCTGTCATTGACATAAAATAATACGACAAATGACAGTTGCTATGACCTAAGCCTTTACATAATTGCATTGTAGTACAACGTCTATTCGCCGGGTATTATATTCATTCGTATTTTGTTCGTCGTTCATTCTGCTACACGCGTATAGTTATTCCAAAATGGAAAAACGACTATTGGCTTACTCGAGATAATAATCGAGGAATATTTATATACCTGGTATAGCTATTCGCGTATAAATATAAGTTTGGTCGAATCCACCCTTACTCGCCCAAAGTGTACGGAACAGCTGATTTTTTTTCGGTCCCATATAAAAAGTTGCCCATATTTATGAGTACTTTCACCCCTAGGAAGGTTGTTAGTTAATTAAAAATAACCCTATATAGTGTACAGCAGTGGACGTCTTTCGGCTGAGATAAAGCTGATACTAAGGGAATGAGAGATTTTCCGAGACCCAAATTAAAAAAAAAAATAGTTTTCATAGATGGCGCTTAAGCAAAGGCGGAGAAAAAGTTCCATACAAAAAGCAAAAATTCACGGGATTGGCATAAAAAAAGTAAAAAAACTTAATAAAAAAACATTTAAAAAGTATCAATATTGTGATTTGTGCAACTGTCAACCTGTTAGGTGATTTTTTTTCTGTCTCTGGTTGATAAGAATAAGCGCACCATAAAGGTTTAGCCATTATTACGACTCGGATTTCATAAAACGCTATCTGTTGAGACTTTTTTATACTGATTTTTTTTTTCTTATTTTAGCTGTCAGAAAAGCGCTCATTCATAACATTTCAGAGATCTAGAACCTACTGGAAATGTAGTCCTTTTAATCAGACGTAATCAAATAAAAAATTTTGGTACTGTCAGATGCGGAGGAACCTGACCCCTCTGGAATAGGATTCTGTCAGGTTTCTCTGGTGGCATCATTAACAGAAATTATCTTTTCACTTCTCATGCTCTGAAAGTGCTTATTTGTGCAGGATATAGGCTGCACAAAATCGAATTTTGTGCACAAGGGCATTAACGTATCTACTCATAAATGTATCTATATTAAGGCAAAGAAAATGAGCCATACAGCCAAACACAATGAGAAGTTAATATATAAAATTTGTTGTTTTATACTATTTACTTTAATTTATTTGTCTTATGTGTTTTTTAAGACATAAAAGATATTAAAATTTAAATTGAAGTACGGTAGGTTATTTAATTAATTAAAGAAAATTATTATTACAAAATTAATTTAATAGTAGGCTGTATAGGTCTGCGGCCCAAGCCTAATATCAATGTCGTAAGATAAAAAAAATAAAGCGGCGGTAAACAGCTCTTGTTTTTTCGTGCGTTTACTGTTTTATTTCTTCACAATCGAAGTGAAAAGCAGAGTTTATAACTCGTCCACAAAACGATTTTTATCCCCGACATGTTATGTGCACTTGTTGTAAAATATATTATTATTTGATAGATTGATAGATAGATAGATAGATAGATAAAATCTTTATTTGTAATTACACTACAGTACACACACAATAACTCAAATTGGAATAAGGTACGCATCTGTTATAAAGTTACAATTGCCGATTAAAAAAATTAAAAAGTCATGCGTGTCAACGCATGACTTTTTAATGAAGTAATGCGTATTTAGGCTTTGTCAATCTTAATGCTTTTATAATCTTACTATGATAAATAAATGAGAATTATTTTCACAAGTAATTAAAAAAAAAATCTGAAAAATAATGGAAATTACATTTCAATTAAAAGAAAACTCAGTCCATTCATTCCGAATGCTGAACACAAATGTAGCCAAAGAAATTGTTGAACTCCAAAACAAAAAAGCGGGAATCCTTTGTTCCTCCTTTAATTAGAGTAAGCAACAATATAAATGACTTGAGCACACGTCGGTAAAAACATTCACTTAATTAATCAACGCGAATAGAAGAAAGTTTAGATGAATGCGCGTGTAAATAAAAAAAACCGGTCAAGTGCGAAGGGTTCATGCACCAATGGTTCCGTGCACGAAAAGCATCTCACATTATAACTCTATCTAAAATACCAACTAGTTTAAAAACAAACTTAACTTTGCAGTTCGATCCCTAAGACTCATACTGAATCCAGCGCAAAAATAAGTTTGTAACACTTTTTTTAGACTTCCAATAACAACTTTAACTGTATTTTTACAACTTTCAGATTTATTCCTGTACAAGTACTGTTAGACCTTGCTTTTTGCCAAATTTCATAATTTTAGGTCAACGGGAAGTACCCCATAGGTTATGATTGCTGCCTGAAATCGCAAAATATGCAAAAACTAGCTGTTACCCGCAGCTTCGCCCGCGGCAAAAAAGGATTAATCATTATCCCGCCCCTGTAAAACTGTTGCTTGAGCGCGAGTTAGCACTTTATTCACGATGGAGCGAGTTGAAAAAAAGGTAAAATAGCAAGGCAAAATTACAAATGCATATTCAGATACCGTTTATACACTCGCATATATATGTGTGCATGAAATTCAGTAAGGCTGCTTGCGTGTGTGTCGTGATTTTCAATCAAAATGGCGCGAAAATTTCATCGTTACCGTACCGCGTATCGTCTTTCTAGATATATTGATAAAGATATAAAATAATAAAAAAAACGTGCCAGCAGGTCATAAAAAGTAACCTGAACCTAACTTATTTTCTGCCTTCAAGTCTTTCCGGGCTGTAATAAAAAAAAAATAACCTAAACCTAACTTCTTTTGCGCCCTCAGTCTTTCCGGGTGGTCTTAAAGAGTAACCTGAACCTAACTTATTTTCCGCCTTCAAGTCTTTCCGGGCAGTAATAAAAAAAAATTACCTGAACCTAACTTCGTTTCCGCCCTCAAAGTCTTTCCGGGCGGTCTAAAAAAAAACCTAAACCTACTACTATATGATCTTAGCTTCTTAATATACAAAGTTTAACACTCAAAAAATTTACAATTTCGAAAACATTGTTTATTTTTAGACTAACCGCGAATTGGACCAACCGCGAATTTGACCAACCGTGAATTGGACATTTTTTGGACCAATCGCGCCTAAACCGTGTCAGAGATGTCTGCTGGGCGGGGTGGGGTGCGGTATTTAAAATGAGTGCGGGGCGGTGAGTGACCGATATGTACGTTAGTACTACTTACTATTATGTGGCGCTTCTGTTTTCGCTACACTATATGGTATACATAAACATTTATAAAAATAATTACTCGAAAGAACATTCTTCGCGAAAAAATATTGAAAGAACTTGTTCGCGGTAAAGTGCTATCTCGTGGCAGGCCGTGAGAACTAAAGGCAAGTATTTAATTAAAGCGGCATCTAATGACAAATTAGATTTAATGGAAAAAATGTAGTGTACCTCATACGGCTATGTTGCGCGCCCTGCCTCCGCACGCAATGTACATCACAACAAACTCACTGATGTTCCTTCACACACATAATATATAGAAGTTTGAGCAGAGTGCCATTAGTCCGTGCACTCAGCAGCGGTCCGCACACCTCGACGTATCCGGGCATACTGCCGGCCGCCCGATGCAACGGCCCATTTTATATGGAAGTAGTGGGGAGGCTGTAGTAACGTCACTTTGATGTAACGTCACTTTGACGTAACGTCATTTTGACATGACGTCTATTATGTCAAATAATAAGTGGCGTTACTATAATTGGTATCCCATGCCCACGGGAACCATTTTTTTCGAGATAAAAAGTAGCCTATGTGCTATTCCAGGTCATTATACCTCTGTACCAAATTTCATCGAAATCCGTCCAGTAGATTTTGCGTGATTGAGTAACAAACATCCTCACAAACTCACAAACTGACAAATTCACAAACTCACAAACTCACATCCAAACTTTCGCATTTATAATATTAGTATCGATTCGCAACATTTACACTTCATGCGTGCTAAGTATGCGATATTGCTTTTGTGAAATTTTAAAGATTGTATCAACGGGAAATACCCTATAGGTTTTTATTTCATTATTAGTAGTAAGAAAATTATGCTTCACAATACTTACATATTTGTACCCCTTGAAACAGTAAAAAAACAATATACGTGTCGGAAGAAACAACATCAACATCAGAATCATCATCAATATCATGGGTTCAGGCGGGGGCCGAGCTCAGAAATGGGTGACTAGAGCAGTAAATACAGGTACGGGTACTTTAACAACGGATTTACGTAAAAACACATGTGGGCACAAAACTCAAGTTCATATTAACTGTCAAGATGAGGGTATTTCCAAAATAACATGCACAGCATTTAATAGACAGGGTAAACAACTCCTATCTTAAGTTACAGCCCAAAGCGTCCAGGGATTCATCGGATATTAACGGATTAAGAAATTATCTAGCACTAACCTCTCATTTGGTCCACGTGTCATGGCTAGGGTCCAACCCTAACCTACCCACGGCAAGGAGCCGTGCCCCACCACGCACGGATCAATCCACTTCAACCAGTGAGTTCTTCTGAATGGTCTTCCGTGCTAACTAAGATCTCCAATATCGCGCTGATCATCACACATAGTCACATCGTTAACGCACTAAGTAACACGACAATAACACTATTCTGACACTGACTACATAGCTACAGAGAATTCAACACAACCGGACGACACGTCCGCACCGCACCGCGCCACAAATCAGACTGCCTCGCTATAATGTCATAACGATCGCACGTTGGATTTATTACAAAAAGGGGGTGACATAAGTGACATTGTCACTTTGACACATTTCCTACGAGTACCGTCTTGAAAACTGTTTTAAACCATTGATTAACTAACAAAAGAAACCACAGTTAATTAATGTAAACGCTCCGACATACGTATAATATACATACTATTTCATGTTTGAGGACTTCGCGCGTTTTTCTTTTTAAGGGATGGAATCCTAAAAAGAAATAAAATGAAAATAAAACAACTAGCCCAGAAAGGACAGACTAATGGTTGCTCCATTTACCCGGTTTATCCGGACACTCGGCTGATAAAACAATGATAGTGCAGAGATAAAACTCCTACGAGAGAAACTTCTAAATAAATACAATACTGTTTCAATATTCACGTTGATCTTCCTACCTTACCAGATATAAAACTGGTTAGGTTATACAGTGAGTATATGGGGAAAAAAATTACATCTCGATCCACCATGGTGGGACCACGGATAAATTGCGAAATTTAGTTACTTTTACCATTGATCAAATATTGTAATATATGATCGATGCTTTTACTATTTGCAATTCCACTCGATTCAAAAATATTGCGCCTACAAGCACGCCGCTCTTGATGTTATTTCATTTTTTTTGTAAAAATAAAAAAAAAATCAAGTTTCTGTATGTAATCTACAAAAATATTAGAAATATACTAATACTTGCTATTATCCAAAACTGTACTATCAAAAGCTTAAAGCTTAAACAACCCGTGTAACAAATTTATTCAATTATAATTGTTTCAAAATATCCAAAATTAATATTAATAATGTGAGAATAGCGACCTGTAGTCGAATACTATTATTTGAATAACCGTGCGTTTCGATCCGTAAAGATTTGTTTAATTTCTTTGAAACTGATGAACTTACATGAAAATAAATACGTATAGAAGAAGATATGTGAGAATCTTTATTTCTATATCCTATGTGTTCTATACGCAAGTCCCTTAGTAAATCATCCGGAGCAAGAGTGGTTTTTTTTTCTGGGCAGAGCCGTCGAGTTCAATTAGAAGATTCCTAGTTATTTCTGTTTTTATGGACACGTGGGATTACACTTTTCAATAATATGGTAGAGGAAGTCAGCCAAATGGAAGATTGATGATATTTGAGCTTGTATCAATGTATTTTTACGATTGATATTTAATTTTGTCGGAGTTACAGGCACATTTATTTATTGTGTTTGTCAGTTTCGTGACATATGAGAAACCGATATTTTACGTCACCAAAAATTTATTAAGAATAATACAAATTTACACGTCGAATTTAAGTTGCATTAACTTACTATTTTTAATACGTTATTAAACGATTTTGGAAAGAAATACGTAGAAAAGTAGGAAATTATACATACTAGCTGCTTTTTGCTATCACAGAAGTTTCTATATTAATACAACAACAAGAATACTTTATTAGCACACAAAAAAAATACATTAATAGATACATAGTAACATAAAACTAAAAAAAAAAGAAAGTAAGATGCGCAGAAGGCGGCTTTATCGCTGAAAGCAATTTCTATTCTGTAGTTTATTTCAGGTTTTAGTCTACCCCGTAAGGGATAAAGACGTGAAAATACGTATATAAAAATATACAAGACCGGGCCCCATATGTAGGAATTCTTTCGTGCGGGTGTAAAGCTTCCTTTCTTCGTAATATTCATTTTGACTTGTTGTTATGGCTCGCAATTTCGCTTAAAATATGAAAATGCTTCAGCTCTGAATATTCAATGGTTTCGAAATTATTTTCCTTCACGCTGAGAAAGAAAACATTAGTTATATTAAAAATGAACACTGAGGTTTATGATACACTAAATACGCCCTGGGGTTTTGCTCGTGTAGGAATTTCGGTATAAAAAGTACCCTATTTTATATTTCAGGTTTAAATCCATTATTTTATCAAACTTCAATCAAAATCTGCCCAGTGGTTAAAGTGTGAAAATAGTGATTTCCATCTATCTATTCAATCTTTCGCATTTAGTCTACTTACTTCAAAATCGAAAGTCAATACATATTAATGAAATTGTGTAAACAAAAGGTGTAAGTATACCAATACCCTTATAAACCATAGCGGTCCAAAAACTCATAAAAGGACTTGTATCTTTTGGGTGCCATTATCTCATTATCATAATTGAACTTTTTTAGTTTCAGCCATATCTAAGTCTATTGGGCATAATCTGAGCGTTTTAAAGATGCCTAGATTTTAGCCGGGCCATTGCCCTTGACTGATCGGATCCTTTTATACTATCCTGAGATAGCGATGTGTGTAGTGTTACGTAAAAATTGAAAAAGGGTAAGAAAGTTCTTGTACGTAATTTGTGATTAAAAATTGTTGTGATCTTAGACAATATTCTTAACTATTCATAACGTCGGTAGTTTTTTCAAATAAATAATTTATGTGCAATCTAGGCACCTAAATAAATTTCATAATATTTTATGTCATATAACGTAAAACGCAGAACAACATTTATTTTTTCTTTGCACGCAGGAACCACGAAAGGAATTTATCGGAAAGTATCGTAAAATATTTATTGTTTATAAAATGAATATTTGTGAAAAATATTGTAGTGTTCGCGGCAAACTATTAATACAGT
Organism: Ephestia elutella; assembly: GCA_018467065.1. NCBI lineage: Eukaryota > Metazoa > Arthropoda > Insecta > Lepidoptera > Pyralidae > Ephestia > Ephestia elutella. Next base: position 16,117,208 of record CM031588.1, read on the forward strand.
CAATACAATTGTTTTCTCTGTCATTGTCTATAAAGCCTAAATATTTAATGCATAGTCCCATTCTGTGACACAGCCAGTAATACCAAAATTACAACATCTGAGACCCATTGGTTACGAATGGTTACGAATGCCTCCTGCGACCAAAGCCGCAGGGCAACACTATGAATTATTTCATCCGACTGATTCCTGTGTAGGGTTACCATAATTTAGGAGCACTTCTACAGTAGTAATTTTATCTACATAAAGTTGATACTACAGTTTGTTTTGTAGCCTTAAGGGCCCGTACTAGGTCAGATTGCTTCACATGATCGTCTGTAATATCTACATTAATGTAAAACTGAATGTAAAATTAAGATATAGCAAACTTCAGGACTAGCACGAGGGATTATGTTACTCAAAAACACGATTGCATAAAATTTTCTCGATAGAAAAAAATTGCGAAGTTGCCTCCAAATCACCTATAATTAACACTTTAAACTGCTATTATTCAAGCAATACATTAAAATAAAGATTGAAAATTTTTGTATAAAGTACTCTATAGATAAGGCAGGGATTATGTTACTTACTTTTTTAAATATCTTTTTATAAAGCTTTTAAAAAAATAATACGTATAATTGCCCGCATGCTTTAACCATCCGCCTCTGAGCCGCCGCGCCGCCCGCGCCCCGCCAGCATTTTATTTAGAACGCGGATTAGATGCGTGCGGGCGAACTGGGTAGCGGGTAGCGGGGGAAAATCTTAGTTGTCATTGGCCTAGTGCGGGCTCTTAAGTAGGTAGGTACAACCTAATTGAGTTGTTGTACTCTCTCTCTCTCTCAGCCTAAAGACGTCCACTGCTGGACAAAGGCCTCCCCCAAGGATTTTATCCGTGAGGGGTTTTGCCGTAATCGCCACGCTTGGCAGGCAGGTTGGCGATCGCAGTGTGATGGCATAGTACGCGGAAAAATGCTGCTGCCCATCCTCCGGTGTTTTTAATCCCTTAGTCGCCTCTTACGACACCCACGGGAAGAGATGGGTTGGTGCTATTCTAGGGCCACACCACAGGCCACTATAAGTAGGTAGTAAAAGTATAGCAATAAAAGTGTACCTATATGTTTTTCTGGAAATAAAAGATTACGTTCTTTTGTGGAATGGTGCAATAAAGTGTTGATCTATCTACGTGTATCTTTTAATAATAGTTGTAAAACTAAAAATATTTACGCCCATTTTGTAGAAATCTATGTAGCCTCTAGTCTAAGGCAAGTCATCCCTGCCATAGTTTTCACTAGAGGCTACCAACAGTTAGTTATTTTTATGTGGGAGGAAACTCACTACTAAGCACATTGTAGCGACATTTGCATTTAGTCCATTCCGAATAAAAATCCAGAATTTTATCGTAGATACTGGGCTTTTTGCCAGGGTCCTCCCAACATGACTACATGGCCACCCTACACCCAACCAGTGGGCATGAAACACAATAATGCGAACGGGATACCACTGCCAATAAATATGCTACATTACATTGGATATTAATATCCTGGAATTTGATTACGCTCCAGTTGCTGCGGCAACCGGTAGGTAATTCGGATTTTGCATTGATTAAGTATAGATTTACATGTGTGAATTCCGCGCAAATAAATTTTGCGCTTCTTAAAAAGGTTATTCGTTAAAATTTTCTGATTCTAAGCTGGTTGTGTCTTATGGTCTACGTCTGGGGTTTGGGTTAAGATATTTGCCTTCCCAATTTTTCAAGCGATGCTTCTCTACTTGACTGCTTTATAGTTAATGGAATGATTGTACCACCATTTTTCGGCAGCCAGTTTGAATGTCCTAACTTTTCTTAAAAATTCCCGTTTTAAATGAACGCTGGCCAGTTCTCGACAATTATAGCTTCGTGAGTACGTACTTTTAAAACCGCATCCCAACATCAACTTGACCCGATTCTTTTCAGAGCCTTTTAATTCATTTGCCCCTCATTCTTACTTTGAAAACTCCACACACGGAAAAGTAATCCCGAAAATAACGGCAAAAATCCCGAATCCCCAGCCTGTTTCCAATCGGACCGAAATAAACAAAGAGTTTGAGAGCCAGTGAGAATCCTATTTTAGAATCGAATTGATTTTAGGAGAGTGTTTAAACAGATACAAGTTTTTCTATCTCAAAAGCCGATCGACGAAGTCTGGTTACAGTAGGTTCACTAAGTTTCGATTGCTCGAATAATGTGTAATAAAATAATATTATATATGTCTGTATAAAAATGGATTAAAACAGTACAGTAAATTTAGTAAAAAATAAAGGTACCTATGTTGCATCTTCTGCGTTTCCGTCCTTTTAATGATTCATCAACTATTCTTCTTAAATCCTCTTCATAAATCTTTTCTTCCAGAATCATTTTAGAAAAATTCAAGTTATCCCATAGTTCTTCCTCTCTAGTTATATGCTTCAGAAATGTATGTTTTTTATCATTAGTATTAAAACATGACATGACAAAACGACGACCTGGTGAAGGTCGCGGGATGCGCATGGATGCGGGCAGCGCAGGACCGGTCGTTATGGAAATCCTTGGGGGAGGCCTTTGTCCAGCAGTGGACGTCTTTCGGCTGAGAGAGAGATTAAAACATGTGTTGTAACCTTATTTAATACACTTGGCCTTCAACCAATAACCTCAACAGCAAACAGAATTGAACAGGCAAAGTGATTATAAGTTTAATGTGCGTATTACCGCAGCTCAAACTTGGAGTTTGACAGACTCAACCGTCGGAAGATGGCGGAGCTAACTTCGGAACTACCACACATTGCGGGCTAAAGTTCGTCCGTCTGTCTGTATATGAAGGTTATCTGCCAAATGACTGCCTTGCTTTCAGATCATAGATATACTTAGAGAAAAATCCATAATTTCGCTTTTTCCCCACTGCTCAACTTAATTACTTATTTTATGACGTAAATTGAATTTATTCCATTAATATTATTTTAATTTCATTGTGGTATTTTTTGGGGTAAATTGAAAATGCAAACGCGAATTTCAACGTTATTTTCCATCCTATTTAAATGACCAATCTTAATTGGTACCTACTCTTTAAATCTCTCTTTTAATCACTGATATTCAATAAAAAAGTGTTTTTTTTTCATGATTTCAATAAAGCTTTTGTGAATTTTATTTAAAGAATTCATTTTGTATAAATATTAAAGAATTCATTTTGTATAATTTTATGTGTAAATTATAAATTTATTATATTACAATTGACACATATTTGGGTAAATAATTCACATTTACCACAACACTTATGTTTATTAGGACCATTTTAGTGCATGTTGGTAATTTTTCATATCTCTAGATAGTCTGTAATCTTATATGACTGGAGAAGAAAAGACATTTTGCCTATTAAGGGCTCTGAGTAAGTGAAAACGGCAATATTGGCTGTTTTCTATAAGCTGCTGTTTAAAGAATTGAAGAGTTTTCGCCCTGAAATTTCTGATATGTATTGTAGAACGTATGTTTAAAGGGAGGACTGTTTCCAAAACACGACGGGAACAATTTTGCTCGATAGAAAAAAATCGTGAAGTTACCTCTAAAATTTCATATGAATACAGATAACATCCGTGTTTTATAATAAAAAATGTTTTAAAATCACCAACACAAAGGTATTTTACCTTTTCGATTTCGTGACTGATTTAAATTTTTGAAAAACTAAACATTTCTATTAACTTTTTACCCCTTAAGTTTATTATTGTGTTTGAACGATTGCTGTATTGGGGTTAGGAATTGGTAAGGAAATCCAAACTGTGGAAATTGGTGGATGAATTCCTTCATTGAACTTAAACTAAATAAGATACTGATACACTGCTTCATAGCATCAATTTTTTACATGAACTTGAACTTATTAATAAATCTTATTTATTTAATAGGATTTACAATGGCGTCTTGCGATAAGATCATAAAGTAACAGTGAAAGATGGCGTCAGTTCGCGCCATCAAATAAGAACTCTCTTTTATTTTGAGACCAGTGATTAATACAGATTTTTGCACAATAGGGGACCGGATAAGGTATGAGAATTGTTAAAAAATAGTAGATTTTACAACAAATGCACAAAACGAATCATTTTTATCTGAGACTTTTAGCAGCCCGAGCTGAAGGCGAGGGCTGATAGTAATGTCGAGGATAAAAATCGTTTTGTGGACGAGTTATAAACTCTGCTTTTCACTTCGATTGCGAGGAAATAAATCAAATTGAAGAAATTAATAAACGCACGAAAAAACAAGAGCTGTTTCCCGCCGCTTCATTTTTTTTAATCTTACGACATTGATGGGCTTGGGCTGCAGACCTATTCAACTACTATTAAATTAATTTTGTAATAATTTTATTAAATTAATTAAATAACATACCGTACTTGAATTTAAATTTTAATATCTTTTATGTATTTAAAAACACATAAGGCAAATAAATTAAGAGTATATATTATAAAATAACAAATTCTATCTATGAACTTTTTATAATGTTTGGCTGTATGGCTCATTTTCTTTGCCTTATTAAAGATACATTTAAGAGTAGATACGTTAATGCCCTTGTGCACAAAATTCGATTTTGTGCAGCCTATATCCTGCACAAATAAGCACTTTCAGAGCATGAGAAGTGAAAATATAATTTTATGATAGAACACATATAATTAAACACATTTTGCGACTTTTCAGCAGGAGTATTTTCTCCTGAGCTAATTTATTAGAGCTCAAACTTTTAGGGAAAGTCTATTTTCTACGCGTGCCGTCATATCAATGTACGTTTAGTAAGGGGCGTTTTGGTATCGTCCAAATATCGTTTAAAAATGTGAATGAGGGATTTTCCGAGACCCATATTTAAAAAAAAATAGTTCCAGATGACTTCATAGATGGCGAGAGAAAAAGTTCCATACAAAAAAAAATCACGGGATTGGCATTTAAAAAAAAAAAACTTAGTAAAAAAACTCTCTCTCTAGCTCTCTCAGCCGAAAGACGTCCACTGCTGGACAAAGGCCTCCCCCAAGGATTTCCATAACGACCGGTCCTGCGCTGCCCGCATCCATGCGCATCCCGCGACCTTCACCAGGTCGTCGGTCCACCGAGTGGGAGGCCTGCCAACACTACGTTTTCCGATTCGTGGTCGCCACAATAACAACTAAAAAGTATCAATATTGTGATTTGTGCAACTGTCAAACTGTTATGTGATTTTTTTCTGTCTCTGGTTGTTAAGAAAAAGCGCACAATATAGTTTCAGCCATTATTACGACTCGGCTTTCATAAAGCGCTATCTATTGAGCCATTTTTGTAGATTTTTTTTTATTAGCTGTCAGAAAAATCGCTCATTGTATTTCGTTGTATCTTGGAAAATATTTTGGTTACTGATGTGATTCTTTCACTGATGGTTCTATTATTATGAGATATATTAAAGAAGTTGTCCGGTTTTGTCCGCTATTGTTCCAAATGATTTTTTATTTTTATCTTCTGTCTCTCAAGCCATATGTTGAATTGCGGTGTTTGTCCCAGTGTTCGGCTTACATAAACGCCCATCGCCATGCAGTGCGCGGCGTATAGCTGGAAATACTTATAGCTGGAAATACGTATAGCTGGAAATACGCCAAAAACGTGTTCGCTCGGTAATAGCCACCAGCCATTCAGGCGTTGCGTAGTTTGTTAGTTTTACTTAAACCGTTCCGGGGCATTGCCGAATATGGTTTTCGTTTTTTGGAATTTATACGCCTTTGTTTTGATGCCAATTGGTTATATTTTGCAATTACCCGGAAACGCGCTTCCATGAGAAAAATTAGTTTTTTCTTAACCTGTTTCGTCCTTTTGCTAAGCAAAGGTTAAATACATTTGCCCAATGGGACGTAACAACAATCCCAGTGTATTTGGTACATGAAATATAGCAACGTTCTGAACAAAATTAACTTTCCAATCTATTTTCATGAAAGTGTTTTTATTTTTAAATTTTCGTTAGTTTACTTTTAAAGTATTTTCTTTAAAAATTATTAGTAAAAATAAAAATATATCCTAAAAAATCCAAATGATTTTGACAGTGTCTCTATCTTATTACCTTATTTTATACTAGATTTCGCCTGCGGCTTCGCCCGCGTGAATTTCCCACGGGAACATTGCTTTTTCCCGGGATAAAAGGTACCCTATGTCCTTCTCCGTACTTCTAACTATGTGTATGCAAAATTTCAGGAAGATTGGTTCAGTACATGAAGCGTGAAGAGGTACCAAACAAACAAACAAACTCACTTTCGCTTTTATAATATTAGTTAGGATAATTCCTTGATTTGACTGAATATGAATGAAGAAATAATGAAATTTACATATGTTTTTAATAGGTACTATGTATGTATGTATTTAAAAGACTTGTATAAAATTATATGTTCTGTAAATTTCACTCATAAATTCAACAGTTATCGAAATGTTGTATGGAACAAAAAAACAACAATATAAATCAAGAAAAAAAAAAACGCTATCCCTACCATTCATAGCCAATGTTTATAGAAATTTAACCACCCGAAACGGCCCTAATAATAAATTCCAAGCATAAAACGCTCCACGAAAACTAAAGTATCCTTCCTAATATCAACTTATATCACGAAAAGTGTCATGGCGGTGTTTCTTGCTATAGAATACAACATTTTACGCTGTGTGCCAAAGTTGGAGCGGAGAGCGGTTTGCTATTTAAAGTTATTAGGGCAGCTCTGAATATTTTGTTGTCTTTTAAAAGTTAGGTGGATGTTACACAGGCGGCACTTTTGCTGCACTTATCCGCGTGTACCTATAACTAGGTTGAGGCCAAACTTACAATACAACTAACAAATGATTAAAGGTTTTTTTGAGGCAGAATAAACGACCATCGTACGAATGAAGCCTCGATTAAATAGTTGTGCAAGTGATGCTAAATTTTAGAAGTCCCTATAATATTATTTTACTGGCTTCTGCCAGCGATTTCATCCGCGTGAGTATTGTTTTTCTCCCCCTAAAAAAACTCTTTAGCGGTTGAGTTTAGAAAATTTCTCAACCCGTGAAAAAATAGTGCGTTTAATTATGTCGATCAGTTGTAAGCGTCTTCATTTATTTGAAGAATTTTATTGTGTTAATTTGTAAGCGTTTTTTCTGAAAATACCAGTCGTGAAAAGGTAAAAAAAGAGTTCGAAAGTATAAAGTTAGATAGTGTGAGGGGAGAAGGGGGTATTTTTCTCTGATCTGTTCTATCGTTACTACAAGAACTAATGTATAACAGTAATAAACAGTAAATAGATTTTTCCCCTTACGCCCATGTGACGGTAGCGAAACGGCCAAGCCATATATTTTGACTAAAGTGTAGAGTTTGTGAAGTAGAGCTCATAGAGCTAGGGTGGTAGAGTTAGAAGCTTGGCTCTACATGAGATCTGATAAACTTTTGGCAGGGTGAGCCATATGGTCTACTCTTGGCAACACTTTACATGAAAATAGAAATGAATAGGCTGCTTCTGGATAAGCTCGTTACACCGGTGGACCTCGTCTCTGTCCTCGAGCAAGATGTGGTCCAGAGCAAACCCATTTAAAAAAAAATCGGCCAATTGCAAGTCAAACTCGCGCACCGAGGGTTCTATACACGCAAAACATTTCACATTATAGCTCTAACTAAAAGACCAACTAGTTTCAAAAACAAACTTATTTTTGCAGCTCGATCCCTAAGACTCATACTGAATCCAGCGCAAAAATAAGTTTGTAACACTTTTTTTTAGACTTCCAACAAGATACTTACAATTTTCAGATTTATTCCTGTATAAGTACTGTTAGATTTCATAATTTTAGGTCAACGCGAAGTACCCCATAGGTTTTGATTGCTGCCTAAAATCGCAAAATATGCCAAAATTTGCAACATTTACGGCAATATCTCTTGATCACGTTGATGTATAATTTTGACAATTTTTTTTCAGAAAGAGACCATGGAGTATTCGGTATAAATTTCAACTTGATACGTTTAAACGTTCCTGAGAAAAAAAAGTTTGACCGACACGGACAACAATGTGATCTTATAAGGGTTCCGTTTTCGCCTTTTGAGGTACGAAACCCTAAAAATGTTTTGGTGGGATTTGCTTTACCCTTGTGATGTAGAAGAAAAAGATTGCAAATATATTGAAAAATATTCTCGTCTCCCTCTATTTTCTCATAACTCCAGTCCTGGCGTTAATATGTCCCTTTGAGTGAAAATTTTGCGGAAAATGATAAATAAGGGGTGTTACGGCCACCGAATTTTGATGGGGACCCTTTTGTATCGTATCTTGTTTCAAAGTGGGCTTATCCCTGAATAGTGGACTGTAATACACTCAAGGACAAAATTAGGGGACCTCATTTTTCATACACCCAAAGCTTCTTCCTTATATAAAAAAATATAATAAAAAAAATATTATGCATAATTTTTTTCATTTTGACAAATCACACAGATGTAGCTTATTATTACCTACTATAAGATTTTATCCATGCCTGTGAGTTTGTCTTTTTGTCTGTCTGGCATCATATGTCAGTCGTTATGTACGCTACCTACGCTAACTAGCAGCTGAAAATGCGCTTTCTAATTCAACACAGGTTTGCACCAGCGCAATTTAAGTTACTATTATAAGCGAATTGCAAAAAAACTACCCCTTGTTTTGTAAAAAAAAATAAAAAAAATAATCTATACATATAATAAAACAGTAAAAATATTTTGTCTGTATACATTTAGTATTTTTGATTGAAATAGTTAGAAGGACACTTAAAACCTGTAGACTTAATGGCAGGCCTGGCATTCCGGAGAGTGTTGGTGAGTCTTCCGATCCGAAGGACATCGCCGAAAATTTTAAGCGGCATTTCCTTGTGTCTTCACCTATGGGGGCACCATGTCGGGAGTGTGACTCTGAGGTCAAGGTCTCTGCCTGCACCGTCATAACGGAAGATGATATTAATCAAGCCTTAAAAGATATGAAGGGAGGTAAATCCCCGGGTCATGACAACCTCAGCGTGGAGCACCTTCGGTATGCCGGCTCCCATCTACCCCGTGTTTTGGCTAGGCTTTTTAATATTTGTTTAAGCCATTCATATTTGCCCCCAGGCTTGATGAAGACTTTGGTGGTACCTATTATTAAATGTAAAGCGGGCGATGCCTCTGATGTGTCAAATTATAGGCCCATATCATTGGCCACAATTGTGGCAAAGGTATTTGACAGTGTACTTAACTCGAATCTTAAAAAGTATATTAAGATACATGACGCCCAGTTCGGCTTTCGTTCGGGCTTGTCGACCGAGCATGCTATTTTGAGTCTGAAACACACTGTCAGATATTACACTAATAGGCAAACTCCGATCTATGCCTGTTTCTTGGATCTATCAAAGGCCTTTGATATGGTGTCGTATGGTGTCCTCTGGCGGAAACTGAAAGACTCTGGAGTACCACCAGAGTTGATAGGTATGTTAAGGCACTGGTACTTAAATCAGGAAAACCGTGTGAGGTGGGGGAATGAGCTCTCGGACCCGTATAGGATGGAATGTGGAGTGAGACAAGGTGGCCTAAGTTCACCTCTACTTTTTAGCCTGTACGTAGACGCGCTGATCGAGGAACTCAGCAGCACAGGCGTGGGCTGTCACGTGAATGGGATCTGTGTCAACAGTCTCAGTTACGCGGACGACATGGTGCTGTTGGCTCCCTCGATTAGTGCGTTGCGAACTCTGGTGGGTGTGTGTGAGTCGTACGCTGCCTCACATGGTTTATCCTATAATGTTAAGAAAACTGAGCTCATGGTCTTTAAGGCTGGTAATAAGTGCCCAACTTACGTACCACCAGTGACACTTAATGGAGTGTCGTTAAGAAGGGTGTACCATTTTAAGTACCTAGGGCATATTATTACAGATAGCCTTAATGACGATGAGGATATGGAACGGGAACGCAGAGCGTTGTCAGTCCGGGCGAACATGCTGGCCCGCAGATTTGCACGATGTACGAACATTGTAAAGGTGACATTGTTTAAAGCGTTTTGATTTGCACGATGTACGAACACTGTAAAGGTGACATTGTTTAAAGCGTTTTGTACGTCCCTCTACTCTGCGAGTCTGTGGGCTACATATACTCAAAGGACTTACAACGCTCTGCGGGTCCAGTACAATAACGCCTTCAGGGCGCTGTTGCGGCTTCCTAGATATTGCAGTGCATTGGCAATGTTCGCAGAGGCACACACCGATGGTTTCGACGCACTCTGGCGTAAAAAGTCTGCATCTCTGCTTCACAGAGTGCGTGGAAGCAGCAACAGCATCCTGATGGCTGTGGCAAGTGACCCTCAGTGTCCAATGATGTGGGCACTGACGGAGAGGACCAAGTCCAAATTAGCTATTAAGTACTAACATAGTTTTAAGTTTTTACTAATATTTGTGGGTCATAGTTGCCTGAAATAAATGCATTTTATTTTTTTATTTTTTTTAAAAAGAATAATAGAAAGCAAAAATTTTTTTTTGGAATTTCTTGTCTGTCTGTCTGTCTGTATGTATGATCACGCTAATCTCCGAAAGTTCTGAATCGATTTGAATGAAACTTTTTTGTTGTATAGCTATTAAGCCTGGGCAACATTTAGGCTATAATTGATTTTCAAAACTGGAATACCTGATGAAGAACCTTAACAGAACAGCTAAACTATAAGAAATATGGAAATGGTGCCTTAACAAAAGTCGTTCAACCTGATGAGCATTTTCTGATGACGTATAAAAATTGAAAATCTGGAACATCTGATGGAGAACTACAAGAGACCAGCTACACTATGACATATATGAAAATGGCGCCTTATTAAAAGTCGTTCAACCTGATGAGCATTTTCTGCTCACGCATAAAAATTGAAGATCTGGAACATCAGATGATAAGCTTCAAGAGAGATTTCTAAGCGAAACTCACGCGGGCGAAGCCGCGGGCGACAGCTAGTAATAAATAAGATGAATAAAAAAAAATCTTCTGCACTCATAGATCAGGGGGCACGGCAGTGCCTCCGCCAAGTCGAGCGCGAAAAAAACACTGCCGTACCATCCTTTACAGGAACTATTTCGCCGCATTTTCAGGCCCCTATTTGAGAACCTCTGGATAAGAGCAGAACGCAGAAATTTTTGTCATCCAGTAAGCTATAATCACATACTTAAAATCCAAAATTTCAAGTCTGTAGGTCATTTAGTTCCGAAGGTAAGCGAAAGCAAAGTTTCGCATTTACGACACTCACTCACTCACTCATGATCATCAAAATAGAACTAGTACTTCCCATAAACTCAGAGAGCTGAAATTTGGTACAGAGTTAGGGTTTAATGGCCACATAAAGGGAAAACTATAAAAACTAGGATAATCGAAGATCTGGAGTACCTGGTGACCCTGATTAGAAAACACAAGAGCCCAACCAAACTATAAGAGATCGACATACCGCCTTTACAAAAAATATTCAACTTGGTGGGCCGCTTCATTTAATGTCAAAAATCGAAGGTCTGAAGTATCTGATGAAGAACCCTCAACTGGTCTCAGCTGTATAAGAGATATGGTAATGCCCCCTTCTACTATTGCTACATAAACAAATCGACTGTCATTGCAAAAATCCAGCGCAGTGGGACACATCTTCTAATTTAATCTAGCCTATAGCGTCCCACTGCTGGGCGAATGCCTTCCCTTCTGCTTAATCACAATAAAAGAGTAATTACGTTTTATTCGTTTTATCACGAATTATTGCCTATTAAGTCAAAATTTGAGATCATACCCCGGGCATCTACGTGTACAGAGAACAATTCCCAATCTGTGTGGCATATGCCATAACAATTCACAAGAGCCAAGGTCTAAGTCTAAAAAATGCCCTTATGGACGTTGGAACTTCCATATTCTCTTGTGGCCAAGCCTACGTGGCGCTTTTACGAGTAACCAATCTTCATGGGGTGCACCTCATAAATGTTGACTTCAAGAGTATAAAAGCTCAAGCTAAATTTAACCGTCTAAACCATTGTCTAAACCGTCTAAAAGAATACAATACGAAAAACTTTTGCTACGGTACAAGAATCAGAACCGGAAAAAAAGAAAAGAAAGATTTGTAATAATAAAAAAAAACTAGTCCCAAAAAAAAAACTGTGTCAAATAAGAAAATCTAATAAAATAAATCAATATGCCCACGTTTCTACAAAAAGAAGTGAAATCCCAACAAAAACATTCTGTAAAAAACTAGCCAAGTCTCGATGGAGCTGTTTGTTTATCTCTAAAAAGGTATGAAATCTAGACAAAGTCGTTCCAAGTCTAAGGTTCTTTACTGCGATTTTTTTATTATTATACCTATTTAATGTTGTGTGACTTGGCCGTTGAACATTCTTTATACGTTAGTGGCTTTATCAAGCCTGCAATTGACTGGTTATTGAATCAACGTTTTCCAAGTGGCAATTTTCCATTGTCAATGGGTACCTAGCGGTTCTGGCGACAGATTGGTGCAATGGTGTCATGGAGCACCTGGTTTTGTACCCTTATGTAGCCTTCAACGACCAAGTCACACAACATTAAATATAATAATAAAGAAATCGCAGTAAGGAACCTTAGACTTGGAACGACTTTGTCTAGATTTCATACCTTTTTAGAGATAAACAAACAGCTCCATCGAGACTTGGCTAGTTTTTTACAGAATGTTTTTGTTGGGATCTATCTTTTTCTTTAGGTATGATTGACTCGATCCTATCTGAATTCATAGTTACAAGCAAAAAACGGCCCTCCCAATCCCGTCAATATCGAACGAGATCCCGTCATATTATGCTTCGGGATTGATCTCAAAACATGCCAAGAGCTCTCGGGATTACTTAACAAGAAGCTTGATATTTTGTTGAAAACATGCCACATCCAAAGTCAGAACTTGCCCAAGTATCAGTTACCCTCGACCGTTGCTATAACAACCTGAACCACCTTAGGCTGTATTCGGGATCGACCACCAAATAACTGTTAAGTTATTTTATCTTGTGTACAGTATAAAAAATAAGTTATTAGAAACGAAATATTTTATTAGCGACTTTACAAAGTATGACACTATTAAATGCTAGATTTAAATTTCAAATTTATAAAATGTAAAATCTATTTATTCGATTCTACAAAAAAAAATAAGTTAAGTAAGATAAACAATAGAATAGCCACAATATTAAAGGACATGACAGGATTTTAAAGTTAAAATAACTTTATGCTTACACTAGCTTTTGCCCGTGGCTTCGCTCGCGTTAATCCTTTCTTAGCGGATACCTACGTCATAACATCTATCTGCATGCCAAATTTCAGCCCGATCCGTCCAGTGGTTTTGGCTGTGCGTTGATAGATCACTATGTCAGTCAGTCAGTTATCAGTCAGTCAGTCACCTTTGAGTTATATATATATATATAGATTCCTAAAGCAAAGCATCGAACAAGAAGGCAGAAATTCTCATGCAAACATCCAAACTTATCGAAGTATCTGTTGCCATCGATCGCCTGAACAATGAACTGCCTGAGGCTCCTTTCAGGATCATACTGCATACTAAGTTATTAAGTTAATTATGATCAGGTATCTAGTGCGGGTGATTTGATTCGATGTTGTTGATCATACTGCATACTAAGTTATTAAGTTAATTATGATCAGGTATCTAGTGCGGGTGATTTGATTAGATGTTGTTGTTATGTAAAGTATTTATTATCTATGCAGAAACAAATTATAATAACAAAACTTATGAAAATAACCGGCCAAGTACGAGTTAGACTCGCGCACAGAGGGTTCCGTACAAAAGTTCAAGAGATGACGATTCATATAAATGAACAGTGTGAAAATGAATCGTCCCATATCCACGTGACCCTTGTGACAGGCAGCCTCTATTTTGCCAAGTACATGCTATACAAGTATGCCTATACAAGTACATACTATGAAAAAGGGTAAAAAGAAGTACTAAGAAAAGGGTCTTGGCAGACAGTTGGACATAGGTATGTGGAACAAAGTGATACTTTAAGGAGTCCTTTACCTTTTGTGATTTCGTAATGATTCGGAAGTAAAACGAATAGACAGATAGACACAACTCAATAGCTCTTGATAACAATAAAAATAATAAAAAATAAAATAAAATATTTTTTATTGGGTAACAACAAACATTTCGAACTTAAAATAACTAAACAATTCTAAAAAAGAAAGGAAAATTGTGACATTAAAAATGTTCACATAGCAACACCATTCCTTTTCTCGCAAGCACCAACATTAATATCGCAACAAGTTTTCTTGTTACAAACGTTCAAGTTCATATTATGTACAACAAAACATAATTTGTGCTGAAGTGGACGTGTCTGGCTTGTTAAATGTTTGGTTGTGACAGAGATGGGACCAAAAGTGGACGTTTTGAAACGGCCACTGGGTTTAAATAAAACTGAAATAGACTTCTTGAAAAAATCCATTTTGGTTGGGCCTTTGGCAAATAAACAATTAACCAAACCGTTTTTGGAGCAGTTCTGGTTGTGACAAACTGTATGAGTTGGCTAGACATAGGAGATTTTCTTAGGTAATATACCTCACTCATATTGTTACTAGCTCCAGCTCTTGGCTTCGCCCGCGTAAAGTTTGTTTTTCTCCTATTTTACCCTCTTACGGGTGGAATTACCAAAATTCCTTACTTAGTAGTCACTAACGCTGTTTAGAACCTACACACCATATAAGGAGGAAATGACAAAAGCACTTTGCTGACTTTTTTTTAAAAATTAAAGATGGGTTTGTTCTTGACCACAATCTTGTCCGAGGACAGAGATGAGGTCTACGATGTAGCGAGCTTACCCAGAAGCAGCCTATTCACTCTGGTTTTAAAGAGAGTCAGGTTGTATGAGCTCGGGAACACAGACGCAGGCAGGGAGTTCTAAAAAAGAAAGAGTTTTTTTATTAAAAAAACGAAATTTACAAAATAATGGTCAGAAAATAATTCTCAATCACCTACCTAGTATGAATCCGAGCCACGTTGCCCTGTGCCACTAACAGTTAATCCTGAATATCCATCAGATAAGAAAATAGGGTAACAATCCCACTAATTAACCAACCTGACTATTTGGCAGCGGCTGAGCTATTATTAATATAGTTTGCCGATTGCGTTATGAAAGGTTTGCTCCGCGCAGACTCGTGAAATTATACCCATTTCCATTTTAGTATCAATTTAAATCTATCATGCAAATGTTATAGAAGATATTATTAGTTTAGTATTTTAGGAACACGAATCTTTTTTTATATTATGTTATGCGATAAATAAAATCCTATTTGTCTTATCCGTAAACTATTTATTTTTTACACGACTGACCAAAAAAGGAGTGTTATGTTTCAGGGTTCATGTAGGTATGTGTGTATGTAAGTTACTTTTCCACCATAAGTCCTGAACGGCTTAACAGATTTTGATGTGAGAGGTATTGTTAGATTCCCTGCATTCCTCCGAGTGACATAGGCTATGTAAGCTGTCAGTAGTGTTTTTTTAATTTTTAAATAATTAGCTTGTTATTAATCTTGATCAAATCTTTAAATCTGTTTCCTATTGACCCAAATTTTTACGGGTTATGTTCTGGGCTTCTATTTTTTCTTCAAAACTTTTCTAATGTTAGAAGTCAAAACTGAAAAATAAACTGAAGAAAAGTTTCCAAGGTTTTCTGGTCTGGAATCTCGGAGAATGAAAGACTCAGCCAATTATCCAAATGCAGCATTCTTATGATGTAACTTATATAAAGACTAAGTTAGGGTATGGCTACTACGGGTAGTCTTTGCCATAACACTATTGAATTTAGGCTCCTTCCATTAAGACTATAACTTTATGGTTCTAGATATAATCCGGGCTAATATAAAATCAAATAATCCAATCATAAAATCTTGTTTACACAAGTCATTTTGAAAGCCTAGAACAAATATTTAATATTTAAATAGATCTAAGTAAAAAGCTATATTTCATATTCCAGAGGTCCATAGAGGAGTAAGCCAGGGCTAATCTCCTTTATCTACAAAGGTCCACAGGACCTCTAAATGGAGGGCATTATCGCTGGTCCCTTGGCAGAAGCTTCCGAGGTAGATTTTGTCCATTATGTAAATTGTGTTAATATTTAGGTGATATCAGGTGCTTTGTTTTCTTTGACTCCTTTTATGTGGCTACGAATAGCTAAGTGTGTATAAACTGTATTCTTACTAAGTTAGTTCAAAATATTGTATAGCTCCTTCTATAGTAAGTTATTATATAGACGTTTCTCGCAATATTGCTTGCAAGCAACTATTCCTGTTTATTTATCTTTATTGACCTAGCAACCGAAGGGAGAAACGTAGAGGCAAGAAACATGATAAGAGTCAACACACAGTTGATCCTCCCCTTGCCTTTTTCACAAATCCCTTTTGACTATAAGAAAAACTAGGTATATTATCTTAAAATATTTAAGCGAGCTGTAACTAGAGAACTCACATTATACATAACCCTCAGAGGGGCACCGCAAAACGAATCGGGGGGCACAGAATAAGTAATAGTACTAACGCACCAATTTCAAATACCGCACCCCACCCCGCACTTTGTTGAAGATATCACTGGCACTTGAACGAGGGATGGCGCGCAATCGGTGCACTTTTCGCGCTATTTTGATTGATAACCACGACACGTTAGCAGCCCTACTAAATCACGCATACATTTGCGCGTGTACAAACGTCATTTGCCTATGTAGTAGTAAATTTGCGAGTGTTGTATGGAGTTTCCGGGGTGTGCCCCGGGACCACAACATGGGCTCTTTGATTACATACTGCACGGCAACTTTACGGCAACGCTCCCGTAGGAATCTCAGTTATAAAACAAATACCTAGCCGTCGCATGACTACCCGGGAAATATAAAACATCTGAGCATTATGGCACGACAGCGTCATTCCATTTGCCGTCATGGCAATCGAGTCGATTGTATTACCAAGTCGCGTCAACAGATTCTGATGTTTTACATCAGAAGCAGGGTTATTTCAGGTATCATTAAACAAATAAACACCCATTCTCACAAACTTTTATATTAGTAGATTTATACTGCCTTTGTATTTCAAAATTCCCATTGGATTGGAGCCCTGGAGCACAGGTTATAACTGATAAAATAGTTCCTAAAACACTTGCAAAAGCACTTTGAATAATGCAAAAGATTCCGAAATGAAGAAGTGGCTTATTAAAACATTTCTTATCATCTCTGTCTAATTAACGTTAATTACGTTATTAACCTTTGACGTGTTAAATTTAATTGTTTGTTCAGCGTTACAACTCTCAGATGTTTTAATGGAATAAGTATGGCGCGTTATGAAAAAGAATTGCGTAATTAAATTTCAATTTGAGAAAAAAATCTGTTCTTTACGGCTATAATTCAATGTTTACGGCGTATTAGATAATACAGGTTGTACAATAGACGCACTACCAGATTCAATTTCTCGATAATTGAAGGGATAAGAATATGCTACTTCTATCAAGATATCAAAAAATGCCCAAATGTACCATGTCCATTTTGAAATAACAACTTGAGCTGATAAACCCAATACCCAACCCAAATATGATACATAATAATTTGGCGTACTGCATCATCATCACCATTTTTAGCCCATATCAAACCACTCCTGGATACGTGGACCTCCCTTTTTTACTAATTTCTAAATTTCCTTTTGCAGGTAATCTCAGGAGATCTCTTAGAAGAATGAGGAACTGGTAAGTTTTTTTTTTATAATTTTATCTTTTACTTTATTTATGACTTGTTGTTACCTGCAGCAAAAACTATTGAAAAAGTAACAGCCCATTGAAGTTGATTTGGAAATAAATTAGTAACATCGTGTCTTCCACTATCTACATGCAAAATTTCATTTCATTAAAATCTGTTTCTTTTAGCCGATAAAGGGTAAAAAAGGTCAGGCTTTCGCATTTAATATCTTCTTCTTCTTCTTTTTACACGACTGACCAAAAAAGGAGTGTTATGTTTTCAGGGTTCATGTATGTAAGTTTTTTTATTCCACCATAAGTCCTGAACGGCTTAACAGATTTTGATGTGAGAGGTATTGTTAGATTTCTTGCATTCCTCCGAGTGACATAGGCTATGTAAGTTGTCAGTCGTGTTTTTTATTTTTAAATAATTAGCTTGTTAACGAGTGTGTTATGCACATGTTCGAATCTCAGGCCTATGCCTGAGATTCGAACATGGGCCATGCCGCATGGCCCGATATCTGAGTTGGTAATTCAATCTTACTCATGTTCTCACTCATGTCAATTTCATTGACTACCTACCTTTTTCTGGTGAAGAACATTTATGTCCCACAATAATATTGCAATGTCATCTGATTTTCTTCAGCTCAATCATAAAGAGCAAACTGGGTCAAATTTATGTCACCATTTTTTTTGTTTGTCAGCAGTACCGTATCCATTTTTGGTGTGTGAGCGTTTTTTATCATCGCACACAAATTAAGAAATAAACTTGATCATAGCGGGACACTTTTTGGAGCTACTTCTCACCGCACACTAAAGTTTTACAAAAGTGTCCACCCTAAACATTGATAAAAAATATATAATTAAGCGGGATAGACAGAGGACACTCCCGGCCAAAGCGGAATGTAAGGTCACGTTAGTCAAATTGCAATTTTTTTACAGATGTAAAATTCTAAATGAAAGCTTGTAAAAGCTACAAAAGTTCTATAAACAGTTTAGCTTCGGCCCTGGAGAACATAGCGGTGGGTTGAGTGACGGCTGGAAGGCAAATGAATGGTTTGACTGATGGAAACTGTATTATGAACTGTGTATTACGTATCTGGGTGAATAGATGGTTTAACGCAATCAATTGTGAACTATTCTTCAATATTGAAAGCATCACAAATGAAAATAACCTATTTGGAGTGGAATACCTATGAAGTACCTACATAATATATAGTTTAATAACTTTATACAATATTTGTAACAAGCTAATTATTAAAAATAAAAAACACGACTGACAATTTTTTACTAAAAAAGTACATACAAACATATAAGTTATATACATTTTTGAAATCGCCTTTTAAAGCCCTTCAATTTGATACCCCACTCGATAAGATTGATCAAATTTTATTTTTTTGGTCTGCTATTTATCACATATATAATCCGCCATTTTGTTTTTATGATGACGTCATATAGCCTATGTCACTCGGAGGAATGCAAGGAATCTAAAAATACCTCTCACATCAAAATCTGTTAAGCCGTTCAGGACTTATGGTGGTATAAAAAAACTCACATACATGAACCCTGAAAACATAACACTCCTTTTTTGTTCAGTCGTGTAAAATTGGCCAACATAAAATTACATTTGTTTTTTCAAACTAATTGAAGGTTCCAGCGATTGCGTTCAAACAATCATCCTAACAGTTTTATTAATTAAATAAAACAAGTTTATGTTATATAGCACTAAATTAAAAGTAATCAATAGCAGTTTCACTGGCCCCATTTCTGGACTGTCAACGGCAAGTTGATGAGATTTTCAGTGGAATTTAACTTACAGTTCCACAGCTGCGCGATACGCGCCAAGGTTCTGCAGCACATCTCAATGTTTGCATGAGTGGACAGCTTTTTTTCACTTTGCGAAAAATTAAAAAAATCTGCGTCATAATCAGCAGAATGCGTGGTAGCTCAAACAGACTTCTAAAGGTCATTGCTATGCATTTGTGTGTCCAATGATGCACCACCTCATAACGACCACACTGTATAGTAAAGTATATGATATGTATACGAACACATAAGGATCTTAGTTGTCTGAATAAATTAATTTTGCTTTGATTTGATTTGATATACGAGATATATCTTTGTTGAAATTGACAGACCCATTAACATTTAGAAATTTTGTAAAGTAAGGGGATGAAAATGGTAAAAAACAAAATTCACGAATGCGAATCCGAATGCTAAAGCCAGAAGACTAATATTATTATTGAAGATTTTGACAAGTCTGAAGCCTGAATATCTATAGAGGTCTGTGCTGAAAATTGAAAAAGTAACGCAAATGTCATTTTTTAGTAAGTGGGGTCGGGTTTTTAAATACTTATTTTAAGGGCCATGCGACCCAAAGAGCCAACGATCTTGGCCTCCGATATTACAATTCTCCACTCTTTCCTGTTTTGCGCCACTTCTTGCCAGTCGACTCTTTGAAGGGTCATTTTGCACTTGGTAGTCCCTTACCTTGGTTTTTTTACTGCGCGATCCTCTTATAATCTTCTCCACGTGGCCGAGCCACGATACCTACTGGACTTATTTTGGACCAGCCATGCAACTGCGGTTTAAGCACTAATTAAATTCACTTTTTATCGCGACTATAAAATTAAGGGTTATTTGTAATACTGACTAATTTGGGGACGAGAGTGCCTCGGAGTTATTACGAGGTCATTTCGCGGGATGAGGCGGGAATTATTTAATGCGGCTAGTGATTTTTATAGCCGCCATTTTGGCTGTCATGGGGTGGGTAAGTATCTTTATTGTACCGCAATAACTGACCAAAAATGCTTATTCCACTAATCTACTTATGTATGGAAATATTTTTTCATGTTTATTTAAATGGGTCGGGGGCGCCCTATACCCTAATCATAACTAATATTATAAATGCCAAAGTGAGTTTTTGTTTGTTTATTTATACAAATAAAACAAACAATTGTTTGTTGCCTCTTCACGCTCTATCTACGGAACCAATTATTCTGAAATTTCGTATACACTTTAGTTAGAAGTACTGAGAAGAACATACATTCATCCCGGGCTAAAGCACTGTTCCCGTGGGAAATTACGCGGGCGAAGCCGCGGGCAAAAACTAGTTTTAATAGCGTAGACATTAGCTCGCTTTCCTACCATGTGTCAAATGACCCGTGTCGCAATGTAGATGAAATTTTACTTGTATTTTGGCGGTACGAGAGTAAATATGTTAAGACACAAGAAATAACCTTCTATAGCAGTACTTAGTACCAGCAATAAGTTATGATTTCCAAGGGAAAGCGATTTTAATGTGGAATTAACCACGAACAAATAATAGCTTAAATAAGCCAAAATGAAGTTGGTACATATATGTAGTTGTAGCTACTCAAATATTATATGAAATCTCTGTTTGAATCTTGCGCATGCCAAATAAATATTAGTCGACTATTAAAGTGCGATTTCCAAATATTGATAAAACAAAATATTCATATTCTAAATTATGCGAAACGCGTGGGTGTATTTGTCGAGCTTTTAACCTGTATTTTAAAAGATATGAAATATTTTCTATTTATACTGTAGATTTTATAGCGTAAGGTATTTATTATTTGAAATATTTTATTATCAAGTTAGTAATTATTAATTTGCATAAAAAAACCGGATCAGCCATTTTTTTAATGTACTCGGGATCCGTCATAAGACATTTATGTTATAGGGTTAAAATATCACGGGAACTAAACCAGTAAGGCCTTGCCATATTTGACTGTACTCTTTTTGGTTTGAACAATATATTTTTTTTTTTATTTGTGAGTAGTCCAAGTCGCCGCGCCGGAAGAAAAAAAATAAAATTAAAAAATCCTGCGACTCAGCTCGTGGATCGAGTGAGCACCGGTCCGAGTCGCCGGGACCCTCAATGACATAATAATCGATATAATAACGAAAAACGGTAGCACGAATTTAGACCCCATCACTACTGTGACACATACAAATGGTGGCATAAGTTACGGCAATATTATGCGTGAGAGTTTACCAGAAACCGAACCAGTCGATGACCTTGCTGGCCAGTTGTAAAACGTGCGACCTTCCAAATTCAAATTACATTTCTGGTGAGATTCTTTCTGATATCAGGATTCTAAGAAGGTATAAAATTTATTGATTCATTTTTAATTTTGTTTAGAATATTTTATGTTTTATTTGGAATAAAAAAAAACACATTTTTTCTTTTATTAAAAAAACAATAGAATTTATCAAAGGTAAAAATAATGTGAAAATATTTCTAACAATCCCTAATTTAATAAATTAACTTATCCGCTTCCAATAGGAAAGTGGGACTATCAAAATGATGAATTATATTATATGGAATTTCCAAATTACATTCTTGCCCATATCGAATTAATATAAGAGATATAATTAAGGATATAGGTACTGGTAGAGGTCCTTTCAAAAAATATCAATGACAATACATACGAAGTTTATGATTTTTACTTGACTACAGAAAATACAGTATTTTGTTTTCACAGTATTTGAAGTGGGATCGAGTATGTATATTCTGCATACGATTCTTACATACGTAGGTATATAAACCCTGAAAACATAACACTTCTTTTCTTTGTTAATTGTAAAAAAATACAGCTAAAATAACAATATCTTTATTTGTACAAATCTTCTTCTAGAGCTGCATCAACCCAGCAAACATTTTTGGTCGAAATTACCAAAAAATTACCTATTTTTACCAAGAATTTTATGGTAATTTCAACCAAGTATGTTTGTTGTGAAACTCTTGGTCTTCGAGACATATTTTGGCACTAGATAGCAGTTGATAAAGAAATCGCAACAGCTCTATTGAAAGAAGTCTATGGCAAGCAATAACGCTGTGTACAAACCGTACGTGTCATTAAACGTCGCAACTAATTGGTATCGCCGCAAACAAAGATAAAAGGGATTGGGTATTTGTTTGCACTATGGCGACCTACTGGCCGAATTGCCGATTTGGGCATTAGCTTTATGTTTCACTGCCTTAATTATTTTAATACCAAAGGCATACTACTACTTCGATGGCTGGACGACCCAAAGAGGATCTTGGCCTCCGATACTAGAAGCTTCCACTCCTTCCTGTTCTGCGCTACTTCCTGCCAGTCGGCTCTTTGAATCTTTTAGGGCCAAAGGCATAGTAAAGTAAAATACCTACTTGGTTGATTGGAAGAAATACTTTTCTGGAATAAGTCCGCCATTGTACTGTACGCCTCTATTTTTGTTTCACTATCTTTCGTGTTTTTCTTATGTGTATTTGCAATAAAGAGTTAACAAACAAACAAACAAAACAGAAAATCCCTTCAAAAAGAGAAGGAAGGAGGGAACCCCCCCTTAAAAATTAAGTTTCGTGGAACTATATGACCATTGATTTTATGCGAGGCAGTGACAATATTACACTGATTTTATGCGAGGCAGTGACAATATTACACTGATTTTATGCGAGGCAGTGACAATATTACACTTTGACACTTCTATGTCTTTATTTCAAATTCTGCGTGTCCAACAAACACACAGTACTCTCCCAGGGCCTACAGCGTCGGAGTTCGCGTCATAGCCAAGAGCGAGCGTTTGAACGAGCTCCACAAAGTTTTCTTCCCACGAGAAATACAACTTTTGCCTTCAGACACTGTTAGCGGTGAGGCTACCGTTGATAACCGACACTATGTTATCTGTGGACTGGTTTTAGTCAGGGCTGGTTATTGTGCACTATGAATGCTTGATTTTAAACCAAAAAATCTATTCTCTCTGCATAACCTCTTGGTTACATACATACATATTTATCACGCCTTTATCCCTCTTGGTTGACTGGTAGAAAAGGCGTTAAATCCGCCTGTTACATGTTTTGCAATAAAATTTAAGAAATAAAACTAAATAAAACGGATGCGGCTAAATCTTGCGGAGATACTTAATACTACAAAAAAGATTTTCTTAAACATATTTATTTGTGACAGACAGACAAATAAAAAACAATTTTTTTGGTATGAATTATTTTGTTCGGTAAAGTATAGTTTTTCGGTAAATTAGGCAAACGATTCTGGATATAAATACCCTATGTGCTATTCCCGGTATTTTTTTATACAAAATAATATTAGTAAGATAATATTAGCTGCGCACCGGAACTTCGCTCCTGTGACAATTCCCAGTCCCTCCTTATTTTGTCTGGGCGATCAGCCTTCGCAACTATCAATAATTGGCTGAGATCGTTAGTCCGCAGTGTTTGCAGCCCTAATTGGCTTTTCCTGCAAACAGAGCCTCTTGTTAGTCAATACGGACAAGTAATGACCATAATTTATTATTTAGATGATGTTGTAGCTTAGGTATAGACTCTGGGTCCGAAAGGCACATATTCCAAACTCAGGTCATGTAACTCTGAGTTTGTAGATCATTCTGAATCATGTGCGGTCATTCTCATCGACCACCTTCTTCCGGTAAAGGAAAAAATCATGATCAAAGTAATAAGAATATGGGTATTTATTGGGATTCCAACACCAAGTATGTGACTTTCCGACATTTAACAGTTGGAATGACCGTTTCTTATCGAGTGTGTTCCATGGAAAGGAGAAAGAACTTCGTCATTGATAATAGTTCCTTGGTTTGTTCTAACAGTGGTGTCAGACTTTATTCAAGTCGCCTAAAGGCAACTGACATGACTTTTACGACTACAGTATTACGACTATCTCTCTCTCTCTCTCTCTCAGCCGAAAGACGTCCACTGCTGGACAAAGGCCTCCTCCAAGTATTACGACTACAGTATCATTATGTAGCCGTACCCTACACACTAGAAAACTGAACATTCAACTAATGTGCAGGCACGATATTTTTCTTCAATGGAAGTAGTTGGTGGTCGATGAAAATCACTACCGAAAGACAGATAGACAACTACTAACTTTTATGAGTGGTTTTCCATTGCCTTCTCCATTTCACACAATAGCTGACAATCATCAACCAGGGTGCAGGTTTCCTCACGATGTTTTCCTTCACCGGAAGCAAGTGGAGGTCGATGAAAACTACGAAATATGAGTCAGATTGGTCTACAGACTCATGTAGCACGGACAGGATTCGAACCTGGGACCTAAGCGGTTATAGGCAGGCGCCCTGCCACCACCGCTTCTATGAGGTTCCGCTCTATGAGGTACCGACCCTAAAAATCTACAAAAGTGACTCGTTAAAACGTAAAAACTGAACTATTGACCTCATTATCGAACTTTCCTCACTCAAACTTAAAAGTTGATCGGATTAATGACTAACGCTTTTCGGAGCTTTTGAACTCAAACTTTTTCTTTTTTCGTCGCGTCATCGAAGACTTTTAACGTTTATCGTTGGTACTCTGAAAAGTTTGAAACAAATAGTAAAGCTTAGTTTGATAAAGAGCACGAGTGGATCCAATAGCTTTCGGCTATTTCATTTATAAAACTTGTCAATCAAATAATTGTTAATCAATCAATAACAACATAAAGGTGTATGTCTTGTCATTGCCTATTAACGCTTGTCCTTGAAGGCCATTATGACCAGGGTGCACCCAACGCATAGGTACATTGTTTTGATGCGTCATCAGTTTTGGAAAGCCCCTTTCTTGCACCCCATAAAAAATATTGACCAGCTATTAAAACACAGTGGTTTTAATAGCTCATGTTCATGTTCAAGGGGCAAGGCCATGATGGAGTGGAGACCGTGGGCACGTAAAAGTCCTGTTGGAAGACCCCAGATGCGGTGGATAGATGACATCAAAAGGATAGCGGGCAAGAACTGGATTCACACTGCCTAGGAATTTGAGGTGGTTGGAAGAAGGCTACACCAAAATGGTCGAAGAAGGCTTGAGATAATGATGATGATCATTTTAATAGCTGATCAATCGCTGAGATGACTATCCTGTTCATTTTTATTCAAAGCTGTTCGAATCGAAAACCTATTTGGAGGGTCGATTTTAAAGTAAATCGATTCTGATTTTAGTATTAGCGATTTATTTATGCAAACTATAAGGTCACCGCCATTGATCCGTTTCATGACTTTTCAGCAACCAAAACTCTAAACAACAGAAGCGAATTACAAAATTGGACTTTATTTGTCTCTCAAAT
Organism: Ephestia elutella; assembly: GCA_018467065.1. Lineage (NCBI taxonomy): Eukaryota > Metazoa > Arthropoda > Insecta > Lepidoptera > Pyralidae > Ephestia > Ephestia elutella. Next base: position 16,142,965 of record CM031588.1, read on the forward strand.
AGGGTGCAGTATTTCAAATCGAGCAGCGTATTTCGTCAAAATTCGGTGGCAAATTGAACCCTATGTGTATAGGCCGAGTGCCAATACTACAGGCGTTAATTATCGCTGGTACAGGAACACATTACAGACAAGATCATTAATAGGGATTCGTATGTACAGTCTCGTACAAAATTGGTTTTCCCGTGTTTCAAAGGTAGGTTGTGGTTTCTGGAACTGGTTTGATGGTTTGCTTGTTTGTTAACACTTCGACTGAAGTACTGTTTCTTCTATATCTTTTATTATATTTTGGTGATCTTGTATGTTTATCTATTTATTTATGTATATCTGTTATAAAATATAGTACCTTTAGCTCGGAAGAAAGGTTAAATTATATGAGAAATAAGCTAATCTATAAGACATACTCAATCTGTGTGACATATTATTATTACTTCTTTTTTTTAATTTATACGGACAAATCATACAGATTGAGTTAGCCCCAAAGTAAGTTCGGGACTTGTGTTATGGGATACTAACTCAACGATACTATATTTTATGATAAATACATATATAGATAAACATCCAAGACCCAGGCCAATCTGAAAAAGATCATTTTCCATATTGACCTGACCGGGGATCGAACCCGGTACCTCCGGTGTCTGCACGGAAAAAAAAGCTCGCGGAATTATTTTTGCATCAAGAATATTTTTATTCTCAGAAATATTGTTTTAAGTTAAATAAATGTGTGCTTGAGTTAACAAGAATATCTCAGCTCAACAAATATGATATTCTCCATGAAAAACATTATTATTCTTAGTAAATTTACTAAAAATAAAACAATAATTTTTAATTCAAGTGTTTTAAAGCGTTGGCTGAATAAAAATTACTGTCTTAAATTAAGATTTTCATGTGTTTTAATACGAGGGGTAGTTGTTTGGGTTTAAGAGCCTTACAGTTTTGAACCAAAAGTTGCACTTGTTGACTTAATGCTAAACATCAAAATTTGTTAACTGAAGAATATATTCTTAAAATAAAATCTATATTTTCTCTGATTTAATAAATTCACGTTGCTTTTATCCCAAAATTAGGAAAGTTTTCAAACAAGAAAACATTTTTTTGTTGAAGAAAGTTAGTTTTTGTAATCAAGAAAAAAATATTTTAGGGTAAGTAAGGTTAGCATTAGCGTAAGAATCCAAATTATTTTGACTGAAGTCGTTCAATGTTTTCAAACAAGACTTTTTCGTTTTCTGAGAATAAATTATATTGTTCAACTAATAATATTAATATTTCAAAATTAAGAAAAATGATGTTTCTTTATAAGAAGTTGTAAAGTTTGCATTAAGAAAAAAGTATTTTAGATTAAGTACGGTTAGCATTGGCTTGAGAATCCAAATTTTTGAACTGAAATAATTCAATGTTTTCACACAAGTCGTTTTCGTTTTGTGAGAACAAAATATGATATGCAACTAAGAATATTATTTTTTCTAAATAAGAAAGAATAACGGTTCTTCATAAGAGGTTTAATTGTTTGGGCCAAGAAAAAAATATTTTAGTGTAAGTAAGTTTAGCATTACCGTAAGAATCCAAATTATTTAGACTAAAATCATTCAATGTCTTTATATAAGACTTTTTCGTTTTCAGATAATTAATTATATTGTTCAACTAATAATATTAATATTTCAAAATGAAGAAAAATTATGTTTCTTTATAAGTTGTTGTAAAGTTTGAATTAAGAAAATAGTATTTTAGAATAATTACGATTAGCATTGGATTAAGAATCCAAATTGTTTGAACTGAAATAATTCAACGTTTTCACACAAGACGTTTTCGTTTTGTGAGAACAAAATATGATATGCAACTAAGAATATTATTTTTTCTAAATAAGAAAGAATAACGATTCTTCATAATACGTTTAATTGTTTAGACCAAGAAAAACATATTTTAGGGTAAGTAAGGTCAGCATTAGCGTAAGAATCCTAATTATTTTGACTGAAATTATTTAATGTTTTCAAACAAGACTTTTTCTTTTTCTGAGAATAAATTATACTATTCAACTAAGAATATTGATATGTTAAAATTAAGAAAAATGATGTTCCTTTATAAGTTGTTGAAAAGTTTTGCATTAAGAAAAACGTATTTTAAATTAAGTAAGGTTAGCATTCGCGTAAGAATCCAAATTATTTTTACTAAAATCGTTCAATGTTTTTACACAATACGTTTTTGTTTTGTGAGAACAAAATATGATATGCAATTAAGAATAATTTTTTTTCTAAATAAGAAAGAATAACAATTCTTCATAATACGTTTAATTGTTAGGACCAAGAAAAACTATTTTAGGGTACCTAAGTAAAGTCAGCATTAGCGTAAGCATCCAAATTATTTTGACTGAAATCGTTAAATTTTTTTACACAAGACTTTTTCGTTTTCTGATAAGTAATTATATTGTTCAATTAATAATATTGATATTTCAAAATTAAGAAAAACTATGTTTCTTTATATAAGTTGTTTTAAAGTTTGCAATAAGAAAAAAAGTGTTCTAGATTAAGTACGGTTAGCATTGGCTTGAGAATCCAAATTGTTTTAAATTAAATAATTCAATGTTTTTACACAAGACGTTTTCGTTTTGTGAGAACAAAATATGATATGCAACTAAGAATATTATTTTTTCTAAATAAGAAAGAATAACGATTCTTCATAATACGTTTAATTGATTGGACCAAGAAAAAAAATATTTTAGGGTAAGTAAGGTAAATTCGCGTAAGAATCCAAATTATTTTTACTGAAATCGTCCAATGTTTTTATTTTTACACAAGACTTTTTCGTTTTCTGATAATTAATTTAGTATATTGTTCAACTAATAACATCAATATAAGATGGTTTTTTTGTTGGTATGTTATTGTAAAATATGGATCAAGGAAAATCTTGCAAGAAAATGCAAGAAAATCAGCATTATCTTGAGAATTCAAATTATTTGAATTGAAATAGTTAAATGTTTTAACACAATACCTTCTCGTTTTCTGAGAATAATTAATACTTAGTTTCAAGTAAGTACTTTGTAAAGTTTAGATAAAAAATAGATAAAGTATTTCACATATTATTATTATTATACTTTGTAGACACATATTAAAAATATGTCTGAGTGTGAGTTCGTACTTAGCATTGACGTAAGAATAGTATATCGCATAACACAAGTCTCGAACTTACTTTGGGGCTAACTCAGTCTGTGTGATTTGTCCCTAAATTTTTTTTTCCACTCTCCTGCGAATTAAATCGGATTTATTAGTGGGGTACTCAATTCTCATAAAGTAATAGTGCGCGAAGTGTTCGTATATCCTGCCACCTCGGCACAGTAGCAAGCACTTATAAACCATCAAAGAGTAAAATTAAATGCAATGATACAAAGTGGGCTGTGAAAAAAGGCACTTTTGATGTGCAAGAAATACACCCCAATAAAAGAAAAATATAACGTTTTTTATCTACGTTAACCTACGTACTTATACCGACTTATTTTCTGGCGATTTTGCAGGCTACCGAAGAAATTTTCAGCCTTTACGAATTTTTAAAAACTAATACAGTGGGAGTCGTATTTGGTACCTATTTTACTTACGTAGATAGGAACACTGAATATGCGTAACACTCTTTTTACATTATAAGTAGATACCTAGCAATTTTAGTTTAGCATAGGCATGTAGTAGTTAAAGGTTCGTCTAGAACCGATCTCATGATATGATACGTTTGAAATAGCTAGTAGCTAGCTAGGTACTGATTAGCTTATTTCTAATTTGTGGTAGGTAGTAGGTATTTAAAAGTAAGAAGGTTGATACGTACTTAAATACCTACTTAGCTCTCTTATAGAGATACCTACTTACCTATATATAAAAATCCCGTTCGTATGTTCTTGATACCTATGTGATCCTATGCTGAATTGCTGAGTACAAAAAAATACCTAAAAAAAAATAAAAGTACCTACCTACCCTAAAAAAAGTTCTGTCCTATGCTGTCAAGAAACAAATTCTTAATATAAGATAACGAAAACTCTTGAATCAAAATTGTGTTTGTTGACTGTTAGTCAAGAATTGCAATTTTAATCTAAGAAAACTTTTTTTTAAAACATTACTATCCAAGAATTTAAGTTTTAGATTAAAATTATTTTTCTTGACTGACGTTCGATCGTCATTGGTTGGTTAGACGCCGAGCAAACGGAAACGGAAGAAACGACTGACATTGAGTGTTACCATAAGTGCACAGCGGGCGATGACGTCAGCTGGTATGAGATTACCTTAGGGTTCACCCAATGAAGTAAAATACAAAAATGTTTTATAAATGATTTAATTTTATAAAATGGACAATTTGTTTTTTTATAAATGATTTAATTTTATAAAATCGTCAATTTGTTTTTTACCTTCACACGACTTTGCATTTGTTTTGAGAACAGCAAATATTCTGAATCTAATAAAAAGTTTGATCAAATACTTAATCATGTGTGTGTCCATGCACACAAAGAATTAAATGATATTTATTCTAATATAATATCACCGTACAATGTTTTAAAACGCTGAAGAAACACGTTTCTTGTATGACGACCCCCTGTACTGTTTTACTTTATCTTATTTTTAGTACTTGTGTGATAGCGGCCATATTAATACATAATCGGTGAAAATTTTAAGTGTCTAGCTATTACGGTTCAAAACATAGTGCCCTGTGACAGACGGACAGACAGCGGAGTCTCAGTGTCCCGTTTGCACCCTTTGGGTACGGAACTATAAAATGAAATTTTAATAAAAGGATCTGTAGATGATTTGACTTGAAAAGACTTTTTACATTATATATAAGTTTAGCAGTCTAGCAGTTTTAGCTTCGCATAGGCATAGGTACCTAAATACTTACTAGATCGGACTTAGGTTAGAAGGTACTTACCGTAGTAGTTCGCGGTTCACCTAGAACCAATCTCATGATATGATACGTTTGAAATAGCTAGTAGCTAGCTAGGTACTTATTAGCTTATTTCTAATTTGTGGTAGGTAGTAGGTATTTAAACGTAAGAATGTAGGTACGTACTTAAATACCTACTTAGCTCTCTTAAGAGAGAGTACATACCTACCTACACTAAAAAAAGTTCTCTCCTATGCTGTCAAGAAACAAATTCTTAGTATAAGATAACGAAAACTCTTGAATCAAAATCGTGTTTGTTGACTGTTAGTCAAGAAATGCAATTTTAATCTAAGAAAACTTTTTTTTAAAACATTGCTGACGTTCGATCGTCATTGGTTGGTTAGACGCCGAGCAAACGGAAACGGAAGAAAAGACTGACATTGAGTGTTACCATCTCAAAACTCCTCAATTTTGGGGATGTTTCAATGTTTGTAACGACGACTAAGTATTAAGCTGCGCGACCATTACATCGGAATCGGAGCGAACGATGCGTACGGATCTTGTATGGATTTCTATGGCTATAGCTATAACTATATCACACACAAATCCATACAAATGACAAATCCGTAAGCATCGTACGCTCCCATTCCAATGCAGTGGGCGCGCAGATTTAAGGAATACCAAATAATTAGGTTGGAACGGCAGTAGTGTTCTTAAATGGATATTAAGGGGAAAATAATTTTGAGGGATTTCATTTAGCGGAAAGTAAAATAAATAAGTAACTGCGTGTATCCAAACGTAACTTGCTTTGCCGTTGTGTGATTTTCTGTGTTCGATTTTATACCTATACGGTAGATGCGGTCATGTAATTTTGCTGCGCGTATTAATTTTTTTTTTTTGGGAAAGAGTTTTGAAACGGGGAAATTTTAGGAGAGAAAAGGCAAAGCAAATTACAAATGGCTCGCAATCGTTGGTACCCGTATCCCGTACAAACAGTTTTAGGTTATGTACAAATAACTTGTTGTGATTGTGTTTTGTTTTGTTAGCATTTAACACAAAAAGTGATTTGTCAGTATTAACACAAAAAGTAATTCAAATAAAAGATTCGGATAGTTTGTTTGAGGCAGAAAAGTACCAAAGACAAGATGCCACCTTTTCCTCCCAATTCACGAGGAGTCCGGGGAAAATCCAAATCATGGGGTGGCAACACTGTGACAGCCAACCGTTGTTTGTTGTTTTGTGTTGTGTTGGTCTGGTCACTCTCGGCTACAACGCAACGCGTGTGCTATGTGGTTGGTTTGGTTACAGTTATTTCGTTGAAACAGGAACACAAGAGTGAGTGTAATATTAAAGAAATTATTTTACTGGATTGAAATATGTTAATTAATTAAAAATTATATTGATTGTTATTAGATGAACGAAGAACTGTTTGATGAAGGCGCCGGCGCCTCCGGTGAACACTTGCAAACTCGTTTAAGCCCAGATCATCATCGGGACGAAATTGCTTCTTTACTGAAGGCATGGCAGGTTCCAGAATCAGTAATTCTTCGGTTCCAAGGTAAATAGGTACCGACTTTCTATTTACGTACGCCACCTTCTACTGTAAGTTAATTTAAAGTGTACTTACTAGGTAGGTATTAATATTAATATCTCTCTTTTCCAGAACATGAAATCAAACCAAATCAACTAAGGCACTTAAGTGAAAAACTTCGGTAATAGGCCACCGAATACTCATAAAATCAGGATGAATATTTCACTGGACATGTAAGTACTTACCTACTATTAAAATATGTAAATTTTATATTCCTTGGAGTGTTTTCATCTGTGAACCAAACAGTTAGCGAGGCTACAGGCTAATAAACTAATAGGTTTTGGGTTATTTGTAGAAGAGGAAGTGTTTTTTTGCCTAGAACGTTGCATACAAACTACATGTGTTATTTACCTATTTGTTTTATTTAGTATTAGCTTACCGCGCGCGATTTCACCCGCGCGTGGATCGCAACCTATGCCCAGCAGTCGGATAAAAAGTAGCCTATGTTACTCAGGGATAATGTAGCATTGTAATGGTGAATGAATTTTTGATTTTGGTCTAGTAGTTTTAGTTTATTCGTTACAAACATACAAAAATAGATAAATACAAATCTTTCCTCTTTATTATATTAGTGTAAAGTATGATAGTGTGACAAATATAAATTGAATTATTTTTTTTTCAGACTGACACCGATTCTACACTGACAACAAAGTCTGTAACGAGTGACACTCACGATGAACTAGAAGTTTGGAAAATACTATATCAATTGAGAATATATTTTTCCCAGACTTGGATTTAAGAACGATAATAAGAAGATAAATAACCTACTTTTCATTATTTTTATTTTTGTGATAGTTGTGTTCACTGGCAATGCCATCAATTTTTGATATAATTTAATAAATTACGTGTCAACATAATTATTATTTGGTTTAATTTCACAGATTATGGACATCCCAGAAAGCAGATTGTTAGGGTGAGTATATTAATACTCTTACTTTAAATAGCTAGTGGTTTCTTACTAAAACGGCATGTATAGTATAACGGTGTTAAGTTTAAGTACTTTTTGTGGATATCATTTGCTTAGCTCAAGTTTTTAATAATAAGATTGTTAGTGTACAAGATTTTTTTTGAGAATTATATTGTTTAGGTAAAACTATATTTTTTTAATTTAAAAATCCAGTAATGGTAGTTTTCAGTTGAGAAAGAAGATTTTTAAGGAAAGTATATTAAAATTCTTTATTCAAGTAACCAGAGGTTTCATAGGTACTAAAACCAGCTTTATCTAATGTTTACTTTTTGTGCGTTGTGTAGATAATTTGCTTAGCAAGTATTTGTTTTTTGAAGTAACAATGTATGAGATTAAAATTGAGAATTCCACTTTAGTTGAAACTAATATATTACTTAATTTGAAAATCCGGTAGACGGATGAGCATGACAATTATTTTGACGTAGTTCAAATTTGTCGATTTTGATTGATTTTGTAATGCCCGATTTTTCATGCATTTTCCGACTAATGGTTTTGCTTCCCGGATTTTCAAAATAATAAAAATAATATTTTGAACTGAAGTAGAATTCAAATCTCATATATTCTTACTTCAAAAAATAAATACTTAAGCTAAGCAAATTATATTATCTACCCAACGCACAGAAAGTATTCACCTAAGATAAATCTGGTTTTAGTATGAAACCTCTGGTTATTTGAATTAAGAATATTACTATACTAACCCTAAAAATGTGCTTCTCAACTGAAAACTATTATTACTCTCCACTTAAGATTTAAGATGCTTGAGTTAAGCAAATTATAATATCTACACAACGCACGGAAAGTATTCACCTAAGATAAATCTTGTTTTAGTATGAAACCTCTGGTTATTTGAATTGAGAATATTAATATACTTATCTTTAAAATCTTCTTTCTCGACTGAAAACTATAATTACTCTCCACTTAAGATTTAAAATGCTTGAGTTAAGCAAATTATATTATCTACACAACGCACGGAAAGTATCCACTTAAGATAAATCTGGTTTTACTATGAAACCTCTGGTTATTTGAATTAAGAATATTAATATACTTACCCTAAAAATGTGCTTCTCAAATGAAAGCTATCATTACTCTCCACTTAAGATTTAAGATACTTGAGTTAAGCAAATTATATTATCTACACAACGCACAGAAAGTATCCACCTAAGATAAACTTGGTTTTAGTATGAAAACTCTGGTTATTTGAATTAAAAATATTAATATACTTACCCTAAAAATGTGCTTCTCAACTGAAAACTATCATTACTCTCCACTTAAGTTTTAAGATGCTTGAGTTAAGCAAATTATATTATCTACACAACGCACAGAAAGTATCCACCTAAGATTAATCTGGTTTTAGTATGAAAACTTTGTTTATTTGAATTAAAAATATTTATTTACTTACCCTAAAAATGTGCTTCTCAAATCAAAAACGTCATTACTCTCTACTTAAGATTAAAAATTCTTGAGTTAAGCAAATTATACTCTCCAAAGAACGCTCAGAAAGTATCTACTTAAAATAAATCTAGTTTTAAAACAGAATATTATGTAAATCCGATGAAGAAGTTGTATTGTTTATAGGAGATACCTTATTTTTTAACTGAAATCAAAAGTATTTCCGTAAACAAAACTAAGCCAAAAATTTTCTTCTACCAACTCAAACAAATCTTCGGTTAAGATTCGGCGGTCTTGGTTCAAAGTGACAAATCTTCGTTCAATGATGCAAGTCTTAGATGTAAACAGCACCAATGTCGCATATGCCCCTGGTGCACACGCGACATTTTCATTCCAAGAGGTCGAATTGTCGAGCTAAGACTTATATCATTTCTGAACAAGACAAATGCATTCTCCAACAAAATAATTATACTCTTGGCTAAAATAAACAAAAGTTCTACAATGAATATTTAATTTTTTTCTGTTCAAGAAAATCGTATGTTTTGAATTCAAGAAACTTGACACTGTTGCATGGAGACATTGCTTTTTTCTCCTATCCAGAATATATCCTCTCAATTTGAGATAATAATGTGTTGAAAAATAAAACAATAAAATTCTAAATTTAAGAAAATAATATTTTGCTTATATATGAAACTATATTATTCTTGACCAATAAATATATTCTTGTTTGAAGAGATCTTTTCTTTCCGTGTGGCGTGATAACCGTTAGACCACGGAGGTCGTCAAAAGTGGTTACACATACATGACATGTCGTATTAGTGGTTACACATACATGACATGTCAAGCAGGCTGCGTCTAAAATTCGAACCAAATTACTGATTTCATAAGAAAGACCCTCTACGGGCCATTACTTTAGGTAAGTTGCGCGGCGTCAGCTAAAAACGCTGCATTGTTGTAAATAAATATAATTAAATATTTTTCAATCTAGTTCGTAATCGATCATCAAGCGCATCGTACGTTCTCACTATCATTCACGTATCATACCAAGTATATCAAGTTTTTGGACAAAATATTTTATTAATTTTTCTATTAAGACTATTTATTATTTATATCACATACAAGCAATAACCCGTACAGATCCCTGTGTGGGAGTGTACCCGGGTACAGTCGTCACTAATTTGTATCGGCTGGATGACGGACAAACGGGCTGATTGACGCGGCTTCATTAGTGAGACGGACATTGTTTGCTACCATTTCGATGGGTTTAGCCCGCAACTGTACATAAAGTTTGCCGGCTGATTGTAAATTGAAAATTTTTGGAGTTTTATTAACTTACTTTTTATTTGTATAGTTGAAAAAAAAAGAATAACGCTGTGCAATTAAGTTTCAACTTAAAAAATAATCAGATCAAATGAAACAAGTTTGTTTGTGTTTAACACTTTATAATATTTTTTTGTGTTTAAGTTTAAACTCAATTTGTAAAAGATAATATAAATGACTAGTTCTGTTATGTTCTTATTTAGTCCCACCAAAATCCTAACTAATAATAATTATAAATGCCAAAGTGAGTTTGTATGTTTGTTACCTATTCACGCTTTATCTACTAAACCAATCTTCCTGAAATTTCGCATACACATAGTTAGAAATACCGAGAAGGACATAGGGTACCTTTCATCTCGGAAAAAAGCACTGTTGCCGTGGAAAATTCACGCGGGCGAAGCCGCGGGCAAAAGCTAGTTTATAATAAAGACGCAACTTTCAAACATAAATTATCTAGCCCACTTAAGAAGTTAACATGTGAAGACCAGAAATTTAAATAATTCGCTGTCCGAAATTGAAAATAACAAATTGAGTTTTTACGATCTATTAAATCAATCGAGATTTATTTATTCTAAAAATACGTCTGTCTCTATTATTTGTAAAGAAAATGAAAGAATAGAAGCATAGCTTGGTTTTTAGATATATTGCAAATTAAATATTATTCAATATAAATAGTTAATTAAGTCATAAACTAACTTTAGATACATTTATTGCGATTCGTTTTCTACATATTTCTTTTATTTTCACGGTATTTTTATTGGACTTAAATAGGTATGTGTTTCTTGAAGTGAAATTATAGTACATACCTCATTTTACGGATAAGTTTTATGAAGGTCTGACTTGCTAACAAAATGTATGTGCTGTAAATCGTTAAGGATTTTCTTATCATTACCGTTCCATACCACTAAAGCAGCATATATAAAGCACTAGAGAAAAATATCATAACTTATTTCAAATTGTAATAAAATTATAGGTTTTTTTTAAAGTAATTTACGAACATATATGTACTACTAGCTTTTGCCCGCGGCTTCGCCCGAGTGAATTTACCACGGGAACAGTGCTTTTTCCCGGGATAAATAGTAGCCTATGTGCTATTCCAGGTCATTATCTACCTCTGTACCAAATTTCATCGAAATCCGTCCAGTAGATTTTGCGTGATTGAGTAACAAACATCCTCACAAACTCACAAATTCACAAACTCACAAACTCACATCCAAACATTCGCATTTATAATATTAGTATGGATCAGTCAGTAAACAGTAATTATAGTGAAGGTTCCAATGACCTAATTTTAGAATACTGGACAAACTCATAAAATATAAAGTGCCTATGTAACTTTATATCCTTATTATATGTACGAAACTTTGGAATTTTATTAATCTTACATTTTTTTCCAGATCGTCTGTCGATATTCAGACTGACTTTTTTTTTTAACTATAAACAAGGAGCTCTGGCATACATCATCGATATGGTGATGAATTAATTCTCTAGGTTTCTACATACAAAAAGTCGTTAAAACTTCAAAATATAAAATTACTTAGCTGTAATTAATTTTCGAAATGCACCAAAAAATCATAGCCAGGCGAGTGATTTTCTTTCATGGCAAAGATTTATAGAATTTAACATCATTAGATTTTTAGTGAAAATAACTTGTTTTGCTGATTGGTGTTGAGTCATATATTTTAGAATTGTAATCCTGTCCAGAATGTATTACAACCACCAAATGAAGCACCCGTAACAATAGCTATGTTGGTAGTGGTTGTTGATAATATATTTCTAAAGTTGTAATCCTGTCTAGTCTAGTGCAAATCAATAGATGCCACATCGCAGTGAACCAGAATATATTACAACCACCAAATGAGGCACCCGTAACAATAGCTATATTGGTAGTGGTAGTTGAAAATACATTTCAAAAGTTGTAATCCTGTCTAGTCTAGTGCAAATCAATAGATGCCACATCGCAGTGAACCGGAATATATTACAACCACCAAATGAGGCACCCACGTACTGTTATTTACGTCCAGTCATTACGTTTAATATGTCACTTTTGTAACAGATAAAAAATGTCAACACTTTGTTTTGAATGCTAAGTGACACTTGACACGCGAAGCTCCCTTTTTATGGGATTTCTTTTAAGTTTGTTTTTTTAGTTTCTTCCAAATTAATAAATATACATATTTAAAAAGTTAGTAACTAATTATGGCGCAGCGACCCAAAATGATTATTGGCCTTCGATCAAAATTATAATTAAAAAATAAAGTTATTAGGTCTTTATCCGAAGCCGCACTAATCCTAACTAATATTATAAATGCGAAAGTGAGTTGAGGCACGTCTATATTGTTTAAGTAAAGTAGAGTATTTAAAAAAAATCCTATTTGACATATGCTATCTCTAATACCAGGACCTATTTAGACATATATTACATGACAGTGACAGGTCTTAACTTTAAAAGCCTTTGAGCTCGTAAGTATTCCAAATCTCAATAGCTACCTACTAACTAAAGAATATATATATAAATACTTCTTCAATGTCTTTAATAGCTTATATCGTAATGTCTCGACAATATTGATTAGACATTCCTATAAGTACTCCATATTAAATATTATTAAATTAGTAAGAGCAATATAAGGACGTGTACACATTTACAAATATTACAGTTTTGGGTTTTGTGTACAATAAAATCGTACATACAATTTACCTGAACAACATCTAAGCACTAGGCTTGTGTCGTGTGTCTAATGGACATAAACACTGAAAAAATATCTGTGAAAATAAGAAAAAATATTTGCCAGAGCTGAGATTCGAACCCAGGACCTCCAGATAGCGAACGGACAAGATGACCACTAAGCCACGGCGGCCATCGTTAATATTTCGACGTTTCAATGCGTTAGCGATAGCATCTTTATCAAGAGGACTTATTTAATCCAATATAGGGTTTCACGCCTAAATAATTCTATCAACTATCGTGGCCATAAACAAAACAAGGTCGAGATAGCAGCTCAAATTAATGAAATCGGTTTTTAATATCGTGGAAATGAATACGTAAGTGGCCCTAATAAATTCTCACTGTTAGATAACGCTAGTGGGTCGAGTTTCTTGGGCTTAGGGCGAGGTTACACTAACGAAATATAGATACAATAAAGATTTGATTCATTTGATTTTTTGTAATCTATTTGTAATGAGTTAAAAATTTTATTTGACTGAATTTCGGCCACGTCATATTTTTTATTATTTTTCTTCATAAATTTGTTTGTTTGACAAACATTGTTTATGATATTCATAGAAGTAGGAGTAGTGTTTGTATGCAAACTGACCGTGCCACGAGCAGGGGTGTCGGTCTGAGGGAGGGGGGCGGGGATGCAGAAGTCAGTCTTGCGCAATGACGTTTTTGGATACGAAAAATCAGATTGACGTCTTCCTACACACTATTTTTTTAGTGTATAGATAGATGGTAAGAGCAGCCAGCTCATTATTGTAGTTCTAGAAGGGAGCGCGCTTCCTACTTTTATGATGATATTTAACTTATAATAGTAAACATGACCCGGAAATCAGAATAACATAGAATTACTTATTTATTTTGACTTTCCCTTCTTTTCCAACGGCCATCGGTTCTGTGCATCACTTATTTTTGTAAAAATATTATAAATATACAGTTGGCAAATTGATTATATCGAGTAAGTTCATTTATATCATTAAAAGTAACGATTAAGACATTTTTATAAAATAGTAGGCATACGAGCATTCGAGTTGCCTGATGGTAAGCAATCACCGCAGTCGATAGACACCAGATGCGTTGCCTACTTTTTGAGAAAGCGATAGGCTCTTTTCTTGTCATTAGTCGGCAATCCCGACATATCAACATGTGAGTGACCCGTTTATTTTCATTTTAATCACATGCTTCGTAAAACTTAACCAGTTTCATCTAGAAACTAACTCGACTACAAAATAAATAGTGTACAATGTAGTATGGTAATTAACGTGCTCATGTTATACTACAAATTATTGTGCTATTAACATGTTATGACGAGGATTAACTCAATAGGTACTGCAATAAAATAAACCATTCAGTCAAAGTCTTTAACTTTATTTACAGACATTTGATGTGTGAATTGTGAGTGGAATATTACATATACTTGTTGCTATGTAAGTGTATCATTGTGCAAAAATGACGTTTTCCGAAAGTGATCAAATTTTTCAGGATGTCATTTTGCGGAAGTGACGTTCTGCGCCAATACCTCGCCTTTGACTCATGGAAAATATAGAACTTCGTACAGCTGGATAGACATCCTCAAAGAAAATTTTGGGCACTGATTTTTTAATCTTGGAAATATATTAAGAAAAAAGCGGTTTCATTGGCGGTGCTGGCTCTTTCCGATTTTTGAATGAATGAATGAATGAATTTTGTTTATTTGTGATAAACCTACGTAGGAAAGAGATAGGATCGCCCACCATTTTCATTTTTTTCTTAAATCCATGTTTAGGTATGACAATTTTTATACTGTAGAGACGACATTCCTGTTTAGAGTAGTTTCATGCTTTGACTCTATGATAGACAGGCAACCCATGTAATTATTGGACGGAATCCTTGGTGAGAGAGTCTAGCTCGCACTTGACCGGTTTTATTTTATTTATTTGCTCTCTTTTTATACTTTATTTTATTATTGCAAAAATGAGCTCAATTATCCTTTTACGTATTGAAATTCGGTAATTTAACGTCAAATACGAGCAGAATTCAGTAGGTTTGCCATAGGTATTCAGCGCCCGCATCTCGGCTGCCTCACCGATTCTCCATTCAGGATCGAAGGTTAAACGAAGCGTTTAGTACATCCCTCTTAGAATATGGCTCTGAAAACAGCGTTTTGTTCAGTCTCCTTTGAGAAGAATCTTATAAAATTACTTGTGTTTATTGTTTCAAATATTGTGCCTTCAAACTCAAAACTCAAACTCAAAATACTTTATTTGCTTAAATGAAGGTGACTTAAGATGTTATACAGTTTTACAAGTTTTACAGTATCAATTACATTTTACTTTAAAAGCATGTAAATGAAAACATTATTAAAAAAATTAATAAAATAAAATAACAATTACAATTAATTTACATTTCATTCATTGCTCTCTTTGTACTTGTATTTATAAGATTTTAACAAAATAGGTAGTAGGTACTTTAAAAACAAATTTACAAAAATGGTGTTGCTGTGTTACTTTTTTTAAAGGCATGTATGTCGCTGCTGGTCAAAGGCCCACTTTTTGGTCTAAGTTTTTTATATAATAAGAATTTTGCTGCTATCTACTGACTAAATCTTTTAACATTATTTAGGTACAACAGAATCGAAAACATAGAATGTGGATTTTTTTGTGTGTGATTTAATGCCACTATGCGATATTTATTAATGTATTTATGAACAACATAATTGTGACAGTTGGGTTTGTTTCAGTTGTCAGTGCCTACTTAATTTATATTATTATTTTGTTTTTAACTCTTTATTTATTTATTTTATTTATTAATTTTTGTACACAACAAACACACAACAAACTCTTTGTGTCTCACTGCTGGGTAAAAGCCTCCTCTATAACTCAAATGATAAAAGCCCGAAAAAAAAAAGAAAAAAATAACATCAGTCCTTAATATAAATTACAAATTTATTAAAACCCCGGGTCTCATCCGG
Source organism: Ephestia elutella (assembly GCA_018467065.1). NCBI lineage: Eukaryota > Metazoa > Arthropoda > Insecta > Lepidoptera > Pyralidae > Ephestia > Ephestia elutella. Next base: position 16,158,746 of record CM031588.1, read on the forward strand.
CGCGCGCGATTAGTTCGTCAGTCGTACCCATGCGCAAGTTTCACCCCCTCCTCACCCTACCAGCGGCTTTTTTACGTGATGGGAAGTATACGTAGTTGTATTAATTCTGTGTTGGAGGTTAAAAAATATAAAATCGCTTATTTAGCAGCCCCAGCATAATTCCTGTTCGTGAATTCGGTCCCATAATTCCATGGAGCGGGTGTAATCTCGCGGTGGATCTCACGGCGAGATTGGATCGCGATCCGTTTTTATCGTGTTATTCACCATTTTCAACGATAACTACCGACTAAATTCTGATTACTTACGCATTATGTTGACAGATTCGGAGACGTAAAGTTCAAAGATCTTCTTGTTATAGAAATTTAATGGGTATCGTGGTGTACTACCTACTAATATCTGTATAGCCTACTACTTGGCTGTTTTGAATATTATCTGATCCAAAAACTCATTTACTTATTCATTCATTATAATTTTATTCGTTTCCGTAGTTCCATGGGATTGTCCCAAGGGACAATAAAAAAAAAAAATCATTGAATAGGAAATCCACAGCACATTATTTTAATAATTCAAAAGTTATAAAATCTGACTTTATTGATTTTAAAATGTTGACTTTGTCTTTGCTTTATCAACAGTTAACTGCAATAAAAGATCTATTAATCCTAATCCTAACTAATATTATAAATGCGAAAGTGAGTTTGTTTGTTTATTTGCTTATTTGTTACCTCTTCACGCTTTACCTACTGAATCAATCTTCCTGAAATTTTGCATACACATAGTCAGTACTGAGAAGAACATAGGGTCCCTTTCATCTCGAGCAAAAGCACTGTTCCCGTGGGAAAGTCACTTATGCGAAGCCGTGGACGCAAACTAGTAAAGAATAAATCCGTAAAAATAAATCTCTCTCTCTCTCTCTCAGCCGAAAGATGTCCACTGGTGGACAAGGACCTCCCCCAAGGATTTCCACGTTGACCGGTCCTGCGCTGCCCGCATCCATGCGCATCCCGCGACCTTCACCAGGTCGTCGGTCCACCGAGTGGGAGGCCTGCCAACACTACGTTTTCCGGTTCGTGGTCGCCACTCGAGAACTTTTCTGCCCCATCGGCTATCTGTTCTACGAGCTATGTGCCCCGCCCACTGCCACTTAAGTTTGGCGATTCTGCGGGCTATGTCGGTTACTTTAGTTCTCCTACGGATCTCCTCATTTCTGATTCGATCACGCAGGGAAACTCCGAGCATAGTGCGCTCCATCGCCCTTTGGGTGACCTTGAGCCTTCTTATGAGGCCCATAGTAAGCGACCACGTCTCTGTTCCGTATGTCATTACTGGCAACACACACTGGTCAAAGACCTTAGTCTTGAGACACTGCGGTATTTTAAACGAGAAGATATCGCAAAGCTTCCCGAACGCTGCCCAGCCCAGTTGGATAAAAATAAACCATTAAAGTTTTTATCAAGTGATGATAAATGTCGTGACGTAGCTTCCAAGTATCTATTGATTACATTATTATGTATGCGTATTGATCTCCAACTGAGAGAAATAATCATCATCTATCAATCAAACTTCAAGTTTATGGCTAGAAATGAATCCATAAATTATAATTATTAGCACTCGGCCATATTAAATTTTATTAGAAGCTTTTGTATTACATGTCCCGTTATCTGTCTGAATTTGATTTATTTAGGGCCACGTGAAGGACTGTGATTTATAATATGAGATGAGATTCTGCAATGTTTTTGTGCCGAAATTTTTGCATAATTTCTGCTAAAGCTGTTGACGTTGTAATATTACTATTTTCTACCTATATTAAATAATATGAAAGGTCTAATGATGTTTCCGTCTAAACTTAAACGACATATATAATGATTTTCAAACTATTTATTTCTATCTTCTTCTTCTTGGCGTGTCGATGCGATGATATTATTTGAGTGTATCGTTGATGATTCCAACGATCCATTCAAATGATAATAATATTCACACGAAACGAGAATAGATTCATTTTACTTTTTATGATTGATTTTTGAAGCTTGATGTATTTTATTTTCTATACAGGTTTTGACAAAACATGTTGTTGATATTTTTCTGTTATTTTTTTTGAAGAGTGGTAGGGCGCCCGTCTGTTGCTGCAAAGGTCCCAGGTTCGAATCCTGCCTGTGCTACATGAGTTTGTATTCCAATCTGACTCACATACCTATATTAGTTTCATCGACCACCACTTGCTTTCGGTGAAGGAAAACATCGTGAGGAAACCTGCACTCTGGTTGATGATATCATCTAATGTGTGAAATGGGGAAGGCAATGGCAAACCACTCCATTAAAAATTGCCAAGACAGTCGTTGTGTGTGTGTTTCATTCCATATAATGACCACGACCCTCAGCCATGAGGAATACGACCGTAGAGAGAGTAGTGGTTATACCTATTCTGTTAAGATTCATAAAACACTATTTAGGTACGTAATATAAGCGAAATTGGTAACATACGCAGTATTATAACTAAAGTACTCAATTAAGGTTTGATTAAATTTGATTTTGTGAAGCTTGTTTACATAGTATGACTTATAATACCAAAGTTCATACGTATGTCACAACCTATCGACCTTCATATTAAACGCTAAGATCCTTATAATGTGTCAGAACAGGTTTCTGTCACGAATTATATTAATTAGTATAACGGAGTGATATATTTTATGTGCGTAATATGACTTTTAAAAAATTGTGGTTGATAATTGTTTTTATAATATTCATTGTTGTGCAGAGCAACTACGCTCTGCTGCCAGAAAATGTGCGCAGAGCGAATCCGGACAAACGAAGCGGCGGGAAGAATTCTGTACCGGAACTTTACCGGGAAAAAATCTACCGGTAAAATTAAGTACCGGGAAAAAATCTCCACGCGACACCACGCTTGTCCGACTAGAATCTAACTTAAGCTATACGCAGTCTGCTACCACCGTAGCTTATGAAGGGAGCTACAGGGCCCTATATGATAACCTAACCTATAAATTAACTAGAATTGAACACTTACCAAACTAAATCTTCTTTCTCTTCGGATCCAAACTTGAGTGTCTTCGGGAAGGGGGAATTCCTAATTACCCTACCTAACCCTTGAGATCTCAATTCCCCATAACAACTAAATAGATTTCTTCCCGTAGTTTCACTCGGGAACAGCCAGATGTGAACAGCCAGCCACGTTTCACCTCTCACAAGAAAAAGTCACAATAACAGAGTTTTTCACAAACACAAATTCAATAGTGATTTAACAAACAGGAAATTCACAATTATCACTCAAACTAAACAACAAGCAAAAGACGCGAGACCGCTCCGCGTATTAAAATCAAACCGATATCGCCCTGGACAATGCAATGGCGGACCACACGCGACGCCATCCACGCTAGCAGTGTGAGAACCCCAAAACGCCTGGCGGCGATAACAGGAAACGCCTGCGTTTAGTTTTACCCAATATATTACAAACATCCCCCCGTCCCGGTCTGAGAAGCAGACCGCTAGCTTACTCTACGGGAAGGCGGGCGAGAGAGGTCACACCTCTCCTTAAAATCGAACCGTCGACCAACACCTCAGCCACACGCGGAGTGCCATCTCCGCCAAGAATCAAACGTAATATGCGAGCTCGTCGCCAAAGCAATGAGGGCAAATTTGCCTCTTTTAACAATACTAAATCACCCTCCCTGGGAGGCTCAGTCCTGTCTGTCCACTTCACTCTTTGCTGCAGCAAATGCAAATATTCAAGCGACCAGCGACGCCAAAAGTCCTGGCTCATTTGCTGCAACATTTGAAAACGCGACAACCGATATACGCGTTCATCCTTCCACGGGTATTCGGGCAGGGCATTCAACGGCCCTCCCACCAAAAAATGACCAGGGGTGAGAGCTTCCAAGTCATTTGGATCTGGAGATAGCGGACAGAGAGGACGAGAGTTGAGGACCGCCTCAACTTTACAAAACACTGTGGCCAGCTCTTCAAAAGTTAGAGCCGTTTCTCCGATAATGCGGCGGAGGTGGGTCTTTGCGGATTTCACAGCCGCTTCAAAAATCCCTCCCCAATGGGGGCAACTTGGGGGACTAAACTTCCAGGTTATTCCCCTTTGGGCAGCAATTTGACTTAAACTAGTACAATTTTTATCAATAAACACAGAAACATCCTTAAGATAATTTACAGTTCCTTTATAGTTTGTGCCATTGTCAGACCTAATAAGGGAAGGTAGACCTCGACGCGAAACAAAGCGATCCAACGCGGCGACGAAGGCCTCCGTAGTCAGAGCCGATACCACCTCCAAATGGACAGCCTTGGTGGCCAAACAAACAAATACACACAAATAGCCCTTCACAATACGGGCATTACGAAAGGGAGAAGCCTTGATCGAAAAGGGACCGGCAAAATCGGTTCCAACGCCGTCAAACGGTCTCGAAGGTCGGATTCGATCAGCGGGCAAATCACCCATCTGTGGTTGCATCGTGGATGCCTTCAACCTATAACATGCAATACATCGAAACAGGACACTACGGATTGCTCTTCGGGCAGACAAAATCCAAAACTCGCGTTGCAAAATAGCCAACAAAGCATTGCACCCAGCATGGGCGTTACGAATGTGTCGATCAGACACCAAAAGATGCACCAAGGGTCCGCCCTTGGGCAACAACAGAGGATGGCGAGTCTCATATGGAAGATCCGCCTTCCGGAGCCTGCCTCCAACCCGAAGAAGCCCATCCGAGTCGATGTACGGGTTCAAACGAGCGACCGCGCCCTTCAACTTAGCGCGTCCGTCGCGCAAAATACGAAGCTCTGACTCAAACCGTCCGGTCTGCACGACACGGACCCAATGCAACAATGCGCTCCGGCGCTCTTCTGCACCTGCAATCGGCTCCAACCGCTTTGCCTGTGGGTTTCTACAATTATGTATGAAACGCTTAATCCAACTGGTAACACCCAGAAGCTTATCCAAGCTGCTATACCGAGCAAGTAGCCAATCCGGCTCCGACGTCGTCTCAGCGACTACAGCATGTACACGGAGCCCGGTCAAACTCAAAGAAGTAACATCTGTCTGACAGACAGGCCAAGAAGTTTCTGATCCCATCAGCCACTCTGGACCCCACCAGAGCGGGTGTGACACCAATTCTGGTGCCGTACAACCTCGGGAAGCACAGTCCGCTGGGTTAAGCTCTCCCGGCACATGTCTCCATGTTATATCAATTCCGATATTCTGGATTTGGGAAACCCTGTTTCCAACAAAAACCTCCAAGGTATGTGGGGCCGCGCGCAACCATGCAAGCGCGACCTGGCTATCCGACCAGGCGAAGATGTCCCGTATCTCGACCGTGGCCGCCAGCTCACATGCAACGTGATGCAACAATTTAGAGAGAAGGTGAGCTCCACTCAACTCAAGCTTGGGAATAGTCAGCCTAGTCCTGATGGGGGCGACCTTGCTCTTCCCTAACAAAAGCGAGACATTGACCCGGCCATCGGCGTCAACTGTCCGCATATAGACTGACGCGGCATAGCCTCGCTCCGACGCGTCACAAAAGCCATGCAGGCTGGCTCGATATTTCCCGGGGGGCAATATTCGACGAGGCAAGGCAATTCGATTGACTTCCTTAATCGATGAAAACAACTCGAGCCAATCATCCAATGGAGAGCCAAACAGCGGCTCGTCCCACGAGACGCCCAAAGTCCAAAGTCTCTGAAGAAGACACTTTGCAGAGAATATCACTGGACTGATCCAACCGCTTGGATCAAACATACGGGCTATTACGGACAACACCGTTCTCTTAGTCCAGACCTTTGGTATTTCCAAGTCCACTTGGAATGTAAAAATATCGGTTAGCGGCTGGTACTGCATGCCCAGCACCGCTATCCTGTTGGGATCATCCACATCCTCAAACAGGTGAGGGTTCTGTTGGTGATCCTCCGGGATCCCTTCTAGAACTTTAGGCTCATTAGACAACCACTTACGTAGCTCGTAGCCACCTGTCTTCAATATTTCAATCAATTCATCCCGCAGTAGGAGGGCCTCCTCAATACTTTGGGCTCCGGTGCACACGTCATCAACATACAAGTCACGTGACAGCACGGAAGCCCCACGGGGAAAGCGGATCCGTTCCCGCTCTGCCAATTCAAGCAATGATCTGATGGCGATATAGGGACTAGATTTCAAACCATACGTGTTTGTGTTGAGTTCATACACCGTCACAGGATCCTCAGGGCGCTCACGCCAGAGTATCAACTGGAATCGCCTGTCCTCAGGATGTATGACTGTCTGGCGGAACATCATCCGGATGTCCGCACCAAAAACCACTTGATGTCTTCTAAAGTTCAAGATGATGTCAATTATGTCCCTATGCAATTTGGGACCCGAATGCAAACACAGATTCAACGAAACCCCGTTCGAAGTGGGTGCGGACCCATCGAAGACGGTCCTCAATTTGCCTGTTGAGGCCTTCACCACCGCGTGGTGGGGCAAAAAATAATGCCCAGTTGAGCTCCAATCAACTCGAGCCGGAGACATGTGACCCAAATCCTCGTACTCGCGCATAAATTCAATATATTTATCGCGAAGTACGTGGTCACGCTGCATACGTCGCTCCATGGACAGCAGTCGTTTCTCCGCAAGCGCCCTACTTTGCCCTAGGCTAGGACGTGTAGCAACAAATGGTAATCTAGTTACAAACCGACCGGAGGGCAACCTCTCCGTGGTTGATCGAAAGAAGGCTTCGCACTCAGCGTGTTCCGGATCCATCCTGGAACTCATAGGTGGCTCCTCCACCTCCCAAAACCTTTGCATGGTCTTGGCCAAGGACGCAGATGCGACGACCGGTGGCTCCTCCACGGTGCTATTATCAAACACAGGGCCCATCAGGGCGAAACCAAAGATAGTAGACACTGCCATCAGTGAAGACGAACCCAGAGCTTTCTGGGTACCCAACAAAATCCAACCCAATACGTCCGAGCCCAGGAGCAAGTCCACTGGGCCGGGATGAAAGACAAAGGGGTCGGCCAAATCCAGACCCGAAACCAAAGACAACACACCCGGCGGTATGTCTGTCGAGGGGTGCCAACCCGCAATGGTATCCATTACCATAGCCGAAGTCGTGATCCTCATTGTGGAGGACTTCAGCGAAGAAAAGGTGACAAGTGTCTGGCCCGTCAGACACTTCACTTGTATGCCACCAACTCCAAGAAGTGGCACAGGCGAGTCTTCCACGACTAAACCTAACTGGTGTGCCACTCGAGTGGTAACCAAACTGCTTTGAGCCCCTGAGTCCAACAGAGCTCTCAAATTAATGGCTTCCCCTACGACCCCATACGCGGACCACCGCGGTAGGGAGCAGAACCGTCCGCGGCTCTGTCCCAGCAAGGGAGCAAGCTAGTTACGGGCTCCCCACTCTCTCCAAACCAGGGGCGCGCCACTGACCCGGATAATATGGCGGGCGAGTGCACATCCCCATCTGAGGGGGGCATAACCCGCGGCCCGGCCATACATATGGTACGGCGGGTGGTACTCCAGCCGTGGGTACTCGTGCAGCGGCGGAGAAACCGCTGCGGCTGCATGTGTTGGGCATTGGTAACCCGCGTGGAGGGGGTGTCCCCACTCTCACGTCCGATCTAGGGCCCCCGCCCATGGGGGCCCTATCCGGGGCCTGGCCAGCCACATACTGGCCCCGACCTTGGGGCGCGTGGTCCCGGTCCGCCAAGACCCGCGCCGGTACGCGACCCCCTCCCGAGGGGGGTGCGACGAGCAAAGCCGCGTCCTCCGTCCGATGGTGGAGGGCTTCGCGCAGGAGCGCCCCCGCCCATAGGGGACCCCTGCCTCAACAACCGGGGGCCATCCCTGTTCCGGTTCATGCAGAGCATCACGTGGTGCAGCCCACGGCATGCACTGCATGGTATGGCTCTGGGACAGTCACGTGCATAGTGACTGCCCAAACAGTAAAAGCAAAGTTCATGCCGCCTTGCCATGCGGCGCCGATCTTGTACTGGCAGTCTCTGCCAGTCCCTGCATTGCAGCAGGCTGTGGCCCATCCGGCCACATTGCAGGCAGTCCGCGTCCCCCGCGACTGCTGCCGTGTGTGCAACCCGCACACCAGCTCCACGCGGTGGCGGTTGCCGTCCCTGTTGGGGCCTACGTTCAGGCGCTCTGGATGGCGCTGAGTCCGTCATGGTATTCTCAGCCGCCCGTGCCTCAAACTCCAAAAACTTCACCAAGTCAGTGAATGTTGGTAGGGTGGTGCTGTCCCGTTCCGCATTCTCGCGCTCAAATCGCGAGCGGATGTCATTGGGTAATTTGCCCAATACAATGTGCACCAGCAAAAAGGACCATTGGTCCACCGGCAGCCCCAGTGTGCGGAGCGCGTTACAGGCCACTGTAACGGGCGTGAGCAACTGCAGGCGCAACTGTGCCCTGTTGGCCACCTTGGGCAGGGCCATCAACTGTGCGGCGTGCGCATCCGCTAACAAACGTAAGTTTTGGTAGCGGGAGTTCAATAACTCCCAAGCCGTATCGTACTGGTCGTCCTCCACCCGGAGGTGCTGGATGAGCGACCGCGCTTCATCCTCAAGAGTGGAGAGGAGGTAGGCCATCTTCTGGGCCTTCGACAAATCCTGTCGTGCTACGACCAGGGACTCAAACATATTTTTATATGCCACCCACTCCTCCATCCTACCCCCAAAGTGGGACAGCTGAAGGGTGGGGAGCCGACCAGTAACCGCTGGTCCTTCCTGTCTAACAGGTGTGCGAGGGGCTGGTCCGCCAGCCTGTCTCGCCCTTATTGCGGTCACCGCCTCCGCGATATCATCGTGCAGACTCAGGATCTGGTCCATGTCCGCCATGTGACCTGCGTAGACCTCCGGGGTAAGATCGGCTTCGGTAAGCGCCGCCATGGCCGCTTCCGCGCTAATCAATCGTGAGTGGAGGTGATCCGCTCTTAGCAGTATGGCGCCCTCCCTGTCCTTCCGGGACAGGAGTCCTCCGGCCGTCACAAACCATCTCAATTCGTTGGCGAGTGTCGCCCTAGCATTGGAGGCCTTCGCCATCGCGTCAAGTCACAAACAAAAAATAACAAAAGGTAAATAAAAAACAACAAAATCAAGCAACTACACGAAGAACCGCGGTAGGTATGAGAATGGCACAAACCCGGAACGCACGGTACAAACCGCAAACAAATACAAAAAAGGTTACAAATATTCTTATACAAACAAACTAAGAAAAATCTAATAATTTTTACAAACAATTAATTATTTTTTACAAACGAACAAATAGAGGGTAGATTAACTACGCTCTGCTACCAGAAAATGTGCAGAGCAACTACGCTCTGCTGCCAGAAAATGTGCGCAGAGCGAATCCGGACAAACGAAGCGGCGGGAAGAATTCTGTACCGGAACTTTACCGGGAAAAAATCTACCGGTAAAATTAAGTACCGGGAAAAAATCTCCACGCGACACCACGCTTGTCCGACTAGAATCTAACTTAAGCTATACGCAGTCTGCTACCACCGTAGCTTATGAAGGGAGCTACAGGGCCCTATATGATAACCTAACCTATAAATTAACTAGAATTGAACACTTACCAAACTAAATCTTCTTTCTCTTCGGATCCAAACTTGAGTGTCTTCGGGAAGGGGGAATTCCTAATTACCCTACCTAACCCTTGAGATCTCAATTCCCCATAACAACTAAATAGATTTCTTCCCGTAGTTTCACTCGGGAACAGCCAGATGTGAACAGCCAGCCACGTTTCACCTCTCACAAGAAAAAGTCACAATAACAGAGTTTTTCACAAACACAAATTCAATAGTGATTTAACAAACAGGAAATTCACAATTATCACTCAAACTAAACAACAAGCAAAAGACGCGAGACCGCTCCGCGTATTAAAATCAAACCGATATCGCCCTGGACAATGCAATGGCGGACCACACGCGACGCCATCCACGCTAGCAGTGTGAGAACCCCAAAACGCCTGGCGGCGATAACAGGAAACGCCTGCGTTTAGTTTTACCCAATATATTACAAACAATTGTAAATATGTTACCATAATGGTTGAAAGGTTTTAAATATGAACAAAAAAATATTCGTTAAATCATCCATAACTTTATTTTGGCAAATATATTAATTTTTTTAATGCATTTTGATACCTATGCATTAGCATAAGTATGTTGAAATTGAATGTAATGCATAGGTAGGTAGGTGTTATGCTAGGTGAAATACCGCATAGGACTTATTATACCTATATAAAAGTCAATGACAAAATGAATGTGTTGGTCAAGAAATTTAAAAATTTAAATCAAATTTTATTGTAAATAATGAAAACTTTTTTAGAATCATGGGACTAGGTATTCATATTTATAGCTATAGTACTACTTACTGAAGTATTATTTTAATATTTAAGTTTCCTTAGTAGTTTCATAATTATTAAAAGTTTTATACCTGCTTTATAATTTAAGAATAAAATTAAACTAAATTAAGACAAGTATCTATAGGAAAATATTTTACTCTTAAGTTAAATTATGTAACTTACTGGTAGCTATATTTTAACAGATATGGTAATAAAACTTTTATTTCCTAGCGTAAAGCCGTTGGGGCGACCTCTGCTTGACCTTCGATATTTATCACTACCAGTAGTTCGATGTCAATATATTAAAAGTAATAAAAATCGGGTTGAGCCCACGCCTCTTGTTGTAATTAAAATCGTGATTATTATAATATTTATGATTTAAGTAGATATTGATGTTCATGTTCGTTCATCCTTCTTTGCTAATAATATTTTTAGTTTCGAATATACACTGTATATTATAGAGGGTGATTTTCGAAAATATATATTTAATCCTACGGTAGTTGGTGCTTACTTATAACTAAGAAAATATTAACTTAACACTTGTAAATAACTTGTTTGCCGCCCTATGTTATAAAAAAAAAACCTTTGTTAAATTTCATGAAAAATCTCGTAATATTTGGGCGGCTGATTGCGCGTGTCAATATCTGAGGTATGTAGTTTCATCTCGCGCGCTCCTTTCGTGTGATTAGTGTCCGTTAAAATTATTTAATTAGATAAATATGTAAAAAAGGACATACATTTTTCGGGAAACGAATTTTATATGTAAAAAAAGGACTTATATTTTTTCTGGAAGAACTTATTTAGTGAGGGTGGTACTATACCACACACCCTCACTAAATAAGTTCTTCCGATAAAAAAATCACCCTGTATAAAGTCCGTGGTCCTTTGTAAGTACCCTAAACTTAGTTACTTATTTTTATTACGTAAAAATTAATAGATTCACCATTATATCTTCACCTGTTTAGACATTACGCAAATTTAATGTGTGGAAAACGACGTGTCAGATTTCGTTTCTGAGATATCAACGTCACAGACAGCGTGGAAGCAAGTGTTGGAATAATTTTAATATTTATTAACTTGTATTTTATTATTTAGTAGTTCTAAATCTGAACAAACCTGTTGAACAACAACTCGGGTTAGATTTTCGGCTGAAATGGAGGTTCTTAATGTAATGGTTTCGTTATGTCCTATCAAGAATTAACAAATCGTCGTCTTTGGTTAATAAACAAGATTGTAGGATTTCGCTTTTTCATAAAGTACCTATTAACAATTCACCATTTGAAGAGCACCGAAACCCGCTCTAAGTAAGTACACCCAAAACTTTGTCAAAGTGCCCTTTATATCGCTTCAACTTCATCCGCCTTCAATCCTTTAACTTGGATATCGTTAATCAAATCCGATCCGAACAGTAACAATGATTAAATTCAATTTAGCCTATAAACATCAAACTTAATAAACTACAAACGAACTCCCTTACAAAGTCACATCGCTCTTTTCACAAGTTTGTATGTCGAAGTTGCGCCGCGGGCCGGTGTAACCTTTGTTCGGCGTCTGATTGCTTTGTTCCTCGGAGAATCGAGATTTGAATTTATCATTAGAGCGCTTCTTGTAGTTCGATGCGGTAAGGCCACTGAAATATTCAGTGGGAAGGGTTGAATTCCATTTTTGAATTTGACCTTGGGTTTTGCAAAAGAAATCTTATTTCGTTGGCGCTTTGAGCGAAATTGTGAAATTTTTGTTTTGAGAATTTTGTGTTTTTATTTCTTGAAAAGAGTATCGAATTTTGAGTTGAGTTGTGCGCATAATGTTTAAGATTAATTTTACTTTTACTCTACTTTTTGCCTGACTAATCAAGCTTAAATTAATACTTTTATGTTGAATATAATAAAAAAAACCAATCAAATAAATAATGAGCAGTATAACTAGAAAAATAAGTTGAAAACCTACTTTTAAATCATCTAGGCCTAACCGCAAATTTACGTTCGATTTAAAACACTTCACGTTTCAAAACCTTTTAATTAAAATTGTTAATTTCCAATCAGGTTTGTTTCCGATGTTATTCCACCATCGGAATTTCAAATATGAAGCAAAGACTGAATACAGATTCACCCAATTAGAATATTGGGTGTCCAAGATTATAATGTCGACGATTAAAGGCACCAATCCATTGTCCCATTGAGAGATAGGTCAATAGATTGCTCGTATAGGTTTATCCACACATAAAGAATAGGAAAAGTCCCTAAAATGTCACTAGATTACCAGAAAATAGATTTTTTTCTAATCCTAATTTTATCATAAAATAAACTGTTGAAAAGAATCAAAATCAAAAATTTTTCACGTCGAAAACTAATTATTTAATCACTAGCTGTCGCCCGCGGCTTCGCCCGCGTGAGTTTTGCTTAGATAAGAATTCTTTTGTGTTCCAAACTGTTTCAGATGTTTCGGATTTTCGTTTTTTATACGTCTACAGAAAATGTTCATCAGATTAATCAAGTTTTGCTAAGGCGCCATTTCCATATATGTTTTAGTGTAGCTAGTCTCTTAAAGCTTTTCATCAGATGTTCCATATCTTCAATTTTTATACGTCAGCAGAAAATGCTCATCAGGTTGAACGACTTTTACTATGGCGCCATTTCCATATATGTTATAGTGTAGCTGGTCTCTTGCAGTTTTTCATCAGATGTTACAGATCTTCAATTTTTATACATCAGCAGAAAATGCTCATCAGGTTGAACGACTTTTGTTAAGGCACCATTTCCATATTTCTTATAGTTTAGCTGTTCTGTTATGGTTCTTCATCAGGTATTCCAGTTTTCAAAATCAATTATAGCCTATATGTTACCCAGACTTAATAGCTATACAACAAAAAAAGTTTCATTCAAATCCGTCCAGTAGTTTTTGCGTGAAACGCGTACATACATACAGACAGACAGACAGACAGACAGACAGACAGACAGACAGTAAAGAAATTCCAAAAATTTTTTTTTGCTTTTAGTCGGGGCTGTGAATTTTCAGTTGTATGGAGGTGGTCACATTAAATCCTACGATGGTGATTTTTATAAACTACATAGATTATGATATTACAACTGCAAATTCAAGTGTAAAAAAAAATCACCACCGCCGTTTTTTTTTAAACGCTATTATAAGACTCATGTTGTTATAACTCGTAAACAAAAAATCCTACCAGGGTGATTTTTTGTTACATGTTTCCTTACAAATAATAAAAGCTTGATTTAAAAAATCACCAATAAATAACAATCCGAAATGGATTTTTTAATGAGTTGTAATTGTTATACTTTAAAAACATCCTGTACAAAAACAAAAAATCCAGCAATGGTGACTTTTATATATTATTCGTATACTATTGTAATAAACCATATCCTCAATTTTTATAAGGGTGACTACAACAGTTTTTTTTTATTAACTTTTAATTTTTTTTTTAATTCTACAGTCGTGAAAATTGTATATTCGTACGTAATGTGAATTATTCAATCTTAATTTTAAAAAACGACTCATGTTTATGTACCCGATTTCCTGTAATTAAATAAAAACCATATTGACATTTATAACGTTAAAAATACATTTTATGACTAGAAAGCCTTATAAGGTAGGTGTACCATATTACGTAAGTGTACGGAATTCCGTAAGTTTTTGTTTTAGGCCAAAAATAAGAAAACTACTAATTGTTTTAATGATTTATGTAATTATCTATCAAGCATAAACAAAAAAGATTCAATTACACATGGTAAAAAAGAATTACAAACATCTTTGATTCAGTTATGATGTCTCCTAAGGTCAGTCAGTGCCAAATCGCTATTACTATTAGTGCGTGTGTTCCGTACTGCAAGCTGCCGCGCGGATTTTCATAAGGGAATTATGAGTGATATGTAAGTATTTTCATAACAAAATGTCGCAATTATTTTGAAGGTTCTTAAAACAAACTAATTGATTACTGTCTCAAGTTACTTCAATTAGTTTTTAGTTAGTTAATTCTTAATTTACTGATTGCCGTATTTACCTGCACGAAGAACCAACCATGTCCATTAATACGTAACTATTACGGAATGAAGGACAATAAATTGATTTTGTTTTTGTAATTATCCAGGCACCTAGATGAAATAAGTCAATGAAGAATATTGTTACGGGTCTAAAGTATATCATGGTTTCGTGTGATCAAATTACGTATTACGATTTTATTTTTCTTTGTTATAAGAAAACGTGTATAAAGTGAAACTATTTTTTACTTTTTACGAATTCGTCACTAATGCCTTCGGTACAAAATCACTAATTTATTTAAAACTTTTCGATGTTCCAGTATAATTTTTGTTACCTATTTTTAGCATGATGATATTACTACACATTTTAAGTCATTGTGCGTAGTTGAGAACAATTACTCATTAGAAATTTCAGTTAACACAATTACCTACACTGTTTTTGGCTGTATCTCTTATTACGTTTTAGTACAACGGTCTTGGTAGCTATGGAAATTTTGAACTTTTAGGAAGCTTTAACTCGGTTGATGTCAATTTTCAAATTAGTATCAATTATCAATCAAGTTTTTAATGAAAATTTCATACATCGTGGTTTATTAATCGTAAATTACGTTTTTTAGAGAATACCATTTTTATACTATATTTTTGCGAATTCAGCCTATTCATATTAATATACAGGGCAAATAACTGACCGAAACACTGTACTTAGTACTTACTGGGTTCGGATAAGTATTGGGTGGGTTTGTATCAGAAGGAATGGTAAATAAAATGCGTGTTCTCTGTCTAGAGAGTGAAGTAATAACGGAACATTTTGTGATAAAAAATGGTTGTACAAATTAGTTAGTTAAAGTTCCTTCGGCAATAACAATAAAGATATGTATCATAAAATAAGTATAAAAATAACGTTACGTACGGTCCTTTGTTGCAAAGCCATTGTGCATTTTGGTAATTGTTTTACGATGCCTTTACAAAGTACTTAGGTGCCCCGTTAGGTTCCGTAGGAACGCGACAACACTAAGAGAGGATTCCCCGAAAGTCGTTGGCAAAATAATCCTATTCTAATCATAATCATAACTAATATTATAAATTCGAAAGTGAGTTTGTTTGTTTATTTATTTATTTGTTTGTTTGCTACCTCTTCACACTTTAACTCCTGAACCAATCTCCATGAAATTTCGCATACATATAGTTAGAAGTACGGAAAAGGACATAGGGTACCTTTCATCCCGGGAAAAAGCACTATTCCCATGGAAATTTCACGCGGGCGAAGCCGCGGGCAAAAGCTAATAGACTTATAAACGGATTATATTATATGTATATAAAAAAAAGAAACTAATATAATATTGTTCGCTAAACCCTGCTTGAAGTAAGTTGATGTGATATGTACCTAGAAACATAAATAAACCTTTATTCCTTACATTTTAAAGAAGATAATTTTATTTCAGACCTAAATTAAATTTATATTTTCAGTTTATTATTAAATTATATAATTCTGCAGCAGAACAGCATTTTCAGCATATACCGGAATTACGAGCACGCATTTACGGATTTAACTCCAGAGTCAAATTTTATACCGCAATTATGGACTTTTATGGGGCCTAGATAAATTACAATTAGTCTTCTAAAACATCGTTTAATACAGTAGTGTTACATATCAATCTCCTCTCTGAAAACTACTTTTTACGACAGCACTAATTTCAAATCGCTGAGTTTTTCTGTTTTACTGGAAATTGCTTGGAAAGACAAAAGCGCCTTAACATTCCGGAATTCCGTACAGTTACCTTAATAAACCGGCCAACTTTTATTTACAGATAAATGAAGTATTATTAATTAATTGTGAACAGTAATCTCTATTGTAAACTTTTTTGTTTACGAGCAATTCAGTATAGTTTGTTTACCCCTCCCATTTCATATCGGATCATCAAAATTCTTTTTTTTTTATATAAGGATGTCTAAAAACATCAAAATAATGTTAAGTATAAGAATCATGGTTGTAGGAATTTGTCGGTAAAAAAAATTTAAATGCCCCGCCTATTTCTATTATTCTTTTTAAGTGTCGCTCTATCCATTTTAGTCAAAAATACTAAATGTACAGACAAAATATTTTTACTATTTTATTATATGTATAGATAATATACTAAGTCTCAAAACTACAAACTACTAGCATTTCGGAACGACCACTGCTGAAAAGAAATGCCGAAAGAAATTCATGAAACAGGCTTGGTCGCCTAACATGCCAGAGGGGCTATTTATTAACTTTATCATACACTAGATTGTGTACAGTCAAAAATAAAATAAAATATAAAAAACAAAAATAATATAATCAAACATGTTAAGTTTGTGATCAAATAACAACAATTAAATGGTTAAGAACATAAAATAAAAATAAAACTCGAGTCAGAATCCCAGTTCCCCCTGGAAAGGAAAACAAAGTCAAGGAAATTAGTTGCTTACTGAGTCAAGAAAATACTAGGTTGCACTGAATACACTTATAATATAAGACGATTCGTTATATAACTCAGCATTAACCAACAGTAGCTGAATAGCTACAATGATAGAGTGGCAGTTGATAAAGAAGACTTATAATCCAGAATCTATACAATTAAAGTATTTTTCCAAAAACTATCAATAATGAGAAAGATGTCAATTTAAGGTCTAAAGACTGTTGCTACAATCATAAAGATTCTTACTCTGATAGCGATCACACACACCTTACGCACCTATGGAACTATTACTTTATAATTTGGTCGATAATCGGAAATGACATTTAAATAGTAATTAGTTTGGGAAAGATATTGTTTGTTGATTAGGATTGGATTTCGGTCAGTATCGGTTTGTAGGCTATCTTGATTTAAATTATAAATGATGGCTGATATTGGATAAGTTGAAATATTAGTTGCTAAATTTATATGACCTTTAAACTTTGTCAACGTTTTTGGACCTTTAAATCTTGCTCTTACTATAAATTTTAATGTCATGTGATATTTTGAAGTTATTATCGGAGCTATTTATTTATAACTTGTAACTAAGTATTCTTTGATAAACTAGATATCCGTGGGAATTTGGGAATAAAAAGTAACTTTTCTTTCTAGTTGTATTTGTATCTCTACCCATCAGTAACAAGCTTTTGTGCAGGCAGACATAAATACCAGATAAACGCACTTTCGCATTCATTTATACTAACTGCGCCCCGAGGCCCATTTCCTGTGGGAATTTTTGTATAAAGAATATTCTATATCCGTCTTAGTTCTTCTAACTATATGTCCAAATTTCAGAAGATAAAGCTCGAAGAGGAAAGTATAAAATAAACCAATACATAAACTGACTTTCGCATTTATAATATTAGTTCGGAAGTTAGGACTAGCGATGTGCCGCAGAAATTTCCTGTCCCCGAAAATTTCTTCCCTTGAAAATTTCCAAAAATTCTCAGAAATTTCTTGGGTTCTTAAGAAAATTTTCCGTTCTTGAGAATATTTCCGCGAAATTTCTCAGAAACTTTCCGCTGTTTCTCTGAAAATTTCGTGAACGGCACATCACTAGTTAGGACTAAGATAGGTTAGGATTAGTTCCTTCAAATCCTCAAGATGATGACAGTCATCATAGTGATGTACATACGAAGTAAGCAAATGTTATCGAAAATACATGAAAGGTGTCTCGTTGAAAAGAAGCCTTAATGTGCTTTCAGAAAATTCGGCACGTGATCAGAGTCTGAAATAAATACGTTTTCAATGTCCACGTGATCGAAATATACTGATACATTTTATGTTTCCAAGAGACAATGGTGTAAACAGTTAAAAAGGAAGAAATAATAGCAAAATTTAGTTCAAACCATGCATACATGTTTAATTTGTGTATGTAACTACCCACCAGTAACAACAGCAATTATCAAAGTCGAAAGAAAGTCGATGAAGTTTGGCCGTGGCCCAAAAACGTGATTGCCTGATACACCACTAGATGTGCCACAAGGCTCGGCTTCCGTGGGTATTTCGAGATAAAAAGTAGGGTAGACCGGGGACAATTGTACCATTTTGCCTTTGGCGATGAATTGCTAGTTGTTTTTTAATATTTATTAAATAGTGTTAATACTCAACGATACCTATGTTAGTTAGCTAGAGGGTAGAACCATTCTTATGGCTATAGAAACAGTATAAACATATTATTTTTTTATTTGAATAGAATTGGGAAATTGGTACAATTGTACCCCATTACGGGGTAAATTGTACCAAAGTTTTGAGGAAATAAAACACTGTTTTTAAGCAAAGAAATGTATTTCTGAATATGACCTTAACTCGGCGGTACAAACTTTAATGTAACTAAAATTAAAAGACAAACAATTTCACACAACTAACTGTAATAACTTTCGTTAACTTGAAAAACATAAAACATAAATTTTTTCATCTCTAGCAACAAATCCTATAATAAGGACTTTAAAATATGGTTAATTAAGTCATAGAAGCTACTATATTGCTGTTATAATTGTGATAAACAACAAAAAAACACGCAAATAATCAAATAACATATTGTATGGAAAGGCACATGTAACAATTGTCCCCTTGGTACAACTATCCCCTGGTACAATAGTCAGAAACTGGCTAATATTTTTCCTTATATAATATTATAATCAAAATATAAATATTCCGACAGAATACAAGACAGGCGATATGACGAATCGGTGCAAATTATATTTTGTAAACTATAATCTCATGCCTTTTAAAATTTTTGACCCGAATAAATAAATAGGAAGATTTACATAATTAAACGGTCTTATGGGGTCAATTGTACCACGGGGACAGTTGTACCGGTACAACCGTACCCAAGAAAATGTAACAATTGTCCCCACAAGGTCATTTTGACAACAAAGGTAAATTACTTGTGAATACGAGCACTATATGACACAAAAACTATTAAAATGCATTGTCGTCAATTATACTAAGCGTTTAAACTATCACCAAGTAAAAAATACAGCTTAGATTTTCTGATATAACTAAAAAATATTACATCAAAAAACTTACTTTTGATGTACAGAAATTTCTCCTCGCCGCGACACTCGCCCGCTTCATGCTACGTTCGCGCGAGACTGGCGGTTGAGAGGCCCGCGTTCGGAGGCGCGCTTGCTTTAGTCACACAACAGTACGACGCTTAGTTTAGAAGATATTTGCGATGGTTCAATCGTCCCCTGGTACAATTGTACCCGGTCTACCCTACTCTTTGTGTTATTCCAAGTTATAGAGAAGGCAATGGCAAACCACTCCATTAGCATTGCCAAGATAATCGTGTAATGTATTTCATTACATAGTATAATGACGACCCTCAGTCATGAGGAATTTGACTTAAGAGGATTCCAAGATATTCTTATATAGTGTACCTACAAAATTTCATCAAAATCTAAAAACAAATATACTCCACAACATCTACTTCAACTTACACATTATCTTTAATAATTTGTGAGATTGTTATTCCGAAAACAGTGCTATAGTAGGTGAAGATTTAATGAGTTTTTGTACCTGTACGTACATACCATACAGAGAGTCACTTCAAAATTGATCGACCTTTATTTAAAAATTAAATAATTTCTTCTCATAGGCTAACAAAACGAATTGTTTCATCCCCTACTGGTAGAAATGTGGTCCAAAACAAAAATAGAATCCAGGCTTCCTCCATAAACATTCCTCTAGACCAATTTATTACATCCAGATAAGACTGCACAATGTTACGTCTCGTAATGGCAACAATTTAATTTTTCCCGTTCCAGAATCGGTTAATGCCTGGCCAAGACTGTTCTATTTGAAGGCGTCCACATTAAGACTATTTCAAATACAGCTTCAGGGTTTTCAGGTCTTATGCGCGGTTAATGTGTACGTTAGCTTGTAACTGTACAGATTCTGTTTCTGTGCTTTGATTTGTCCATGACATTGTCAAATCTGCAAAGCCATGCGCAAAATACTTTCTGCGGCGCTACAATCCTATATCTTTGACTAATTCTTGGCCTTCTCCACAATCTTTTTCCATATTAATCTAGTGTACAGACACAGATTAAGGCAAAATAAAATATTGAGAGGACAGCCTCTCAATACGTTTTCTTGCCTTAATCAGAACTTCTTCGAGTCAAATATTTCATTGCTTTTCCCTCGGGGTTGTGTTTTTTTTTGTGTCCGCTCAAAGATAGTTTTGAAAGACTGCTCCGATGTTATTCATTCTTTTCACTTGTATGTAGCAAATATAGTTAACTTAATAAATCTGTGAAACTGGACGTTTTCAAAAAGGTCCGGTTTCGGTCAGGCATTAACATTACAGGTTATACCTTGTTACAATGTCATTTTATGCCCCACAAACCACGCAATGCAGTGATTAGTGTTTCTTGGGCTATTATCGTAAAAGAAATCAATAGACTGACGGCTAATTTGCTCGGCTTATAACAGGCCAAGACTAAAACGGAATCGAATCAGTAGATATGATTACTTTTATTAATGTAGTTGATTGAAAACTCCATGTTAAACTGATTGGCTATTTTAAGATCTATATGATTTTTTTTTTACCTAATTACAAAGTATATGGTAAACCAATGCTTAGTAAAAAAGTTGTTATTTTTTAGTGTGCATTTTGTCCTACTGTTCGGCAAAAGCTCGCAGCAAGTTGCTGTCAACAATCAAAAAAATAATGAGATCATTTTGATTTTGATCGCGATCAACCAAAAAATAAATATTTTGCTTGCCTAATTTAGTTCTAACTATAGTAACACGTAATAGTAATAACATAGTATCTAGCTTTTCATGTAAAAAATTAATACCCAAAGAAGCGTAGCCCGGGGCGCAGACAGTATTCAATAAAAGTGAAAACCAACTTCAATGCGGCATTCAAAGTTCGATGACACGTCAAAAACAAATGTCAGTGGCGTTCCTTTTCAAGCAAAGTTCACAAATGACTACGGACTTCCAAACTGAGGCGATCGTTATCAATAGATCAATTAAAAAGTTGGGAAAAGCGATGCCATTACAGAATATCCGATTTCTAAGTTCCTTTACGAGAACCTTTGTTCTATTATTTATACAGTGGGTTTGTGTTACATGTTGTTAATTGTGTCTGGGGGGCAAATAAACACGTAGTTAATGTTTTTAACAGTCGGTAAATAGACTTTGACACGTTTGATTGGTTCTAAAGTACTAATCACTTAGTTAACCTGTGTAGTCATATAAATTACAATTATGACATAAAAAATTATATTACCTTCTACTAGTGTGGATGTTTGATAGATATTCATAGTACTTATGAATATTTAAAAAATAAAATCGAATCTAAATAAAATACAAATAATTTATTTAAGCACCGTTTATTAATCGCCTTTAATATTTTTGACGACCTCCGTGGCCCAACGGTCATCACGCTGCCCCACGCCGCTCCGCCGCGGCGGTTCGGCCGGACTGCCACACCGAAGGTTCTGCGTTCGATCCCCGGTCGGATCAAGATAGAAATTGATCTTTTTCGAGATTGGCCTGGGGTTTGGATGTTTAAAGTTAGTATCCCATAATACAAATCTCAAACTTAGTTTGGGGCTAACTCAATCTGTGTGATTTGTCCTTATATATTTGTATATTATTCAATAGTTGTCAAATAAGGACGTCTTGCTGTTCCTGAGATCCAATACTGTCTGTCTATAGTTTACATTATAAATCGCACAAACAGTGGGTCCCCGGAGAGCGCGCTTCATATCTGACTGTAATTGGCTCAGACTAAGTTCGTGCAGCCGATTGTGTAGCTATATCATCTGTGTTGCTAACTTTAGTATCTTGCGAGCTTGCGAGTTACTGTTTATTTGGTCCTATATTTTAAGTATTGTAGAGCTCTTGGGCAGTTATTGTGTCTTATTAAGACTACTAGCTACTAGTAAGTATTTAAAACGAGCTTTTGTAGACAATATAGTGAACATTAAAAAAATATAAAGTTTAGCAACAAAATCAGGACTGGCGAGTATCGTCTTTTATTTGGAAGAATAAACGTATTTATTATCAGTATCATTAACGTCTTTAAAGAATATATTTATTTTGAAGAGCCTCAGTGTGTATGTTTAATAAATTTTATGAAAAAAGTTATATGCAACAAAATAATATCAGCTTTACATCTAACATGTTAGTTGCAAGAACCAAAATCTACATTTTATATTGAATCCGTGCCAAAACTATAGATTGAAATCGCACTGGAAATTAACTTCGAATAGACAATGTGTCTATGCACGGAAGTGGTACATCGGACCGTCCGCCAGACCACGCCGGACCGTCCACCAGACCACATCGGATATTACCCACTAACAATACATCATAGATATCATGGCTGCTGAAATTCTAAAGCGGTTTGGGATTGCATTGCACTGTTATATTTGTGACGGTTACACCACTGATAGTTGCGGTTTATAGCTGGCAAAAGCTTTTAGTAAAGGATTATAATGATTAGTGTAGGCTTTAACTGATATGTAATTTTTTATATCTGGTTCTGACGTTTTTAATAGCACCTTTTACGCAGTTATAGTGTAGATGAGATATTTAGCACCTGTTACTTTAGGTTTAAGTGTCCAACTTTAAAGTAACAGGTGCTAAATTGGTACCTAGTAATTATGCTACCTACCAGACGTACAGGTCACTTGATAAAAAATTTGAAAACGCCGAAAGGGCCCAATTTTGAGGCCTAACTGCGGAAAAGAGTCCTTAGAAGAAGTAAATATAGTAATACATTACCTATACATAATTTCTCGTTCATTTGAGCATACCAATAGTATAAAATGTTATTCAATTGAAATCCAAAACCATTATGGAAATCCATACACAGCCAAGTAAATACATAATACACGGCTTATTGTTTCACTCCGTCGTTCATCAATGTTTGAAGCCTTTGAATTCCGTTGGCGCAAATTAGACAGATCTAAAGGATGAGATGAACAATACAGGTATATTTGTATACGTCATCTGTTCCAAGAAGGATTGAGATATTGATGAAGATTTGCTTCGCCATAGGCATGTAATAATGGAAGAGGATGAAATGAACTGTAAAATGTTCCGATTCTATATGCCCTGAGATTCAGGTACACTGTGTGGTCGACATTTTTAATACTATGATAAAAGAACCAACACAGTCGATGAAATTTATCTCGAGAGAAAGTTATTTATTTGTACAATATAATGTGATATTATCTTTTTTTAACTTTAACTATATCATTACCTATTTCTGGAAAAGCATGATTCAAAATATCTATAGTTACCAAATTATCAATGTTTTCTTCTGTATTCTTAACACTGTTATTATAATCGCTTACCATCTCAATCGACATTTCTTTCCTACTCATGACTTCTTTAAAGTTTTCTATCCACTTCTTCTTTGATTATCCGTAAATCCTAAATATACCTACTTCGACACAAAATTACTAAAATTTAATTTACAAATTTTATTTTGGCTTAATAATACTAAAACTAATTTAAAACTATAAAATAATAACATAAGAAAAATAAATCATAATTCTGACAGACTTCGTATATTTGGATGATATAATACAACGTTCGGCAACATAAACCTGGCCTATATTTATGTTTACAAGCCTTCAAACTTCCGCGGTAAGGTGTTCAGTATGAAGGTGCGTCGCACCTGCCGCACGGGTATAAACCCTCGATAAAACTATCTGCTTTTATGGGCCCGCCCGTATTTTATTGTTTTTGCAATGATATGAATAATCCCGCTTTCGGGAGTTGCGATGTGCGGCATGAATTATATTATCTGGAGGTGAGTGGAAATTTAACGTTTTTAGCTACAGCTGTATGTTATATTATCACACCATCCCATCCGGCCCTCAAAAATATTCTATACTAGCTGTCGCCCGCGGCTTCGCCCGCGTGAGTTTCGCTTAGACGAAAAGTCTTTTTGTGTTCCAAACTGTTTCAGATGTTTTGGATCTTCGATTTTTATACGTCTACAGAAAATGTTCATCAGATTATTCAAGTTTTGCTAAGGCGCCATTTCCATATATGATATAGTGTAGCTGGTCTCTTGGAGTTATTCATCAGATGTTCCTGATCTTCAATTTTTATACGTCAGCAGAAAATGCTCATCAGCTTAAACGATTTTTGCTAAGACGCCATTTCCATATATGTTAAAGTGTAGCTGGTCTCTTGCAGTTCTTCATCAGATGTTCCAGATCTTCATTTTTTATACGTCAGCAGAAAATGCTCATCAGGTTGAACGACTTTCGTTAAGGCACCATATCCATATTTCTTATAGTTTAGCTGTTCTGCTATGGTTCTTCATCAGGTGTTCCAGTTTTCAAAATCAATTATAGCCTATATGTTGCCCAGGCTTAATAGCTATACAACAAAAAAAGTTTCATTCAAATCCGTCCAGTAGTTTTTGCGTGAAACGCGTACATACATACATACAGACAGACAGACAGACAGACAGACAGACAGACAGACAGACAGACAGACAGACAGACAGACAAGAAATTCCAAAAAAATTTTTTTGCTTTCTATTGTTCTTTTTAAGTGTCCCTCTATCCATTTTAGTCAAAAATACTAAATGTACAGACAAAATATTTTTACTGTTTTATTATATGTATAGATTATGAAACTTGGATGTGACTCATTTGTAAGATGTTTGATGTTGATGTGATCTTTGGAAATTGCCATGTTATTTGTAAAGGTTGTATGGTAAAGGGTTAAAAGCACAACCCTTTACTATATAATGGCCCTAATGTTATATAATCTCGATATTCATATTGTGTGAAAAGTTTACTTTTATTATTCTTTAGTGAAATTTGATAAGAAATCCCAGGAAAAGAGGCAGAAAAGGGAGTTTATACTCGTAAAAATCAAACCATTTGTTTAATCCAGGTATGGTGACATGGTTAGCTGATAGACGAATAATACAAATTACCATTATTAAATGTGCATGCAATATAATATTTCAATGAGTGATTTTCTGACATCTAAATTAAGAAAAAAAAAATCAGTATAAAAAGTCCCAACAGATAGCGTTTTATGAAAGCCGAGCCTTAATAATGGCTGAACCTATATGGTGCGCTTTTTCTTGTCAACCAGTGGCAGAAAAAAAATCACCTAATAGTTTGACAGTTGCATAAATCACAATATTGATACTTTGTAGATGTTTTTTTACTAAGTTTTATTTTTTTTTAAATGCCAATCCCGTGAATTTTTGCTTTTTGTATGGAACTTTTTCTTAAGCCTTTACTTAAGCGCCATCTATGATGTCTTCTGGAACAATTTTTTTTTAATTTGGGTCTCGGAAAATCCCTGATTACAAAACAATGACAAGTTATCGTCTAAAAGCAACACATATTTTAAGTACACAAAAGCCGAACGCAACGCTAATATCCGGTATCCGGCGAAAAGAAATGCAGGTTCAAATATCACGCTAAAGTTACCCATTTTTTATTCCAGCGTTGTGAATCACCCTCTCTTCGTATGATATACTGCTCGAGAGCTCTTGGGATTTCAGCGATAAAATAGTGGCCAGTATTTACATGCAGCATGACATTTAGGGAATTCCCGACGACACGATTCTTTTACGATGTTGTCATTTAACACTTTTAAAAAAGAATAATAAATAGTAGGGGTACCTAGTTACTGATATAAAGAATATTAGAAAAGGCAAGTACCTACAAAATGGTGAATAAAGTATTTAAGAACCGAGTGGATATGATTTTTCATATGGGTTATAGGCTTGCAACTCTTATCTATATAATCTTTTCTATTTGAAGCTTAGAGATGCTTAAACATTCATATGGTTGCTCTGAGTTTTATTTGGCTACTTACAGATAACAAGTCATATATTTGAAACGTAATGTTATGTTACAATTCTGTTACTACTATAAGATATTTTTCTTTGGCAGCGAAAGCGCGAGAAGCAATAAAATTCCAACCCCAAATAAGTCAGACCTTTCCTCCATACGTCAAGCCTATGACTTATGTAACTGCTTCTGTAACAACATATATTATAAATACAACAGGCCAGATCACGAACTCAAACATCTAAGCAATATAAAAGCGAGATACTGGTAATAAATAAGAATTTATTGCGGGTTTCAGCAACGTATAAATTGGATAAAGATATTTGAAATTGCTCGGATGCGGGGCCGAATTTACGTAGCAAGTTAAATTGGAAACTACGCTGGCTCAGCGGCTCTGATGACTTCTATATGGTTTTTGTGCAATAGCTTTATTATTGCTTTAATAAGTATTGCACAGCTGTAATAAGAAAAGTATAATTTAAAGAGTAAAACACGTGGGCTTTTTAATATTATTTCTGACAAGTGTTTGCCCGCGTTAGATAGTTTCTCATAGGTAGGTATTCTAAGTGGTGCATTTGGTTTTTAAGTTAGATTTTTAGCAATACAACTGTGTAAGCATGAGGCTGTATAAACATTCCTTATATATTTTCTTCTTAATCTTCTATGTACACAGACAGACAATCGATTTTATATCACAGATACGAGTATAATACAAATAATTTTCTTTAAAAAAATACGAACATTGTGTACGAATGAGTGATTCCAAGAGAACTCAAGGAGTTGTTTTATTTCTTCGAAATAGTAAAACTTAAAATTTTCCTTGAACTAATTAATTAATTAACTTGGTAACTAAAATTGAACCTTTAAACCTACATGTGACCTTTGATCTTTGAACATTAATAATTGGCCTCAATTAATATTCAACCATTAAACTATATTTGGGTTTTAGTTAACATAATTATCTTAATCAATTATTTCCCTAAGTTCAGATTTATTAAGGCCATTTGATACTTCACTAAGTTCACCAAGCATTTCGTTTCGAAATGCTAGTAGTTTGTAGCTTTGAGACATGATATATTATGATTAAATAATTGGTTTTCGACGTGAAAAAGAGCCTTCTTTGAAGGCCAAGTTTTAATAAAAAAAATTGACTTTGACCTTGGACCAATTAGTGTAGCAACCGTAAAGCATTTTCACACTATTTCTTACATAGCACTGTAGCACATATAGGTACCTATTGCTTTAGAAAACCACATCACAAAGAAGGCCTTGAAAGATGAGTATGAACGTTAAGGGTTAGAGGAAAAGCGGAAGACCAAAGAAGAGATGGGTAGATTGCGTCAAAGATACTGTTTATTTTCGTTTAAAATAACATTTTTTTTTTTAATAGACGCAATACGATAAAGCTCTTATAGGATTAATTTGCTGCACCCATTGCCTTCACAGCGTTCTCGAACAACTTTCCACAAATTATAATTTCTACCTATCCTTTAAAACGATATTGCATCGACGGGAGTGGCTTTAGTCTAGGAATCGGACCGTAAAAGCAGTAAACCTGAGTAGATTGCAGGGAATAATAGTAAATCTGATAAAGGTACGTCCACAATAAATACCGTTGCGGCTTACAATAGAGGAAAGCTTCCTGCAATCTGGGGATCTATACGAGTTCTATAGTTTGGAACCAATATGGTGATGTGTTATTGCAGATCATGCAAATACAAATTTATACTTAATTGTGTCTTTTATAGAACTAATAGTGTTTTTATTTTATTCTAGCCTGTGCCCGCGACTTCGTCTGCGCATATCTCAGGTTCTAAGCGGCGTACCAACATGAAACCTACGCCAAATTTTAAGTTAGACCTTCAACAATACAACAGTGAAAACCGCACCAAATTTGGTCCAGTAGTTTTTGCGTGATGCGCGTACAAACATACAGACAGAAAGACAGATAGAAAAAATTCTACAAAAAATGATTTTGGCTTCTATTGGCCCTATTAAAATCCCTCATATTTTTTTTCTTAAATATCTTCTATGTACAGACACAGGCCAGTTATAGTTTAATTATATGTATTGATTTACGAATCGGTTTGATGAATCGCGCTTGTTTTTGCTCTTATGTAAATATCTCAAAATTCCATGTGGCAATAGAATAAAGGAGATCTTTGAATCAGACACTGAAACTAGGTTATATGGATGGATAGATCTTTCTTACAAAGCACTGTATAAGTGAAGAAAGATTTAATAAATTAATATTACGGATAATATTAAGACATTATTATATCAGAAAAAAATCCCTAAAAGCCATTTCATTAACCATAATAACACGTTACCGTAATAAATCACGGAAAATAAATAAAAGCCCAATTTACTTCACACCTTATCGATATCGAATAAAGATTATCGAGTTGATTCGTTTAATCGATGCCGCCCGAACGATTACCGATGCTCGGATCGTGACTGGAGACCACACACGTTCGACGAATTGTGAGGTATGGTCGCTCCAGGGAAAAGCTGTTTGGTGAAAGGTGACAGAAATGTAATAAATTAGTTGAATTAAAGTCGATTTTGAGAGGAATCCTTCATTCGGGTGAACTTTTAGTACAGTCAACCGCACCTCAAGTTACCCTGCATGAACTCTTATGCCGCGGCCGCAGTCGAATTTGCAATGAATTTGAGGAGGTTGATGTGCTGTTGACAGTACATATGTGTGTAATAAATTTAACAGATCATGCTTGGTTTATGCAACTAATGACCTGTTTGCTCATTCGCCGCCCTATGTTATATATAAAAAAACTATATTGTAGAGTAATGATTTATCTTCGTAACTGTACTTTGAAGGTCGAGATGAAACTAAAACTTGACTGATAAAAAGCATTCTGGACACCTAAGGGTCGAGAATAAACTATAATTAATGGTCCAGTGGATTTATTAATTAGTAGGGCTCGCCACTCTCTTAGTTCTCGAGTGGCGACCACGAACCGGAAAACGTAGTGTTGGCAGGCCTCCCACTCGGTGGACCGACGACCTGGTGAAGGTCGCGGGTTGCGCATGGATGCGGGCAGCGCAGGACCGGTCGTTGTGGAAATCCTTGGGGGAGGCCTTTGTCCAGCAGTGGACGTCTTTCGGCTGAGAGAAGAAGAAGAAGGGGTCGAGGAGTTGAGAGTCGATTAAACGGTTTTTCTACCATTATCATAACTTATAACGTTATAAGAATACATATTTGTGTGGTATTAAAAGAATACAACAGTGTAAGAATAAGTCATCTTATTACCTTCTTAACATTTTTTCAGTCTATCCTGTCCTGTAACTTGCCAGTAAACTGGGTACTGGTAAGAAATATAATGAAACAGACTAATACACAATGTATCTCTCTTTAAATAGAACCAGCTTAATACTGTTCCTAACAGCCGCAGTAAGTCCTACGCAGACAATGGTACTACATTGTTTCCAAAATAGCTCTTAAAACATCTCCATTCCGCTTCACTCGGAATACATAAATTCCCTTGTACAATATCGGTGCTACTTCTTAAATTCTTTATTACACTCCGGTCTAATGGTCTGCCAAGTGCCTCTCTTATTTTTTATACCCCTTGGGCGAGTTTTCATTGTTTAAAACGACACGGGAAAATGAAAAATTGCCATTGAGTGACACTAATACTGCTTTGTTTTGTGAAGAAATTGAAGATTTATCGGTTTGTAGCAGATTAATTATATCTCAACAAACTGTTGACGGGAGATTCTACTGGGCACAAAAAAACATCTGTGTCAAAATTTGGAAAAAACGAAAATCTGAAGACTTATTTCTCTAAGAAAATAATGGGTAAAATTGAAGACATAAAAATTACTTACATAATTAGAATTCCCAGTGACT
The DNA here is from genome assembly GCA_018467065.1 of Ephestia elutella. Taxonomy (NCBI): domain Eukaryota; kingdom Metazoa; phylum Arthropoda; class Insecta; order Lepidoptera; family Pyralidae; genus Ephestia; species Ephestia elutella. The sequence continues at coordinate 16,188,730 of CM031588.1, forward strand.
TATGAGGCAAAACAATCGCACATTAAGAAAGGGTTAATGAAGAGGAGAAAGCATTAAGCAAGAATATTTTTCGTTTAAATTTGCAAAATAAATATCATTACAATGAAAAATCTGGTGTAATGGAAACACGCTCAAAGCTTTTGTTTATTTTAACCACGGCCCGAGATTCACTCTTTAAAAAATAAATAGGCAGCGGCCATTTTGAAGAAGTTTGACTGAACAGTAAAGAAAATGGCGGACAAATTCGTTTCTTTGTGACTAAAATGCGGTAATCCATCACGTGATCATCTAAGCTATACTATTCTCACGTACATAGCTATACTTCATATGAAAATTTACATGGAATTGATTAATTTTATTATACATACACTATTATATAATTCCTACATACTAACATAGCATAACATTATGAGTCCCGGTTACTTGAATAAATACTATTTCATTCATTCATTCTATGACTTTTGCCGGCTTCGCCCACGTGAATTTTCCATGGAAACTTTCCCACTCTATATATCCTTCTCAGTATACTACTTACTATGTGTATACAAAATGTCAGGAAGATAAAGCGATAGAATGGGACATGGAACGATGACGTGGTTCAGTCACTCAATTCAAAATGAGTCCATGCTATTAACACAGTGGTGTCAACCTTCGTGGTGTCAATCATATCAAATCTAATGTTTACCAACATCTCAATTTCAGAACTATTTATTTTTCAACAACGGACGAGGTTAGAACCTCCAAGATAATAAAGATAAAACAGATTAAAAATTTCTATTTCAATCCATTTAATTCCCAATTTTCTCAAAAATCTTTAGCTTTTGAAGGAAATAAACTAATTAAATACTTCGTCACCAACTCATTTCCATTCCGTCAAAGCAGTCATGAAAATGTTTCCCTTAGGATGAAAAATTTAAAGCGTAGGGTTACCAACTTGTTAATGAAATAATACCTACCAAAAAACCTTGATTAGTTACTTTCGTAATTTATATTAGTTTTAGCTGAATAGTGGGCTCTCTGATGGAATGGAGATTCAGGTATAGTGACAGGTGGTTCAGCTAAGCGTGGCCTTCGAGTCTCACGACTCTTGGCTCTGTCTACCCCATAAGGGATAAAGACGTGATTCTATTTATGTATGTATATTAGTTTTTATTTTTTTTCTCACCTTTTTCTTTATAGGGCTTTGAAAAAAAAGTTATAAGTATAAAATTTTTTGACTAAAAAGTTTTTCTAAATTCGAATTTCCACAAATCAGATGAGTTATCTAAGTGTACTGAACAAGAGTTCACATTCATACTTGTATTATAAAAAAATCCAAGTCATTTTCAAACTCCTAACGGATTTCAGACTGATGCCCGAAAATCCCGAAATGTCGGGGTAAATCCCGTCTGGTAGCCCTGCTTGGGAGGCCTTTGGGAAAATTTTGATAAGCGCGCCTCTATTTTTGCGATAATCTCATAAAGGGCTTTGAAGTTTGAAGTATAAATATATTAGGTGTGAACGAAGAATTTATTAACGAAATTTGGATGCTTAAGAGTTTTGGGTATTGTGCTATAAATACAAATTCAACGACCTGATTCCATGGCCAGTAGCCTCAGCCTCTGAAGATTTATTTCTGACGTCGAATTATCTTCCTTCAATATCACTAAAAAGGGATGGTTGAATAAAAATCTTTGTCATACCAATACAATAAAATTGAGCTCGAGTTTGTTAAGCTCAGAAATAGTAGAAATATAATATTGCTATACACGAGAGATTTTTTTAACGAAAAAAGAACATGATTATAATTATTACTTGACTTCATCCTTAGAAATATCTCAAAATGTGTCATTGTCAGATTGATCTTTAAACTAATTCGAGCATCTAAATGCAACCGTTGACGTAATATAATATATTACGTATTACGTACGTATATTACGTCAACGGCTGAAGTATAAAATTAAACGTGCTCAAAAAGATCATTCAAAATACCCACGTTTTAGCCCAATGGATTTAGGGCCATGTCGTACCCCACATTCGAAATATTTATAATTTTTCATTAAGAAATTTACCTAATTAGAGTTTAATTACGAAGTGGAAAAATAATACAGGATATAGATTATGATCCTTATTAAGGTTTCAATTATGTACTTTTTAATAAAAATACATATTTTCGGCTTAATTAATTCATAAAAGCACCGAAAATTTAGAAAAAAATTCAGCTTTTACGTCATGAAACTTAAAATTTTCAGTGATAACATATTTTTATATAATTAGTTAATATATATACTATATTAAAGTTTTAACCGAGCACTTTTGTTTTTTGTCTAATATTTTTAAAGATATTTGAGAAATTGTTGCTAAATCGGTACAAAATCTGTTCGATCCTGCCAACAATCATCACAACATCTTATTGCAACGCGCACACGCCGCGGTTAAGCGCATATGAATTTTGTTATGAATTTTGTTTTTTGCAGCTCAGGTCAGACCTCGTTTTAAGTAAGGTAACGTTGGTTGTTAGTTAAGGATTCATGCCTTTGGTACAAGTGAGGTCATAATGACCCGGATTCAAATTATATTAGTGCCTTATATAGACATGCATGGTGATTTTAATAGACCACCATTTCCGATGAAGGAAAACATCAAAAGAAATGCACTCTAGTTGATTTTTATCAGCTTGTTGAAACGGAGGAGGCAAATGGCAATACCGCTCCATTATAATTGGCAAGACAATCTGTGCATATGTTAAATCTCACATAGTGAATGTAACTAACCTACTTGAGTGCGAAACTCGTATCATCGAATTTTGTTTCTTCAAAAACCTTTATACAACATCTTTGTGGCATTAAAAAGAAGAAAGAGCAAGAAAACGGATTTTAATTGGGCTGAAACTGGGCGTTCTGAAAAAGACCAAATTGTGCTTAACAAATGAAAAAAGCGTTTATTTCGGCGACAATCAGCGTCACAGCTCATTTAGTTAAAAGCCGGCGGAGTTACGCCAAAACGGGTTAACTGAACGAGCCTTCATTGGGGGTTATTTTAAACGCTTCATGAATAACGCTAATGTTCCTTATCAATGCGAAAAAAAAAACAATTATTCAGAATCGTCCTTTCAGCCTAGACATACACAACCACGAAAGTGCTCAAGATGCAAAATTTTGGAGATGTGTGTAAGTGGATGAATGTTTCTCAATAACACCTCAAGTACTGGGCGGAATTTAATGAAATTTGGTATGTGGATTGAATAACTCCTGTAATAGCATATACTTTACATATATACATATTATCACGCCTTTTTCCCGTGGAGGTAGGCAGAGACTAGCTATTTCCACTTGCTACGATCCTTACAGATCTCTCTTGCTTCCTCTACACTCATCACTCTCTTTATACATGTATGCTCTCCAGTTATGGGTGTGGGTATGGGTGGTATAGCATTGACGCTAATTTTAATCCCAATTTTCCCACAGGATCGGAGCCCTGACCAGCTAGTATACAATAAATGAACCTAGTAGGTATCATGTAACATTCTCTGCAAACCAATGCCACTGAAAATTTGCTTATCGGGCGGTCGTATCATCTTTATAAAAATCTTTCACTTCACACAACAATGAAGTTCATAGTTCCGGTATTATTTTTACATAAATTGCGTGTATAATGGATCCGACAGCCTGACGCCAGAGAAGGGTGATTTATACGGGACAGCCATGTCCGAATGGAATAAAAATCATTTAGGCAGCTTTGAGGCGTTTTGGGTATACTTTAATGGAAGTGTCTGATTTGTTCTTCATCAGAGGCCAAATTTTCAGACTAATATGACTCGAACTGAGTATTTAATAAGATTTCGTTTTAGGCATTGAAATACATCTGGATGGTTTTAGGTTAATTCTTTAAAGAAAATGCGAGTGAAATGAAAATAAGTAGATAAGGGTATGTTTGGCAGAATGTACGAGATGACATCAAATATACAAATCGTTTTTGATGTAAGTATATTTTTAGAATAAAAATATTTAACAAAACACGGATACGGACTTAACAATTTTACTGTACACAATTTTTCACTCATAAAAAACTCACCACGCCGGAATAACAGGAAAACGCGGTATCTAAAAAAAAAAACACTTTGCATCGCATCCATTCAAGCATAAACCCGAAACTGAACTTATTGCTTGCTTTCGTAGCGAAATATCACCCGGATCATTCCGTTTTTTTTTTCACCATATCAGCTCAGTTAAAAAATAAAGTTAGTGCAGAATGGCCTACGTAATAAAAACATTGGTCTTCGACCTCTTGCTTAAATTTATCATTATATCATGCTCCTTGTCTCCTTTTAAGAATTTTAAAAAATCACAAAGTCTCATCTTCTACAATACAATCCATTCTTTTGTTTCTTGGAAGCATGGGTGGAAGCCGTTTCATCTTTTCAGTAATGGCACGTATAGGCACAAAGAGTTCACAGTTAATTTTGTCCTCCGTTAATAAGTCGTCGCTAAACACAACCGATGCTGAGAGGTAGCATTAAACAAATGACAAATGACAAATGCTAGCATCCGTAAATGGCAACGAGTTTAAATTTTTATTACTATTATAAATTATATATTTATTTATTTATTTATTTATTTAAACTTTATTGTACACACATACAAAAGTACAGTACAAAAGGTGGACTTAATGCTAAAAGCATTGTCTGACAGTCAAACCTTAGGGTTGAGCAGAGAGTTCATGTGGGTGTAAATAAATTCTATTATACAAATTAATTATTGGTAAATTAAACAGATACATATAAAGATGCTACGTAGATAAAATAAATTAATAAACATATAATACATATATAATACAAATAAATACAAGAATATCCGTACCTATAAATATATATAATATACTTACATAGATTACAAATAAAGATGAAGCAATCAAACAAGGGTCAGTTTTGCCGATGATTCAGCATATGTTTGTAGACAGTCACTTTAAAAGAATCTCTACTAGGAGCCCTTCTGATGGAGTCGGGTAGCGCATTCCAGAGTCGCACAGCTTTAACGGTAAAAGAATTAGCAAAGAAGATAGTTCTATGAGGGGGGTAGCTAGGATGAGAGAGTTGGAAGAACGCAGGTGCCTATTATGAGTGGAACTTAAAAGTTTGAAACTGGATTTTAGGTATTCAGGGGAGTTAGGGTTATTAAGAATGTTGTACAAGAGACAGAGAATGTGGAGATTCCTGCGTTCACGAATTGTTAGCCAATTGAGTTGCGACCTGTACTCGGACACATGGTCAAATTTGCGAAGGGAAAAGATAAATCTAATACAATAATTAAGGAGACGATCTAATTTGTTAAGTTGCTCTTCAGTTATATCCAAGTAGCATGCGTCCGCATAGTCAATTATGGGAATAATCAAAGATTGAGCTAACATGGTCTTAGTCTTTACAGGAAGGAAGTTTTTCAAACGTTGCAAATAGTGAAAACAAGCAAATACCTTACGGCTTAGCTCTGCCAGATGTGTTTTCCAAGACAGTGTGTTGTCAATAAAGAGCCCAAGATCTTTAACATCAGTGCTAAAAGGAATATTATTTCCACCATATGAGACTGGCGTAACACTGCCTAAATCTAAAGAATTTAGCTGCCTAGAACTGCCGACAACTATAGCTTGGCATTTTTTAGGATTCACTTGTATGCCAAAGTTATTGGACCAATCCATTACATATTTTAAATTTTCATTTAATAATGATATGGCAGCGTCAACATTATCTGCGTCAATTTGCGAGTAAAGCTGCAGGTCATCGGCGTAAAAATGAAATGAGCAAGTGAGACGACTTGAGAGAAGGTTAATGAATATGGAAAATAAAATTGGAGATAGGATGCCGCCCTGTGGGACGCCAGCCACGAGGCTGCACCAGTCAGAGGTATCCTGTCCGATACAAACCTGCTGCCGACGTCCTCGAAGATAGCTGGAAAACCAGTCAATCACTGGAGATGAAACATTATAATGAGAAAGAATTGCCAGTAAAATATCGAAATCGACAGTGTTGAAAGCGTTCGTAAAGTCAATTAAAACTAGAACGGTAACTTGCGTATTCTCCATTCCAGCCCTAATGTCATCTGTAACTCTAAGCAGTGCAGTGGTGGTGCTATGACCGGACCTAAAACCAGACTGAAAACAATTCATCAAATGGTTATCATCAACAAACTTAGAGAACTGACTAAAAGCTGAAGCTTCCAACACTTTCGAAAGAAATGAAAGAATAGAGATAGAGATAGACATATATTATATGATTATATTATTTATTTAAAACAAAAATATTGTATCCATGAGTTATTCTTCTGCACATGTCTACATTTTAGCTCAATAGTCGATTCGTTTATTTTTTACCGATTTTCTCGTATCTTGTATTCGATATTTTTATTTTCTGACAATGCGCGATTGATCGCGTGATTCTGCGAATTTCTGTGTATACTGACAATTTTCAACTGTACTCAATTTTCATTAAATGTTAAAAAGTATTATCAGTAGCCTTACAATATGTCTTTCATTATTTTCGGATGAAATAAGTAAGACTAAAATATTTTTATGCTTTATATTTCTAAACCAGTTTTATCATGTCATTGTTACTCAGATACATACATACATATTATCACGCCTTTTTCCCGTGGGGGTAGGCAGAGACTAGCGATTTCCACTTGCTACGATCTATACTCAGATATTTTTCTATAATAAATACTATAAGAATAATTGATAGTATACTTGTAAAATAATCCGTAGGTCTTCGCGTGTTCGGAAACCTTTTAAACCTTCATCATCATATCGAGTCGAAATAGCAGAGATAAAATTTTTTGACCAGTATTTGGCCACTTCCACCGCCTGGCCACTTCTATCGTTGGCCTCATTCAGGTCCTCCATGGTACAGGAAGGGCAGTTGGGGCAGGTTAAAACATGGGCCATAGATTGGACTTCTTAACATTAAAATTAAGTATTCATTTGCAATATTATTTTGATACTTGAATTCATTTTCAATATGGAAATTTAACGATTCAAGCAAGTGTCCGAAGTAATACTGTGTCCAAATCTCAGGACCGAATAGTCTAATATTTGATAAAAGTATGCGAATAAAATATTTGCAGATGGAAGGAAGGCGCGGATGCGATTTATCGCAAATTGATTCAGTGTTTCTTCTTATTGATATATGAGCTGATTCAACACATGTGCCTTTTGGTACAAATATTGAAAAAAGTAATATAATTATTTCCTTTTCAGACACATTTGTTAATTTTTGCGATATTTCTGTTTCTGTATTTTTCACTTATGTATGGAGTTTTCTACCTCCTTATGGAGAAGTCTATGGGAGAGGTCAATGTCCCTATGTCCACTGAATATAGGATATAGGCCCTTGGACATTATCCAGCAGGGGAATTAAGTCTGAGATGATGATAATGTATCAAGTTTTAAAAAAAGGCCCCAATCTAACTAGGCCCCATGACTTTGGTAGATAGTTACCTTAAAAGTTTTTATGAGTATTTTTTCAAAAGTGCTAAAACGAAAAATCTTCCCGAGTCACTGCCAATTTATTAATATTTTATTTCCGGCCCGATTCTCAAGTAATCTTTACTATTTCTACCTGATCTTTACAGAAAACATTTAAAAATATAACTGATCCCTGAAGTAAGTAATCAGTTTTAGAAAGATCAAAATAAATAAATTAGAAAACCAAAACTTGTAACTTATACTATACATAGAAAAGTACATAAGTCAGACATAGATACGCAAGCGAAGGTTCGGAGGAAAACTGTGTAAACTAGCAAACATGATCTACTGTTATCGGAACAACGAACAAGGCGGAACGTGTAGGCTTATTGTGGGCTTGAGTGTTAGGGAAATGGTGGAAACCGGAATATATCGACTAAAAATCAATATGTACATGTACATGTAATAGAACTGTAACTGTTCTGTATCTGTACTTAAGAGATATCTAAGAAAAAACATTACAAGGGGTCTTTACAAGGGGTCTTTACAAGGGTATTAGAAAACAAAACAGTTTTTTTTAGAATTTTTGTCTGTCTTTCTGTCTGTATGTTTGTACGCTTATCACGTAAATACTACTAGATCAAATTTGATGCGGTTTTCACTGTTGTATTATAGAAGGTCTAACTTAAAATCTGGCGTTAGTTTCATCTTGATACGCCGCTTAGAACCTGAGATATGCGCGGACGAAGTCGCGGGCACAGGCTAGTCGATTATAAAATGTGAGAATTACAAAAAAGTTTACGTCTTAAAAATTTGTATAGATACTCTGGTCTGGAACTACCGGACCGGTTTGACAAATTATTTCTGTGTAAGTATTATAGCCACATTCGTGAGAAAGAACAATGAGACTATAATCCCAGAATTCCCACGGATACAATTAGTATATTTAATTTACTTACTTACTTACTACTTAACTACTACTTACTTACTTACTACTTAACTACTACTTACTTACTTACTACTTATTTACTACTTACTTACTACTTATTATCCGGACCCAGTAACCCAAATTGAGTCTTGCCCTCCAACACAAGAGTACGCCAGCAGCGTCTCCGGTCCCGCGCAAGCTCCCGCCAGTCGTCTCCTCAACTCGCATATTTAATTTAAAGGTATTTTAGGTAAAAAAATCTGGGATATCGAAATATGTGACGTCATATTAAAGTACAGTATCAAATTTCCTCAGAACATGGTTGGTAATTCACTAAAGAATCTCCAACTCAATGACTCAGTGACCTGCTTGCTCGTTTGCCGCCCTATGTTATAAAAAAAAAAACTCAAAACATGATATAACCAAATAGGTAGAGGTCACAATTTTCAACAACAACCATCGGGGCGTAATAAGCAACGCGTTTCAGATTCAGAGGAATCAGTGAAGCAAGCGCCATTCTCAACTCAAACTCAAACAATAGACCGTATCTGTCCTGAAAGAGTAAAAAAATACCCATTCCACAGATTTAAAATATACTAGATAGGTCGCGAGTGCGCATGGATACGGGCAGCGCAAGACCGGTCGTTGTGGAAATCCTTGGGGGAGGCCTTTGTCCAGCAGTGGACGTCTTTCGGCTGAGAGAGAGAGATAGGTACCACATACATACATAGAATCACGTCTTTATCCCTTAGGGGATAGACAGAGCCAAGAATCGTGAGAATCGAAGGCCACGCTTAGCTGAATAGTGGGCTCTCTGATGGAATGGAGATTCAGGTATAGTGACAGGTTGCTAGCCCATCGCCTTTGAGTGGAGGAATCTCCAGTTTAAAGCCTTACCACACCACCACCACAAGTAGTGTGTAGGTACCACATTTCTACAAAATACTAGAGGATCCGGTTTGTCATTTTCTTCATAGCTTTACGATAAACGCGCATTGACTCTTTTTTCAAGACGAAATCGATATAAAAATAAAACTCGAAAGGTGAGTTAGTTTCTCACTTCATACGGCATGTTCTGTCACACAGTATGCGGCACCTATAGTCTTCGCTGTCCTAGTGTTAGGTACATCTCTCTTTCTTCTAGGACGCCTATCCTGGGCCCGGTTGCGCTACCTCGATAAGTTATTTGTCGAACTTATCGAGGTCCTCACGTCACCGCATCCGGTTTACGGATGTGGTATCTAGTCTAATATTAATCCTCGCCCCATTCCTAAACAAAATTCAAGTGGCTCTCTCCTTTTAGGAAATTAAACAATGCCCTCGTATTTCTTTCTCGGAATAAAATTAATAATTCACAGTCCGTAATACTTTCGTTATAGGGTTGAAATCCTTTTTTTGTGAAGACTTCTCATAGTTAATATTGTTTGGTTGGTTATAAAAATCCTTATTTTCTTGTTGCAGATTGTTCGGAAAGTGATTCGTCATTCAGCGATGTAAGTTAATATGTTTTAGTTATTTAAGTACACTTTTTTTTTTTATTATTGACTACACGGCGTTAAGTCCACCATTTTTACATATTTTAAATGAATAAATGAATACACGCCTTGGATTATATAAAAGTCCGGTAATCTATAATTTTATACTAATAAAATAAAGCTAAAGAGTTTTTGTTTGTTTGTTTAAAAGCGCTTATCTCTGGATGCCACGGGGCATGATAAAATTTCTGCTTATACAAAATAGACTACTGAAAATTACATAAAATCATACAAATTACAAAAAGTACCTAATTAGATGCTTAAATATTCATTTACTTTAATTATATTTTACTGAACGACTTATTTACAATGATAATTCATATGTGTAAATTTTACCTCATTAATTATTTTGCAAACAAAATTAAAGAGTAACTGGAGTGTATAATTTATACCCGTTTACCTAAAACGAGCATTTCAAAATAGCATGCGACTGTAAAACATGACAACTCATCAACTGAGGCATTAGTACGCAAGCTATCCTTGGAGACCGATACAAAACTTTCAATGTACATCAAACAAACTGTTTTGTACAAACCACAACTAATTTCGCTAATTAACTGCCCCGGGCGAAGTATTCCGGGCAGTTTTTGCGGCCTAAACCCTTTGTCAAACCGAATCCTACCGTGAGATAGATTAAAACATACATATGTTTTACCCACATGGGTTTAACGATTAAGCTATTTATAGAATACTAGCTTTTGCCCGCGGCTTCGCCCGTGTAAATTTCCCACAGGAACCTTGTCCTTCTCAGTACTTCTAACTATGTGTATGCGAAATTTCAGGAAGATTGGTAATGATAATGATAGTAGATAATGCGTGAAAAGTTAAGATACAAACAAATTAATAAACAAACAAACAAAGTTAGGATTATAATCGGGCCGAAACCTAAACTCCCGTATGACAGATGTCATCAGGGTCAAGCCCATGAAGTTCCGAATTTTTTGGTTTTTAAATCTATGCGCGGAAATGTAGTACTTGAACTTCCGGCTTGCCCGTTTAGAGAGTTCCATTGCATCCGGCTACAATAAATCGATCGTGAAAATATAAAAAATCGCGATACATCGTTTAATTTTTCGATTTATTTAATAAGGTTTGTTATTGATGTTTAAATGCTGAATATAACAATTATTGCACTTTAGAATTAAAAAAAAATAACAATAAAGCAATACAAAAAAAAATAGAAAGAGGGACAAGAATTCGCGCAATCGTATCGAATCGTGACATCAGAGTAGATAATATTGTTCACCATGAATTTATTATCCATGTTAGTGACTATGACAGCTACTTTGATGGTTCAGACTTCTGATTAATAAAAATAAATTATTTATTTTGATTTGATTTTTTTTACGTAAAATCAAATAATCGTAGCGACTCGTGTTTAGGTCCATCACTATTATTGTCAAACTGACATACGTCATACGGGAGTTTAGGTTTCGGCCCGATTATAGGATTTACTGGCCGTGTTTTGGACGACTAGCTATTTCTTTGAACTTACTTCCGTGGAAATTAAATGAGACACCAGTGATTTATAATATGTGCAAAGATATACAAAAATAAGGTCGATTGGAAAAATATAAGAGTGATAAATCGATACGAATTAACCAAACCAAGGATTTTCTTTACTCTAATTAACCGAGTGAACAAAAGTGACCGAATTTTTATCATTTTCCACTAATGTTTGCATTGTAATTTAAATAAACAAGAAAAAAATAACTTTATAAACAAAAAACAACTCGATCGAAGGCATGGGGACATTTGAAAATAAATAAAAGCTTGGAAAAATAATGTGCTTCATAACATATCAATTTTTATTTACAACGGCAAAGTTCCTTATTTTTTTAGGACAAGAAAACAACAAAGTTGAGATCTTCCAATGTTTATTTGTCTAAATTGGCACAATATAAAGCAAAGGGGTTAGTCCCCCTGACACCCTTACCCCCTGACCCGTCCGGGGTCTGTTTGTAAAAATAAAGTTTAAATAGAAAACCTGAATAAACAAATATTTGAACGAGATAAACAACCGGATCGATATGTAACAAATTGGTTACGCACCGGGCCACTCATATGGACTTTCGAGATAAAAGTATCCTATTTTTATCAAGTCCAAGTTAAAATCCAAGTCAATTCTAATAAATACTGACTTAAATTATATTATATTATTATATTTTATTTTTGACTGTACACAATCTAGTGTATGTATAAAGTTAATAAATCTCTGGCATATTAGGCGACCAAGACTGTTTCATGAGTTTCTTTCGGCATTTCTTCTCAGCAGTGGTCGTTCCGAAATGCTAGTAGTTTGTAGCTTTGAGACATAATATATTATGATTAAATAATTAATTATCGACGTGAAAAAGAGCCTTCTTTGAAGGCCAAGTTTCAATAAAAAATTTTGACTTTGACTTTAAAGCCCATACATAGCTACTTTGACAAAAGCATAGCTTTTTCTTAGGAAAAGTAATAATTTAAAAAAAGTTTCCAGCTTTGGTAATTGAGAAACAAACATCAATTTCTTGCAATTAACTTAAAGAAGTTTCCAAAAATACCAACAGTTTTTCAATTATGACTGCGCAATGTCTAGAAAACAGTTAGCAAATTTTTTGAAAAAGAAGCCGCTGAAAGCTTGCCTTTCAGTTCTTATTAAGAAATTTATTTGTTTTTCGCAAACCAATAGCAGTGATCAAAGAATTGTTTGAATTTTGTTTGAATAACAACATTTTGAAAGCGCTAGAGTTTGAAACCAACTGTGTTTGTTTAAAAGTCGTGGTGGTAAGTGATCACAGGTAACTGTACTTTCCATTATGATATATAATTGTTTTGTATAGTTAAAAAGGGGCGACGAGAGATTATCTTATCTTGCAGTGTGATCTTCCTGATATTTCGCATACACATCAGACACACAGTTATAAATACTGAAGACATATGGTCCTTTTATTCTGGGAAAAAGAACTGTTCCCGTGAGAAATTTACGCGGGCGCAGCCGCGGGCAAAAGATAGTAAAACCATAGAGCTAGAAAAAAAATAACTTAAAGAATGAATTTTTTGTTTGTCTATGAGTTTATGTTTTATAAAGGAACCTTTATTGTGCTAAGTTCCGTTATCATAAAAAAAATGTCCTGAGTTGTACAACTTTGCCTTTCTAAAACTTGATATAAATTCTCTATTGGAAGGCAATGTTTCAAAAGTTATAAATTATTACTTAGATTTAAGTGTAGCTTAAAACTGTCAGCTGGTAATAAATCACATAGCTCTCAATTTGCTGTGCGGATTGTACTTGGAAACTTTTATGCGGGTTAAATTTCTAGTAATCCTTTATATCAATTACTAATTTAGTTTTTATGTTTTAGTTTTTTTTTTTTGCTTTTACTTAAAAAATTTTAATTAATTAATTTTAATTTTAATTAATTTAATTAGTAATTGATATAAAGGAGTTTATATTTAATTACCTTTTTTATCCTTTGTTGACAGAATGTCACGGCATTTTAGATAACAATTGTGTCCGCATGTGGTTTCGATTAGACCACTAAGAATGTCATAAATTCACCATTTCGAATAACGAAAATTTATTTCTTAGACAAAAATATAAGAGTGGATAAATCGATACGAACAAAACAACAAAATTGCAAAATAACAAATTTCTACGTTTAGTTGTTTCGGCTTTTTTGCGTTGACATGCCAATCCTGAAAAACTTTTAAACATAGTAAAATAAAAATAAACGGCCAAGTGCGAGTCAAACTCGCACATCGAGGGTTCCGAACACGCAAAGCATCTCACAGCTCTAACTAAAAGACCAACTTGTTTCAAAAACAACCTTAACTTTTGATTATTTTATTACTAAAAGAGACCGTCGATCCGAGTATTCGATATTAATTTCAACTTGACATTTAAGCGTTCCAGCGAAAAATATGTTTGACTGACAGACGGACAACCAAGTGATCTTATAAGGGTTCCGATTTTGCCTACTAAGATACGGAATCCTAAAGAAACTTTCTCAGTCACGTAATAAATAAAAATTTAACCGAAACAATAGTAAACTAAAAGTAGATAGCCGTAAAAGTCAACTAAATTCCACCTCCAATTTAGTGCACAAGCCTTAAAGTCCACAAAGACACTAAACTAAACAACATTGGACCTCTCGATGTATCGTAAAATTTTATGAGTCTTTCTATTTTATAACAACTTAACGTTGTATTACGTATGACCTCGTATCGGATCATTAATTTGTTATGAATTGTTACAGAATAGAGATCAGTACTAGAATTAAATAGCTTTTGCCTGCGTTTTCGGACAATCTATAATTATATAACTCAAAGGTAACTGATTGACATAGTGATCAATCAACGCACAGCCCCAAACTACTGGACGGATCGGGCTGAAATTTGGCATACAGGCACAGAATTAATATAAGTACTACGTAATACAGGTAGAAGTTATGACGTAGGTTATCCGTTAAGAAAGGATTAACGCGAGCGAAGCCGCGTTCGCCAGCTAGTTATACATAAAAACCTTCCTCATGAATCACCGATCCATTGCTGAAAACCGGATGAAAATCTGTTCAGTAGGTACTGTTTGAGATTATGGCAATCAGAGAGACAGGCAGTGACATATTAATATATTAACTCTTTCAAAGTAGTCTACTGTTTCAACTTAGACACTTGCGCTTTGGAGGCGATAGTAACCTTAGCTTTAAGTAATTGTCTTACGTCAACATGATATAAAAGTGCTACTTTTAAGCTTTCTTAAATAAAGCGATTGTCATTCAATCACTACTATGACGTCAACGTATGTTACTATATAAATTCTTTATTTTCCATTAGAGGCACGGAACCCTAAAAACGGAATATTAATTAGAGTGAACATAATAAACGCTAACCAGAAAGAGCTAATCTGAACCGAGATGTCTCCCTGAGCGATCGACTATTGAATATTGAACAGTTTTGAACAGCTGAATAAATTACTGGTAACACCGGTTATTCGGAAAATCGCCGTGTCACCCAAATTGCCAATTTACATTTGAAATCGACGGGCTATGGAGCCACTGTGTTTGGAGAAATATGAATATGAAAAGTGAAAAAATACTGATCAATTTATTGTATATACAAATGAAAATTATTTAAAACGGAAACTTGAAAAATTTAAGATATTTCAAAAAGGTCACATATCCTAATCTTAATATCCTAATAATCCATCCTAATAATCCTAATTCTAATAATATTAATGCGAAAGTTTGGATGTGAGTTTGTGAGTCTGTGAGTTTGTGCGGATGTTTGTTACTCACATACATACATATATACATAGAATCACGTCTTTATCCCTTACGGGGTAGACAGAGCCAAGAGTCGTGAGACTCAAAGGCCACGCTTAGCTGAATAGTGGGCTCTCTGATGGAATGGAGATTCAGGTATAGTGACAGGTTGCTAGCCCATCGCCTATGAGTGGAGGAATCCCCAGTTTAAAGCCGTTTCCCTCGATTGACTTTTACAATCTGCGCGGGAAGAGAAGCAGCTGGCACATTCTATGTTTTTTCTTCACTCCCAGACCAGCATGGAAGCAAATCACCAGACCAATGGACCAGATGTTCACCTCCAGATGTTGACCTCAATCACGCAAAATCTACTAAACGGATTTCAATGAAATTTGGTATACTGGTAGAAATATACCGGGAATAGCACATAGGGTACTTTTTATCCCGAAATTCCCAAGGGAGCGAAGCCCCGGGCGTGGCTAGTCTATTATATCATTTAATCACTGCGATGAAAAATTAACACATACTATTTATATTGTTAAAAAAATATAATTCCTTTTCGACTCCTATTGTCTAGGTAGGTACTTAATAAAACAGTAAAATTGTTTGTCAAAACATAAAGTACCCTATATGTTTTGACAATCAACAACACATTGTGGACCACAATGGTTACATCATCTCACAAAAATTTATATAATAAAAGTGATTATAGATATTTGTTTTAAGTACCGGAAGTCCTAATATCTTTCTTATGAGCTATCCGAACGTTTTTTGTGTGTCATTATCAAGTATTATTATACGTGTATTCGTAATTCTCACATACTACTTATATTTCAAGTATACCCAAACGTAATTTTGTTGTCGTGTCATATTAAATTACAGTTATGTCACAACACTGTTTCATCGCTTGCTGATAAATGATCGTATTATTGTTATCTGCAGTGTATCTACCTAGTGTGTCGTTGCCTTACTCTATGGTCGACGTTTTATACTTCGATATTCAGTAGCGGAGTCGGAAATAATCGGGATAGGTTGTATATTTGTAAATTAAATCTCTACGAAGTCTGTAGAGCTTTTTATTTATTTATTTATTTATTTATGGAAGATTTACAGCTTACATTAAACAATAGTAATAATATAGTTAGGAAAATGCCAATTACAAATCTTCACAAATAGATTTAAATTTTAAACACTGTATGAGTGCTCACAAAAGGAAATTATTTAAACACATATATAAAACGGGGAGTAGATATGAAAATTAAATATTATTAAATACTAAATGATTAACTCAGCGATATAGGTACATTTGAATTGCAATGTGTAAGTAATTATTTTAATGCTCAAAAAATTTACAAGCCACCATTCGCTTTATCCGAGGTATACTGGTACAAAATAAGTCAAGGTCATGTTCACTGTCAAATTGATTAAAGGTGGAACAACCTCTTATTAAAAACGCATTTCGTCTGTAATTAGTTGAAACTATAGGCACATATAATAAAGGTAAAGGGTGTCGCCTCAAACGTGGGGTGTTAATTGCAAGAGATATATTACCTAGCAACTCTGGACAGTCGATCAAACCGTTAGCTATGGCAGACACGAAGCAAGTATCTGATATTTCTCGGCGAAGGTGAAGCGGCAGAAAATGATACAATCTACAACGTTGGTCGTAGTTTGCAGAGCGCTGTCGGGTCCTGTAGTCTAAAAATCTTAAAAATCTTTTTGGATGTTTTCGATCCTTTGTATATATACTTGGTATTGCGGGTTCCACACCTGGGATGCATACTCAAGATGACTTCTTACATATGCACAATATAATATTTTTATGGATTTTATTGCCCTGAAGTCGGTAGACATCCTGAATATGAATCCCAGTGCTTTGGAAGCCTTGCTAACAATTTGATCCACATGCTGATCAAACAACAGTTTACTATCGTGTATAACACCCAAGTCACGTATACTATCCACTCTCGCAATAATAGTATTATATAGTGTATAATTGTACAAAATATTAGTAAATTTACGACTGAAAGTAATACAATAGCATTTCGTGACATTAAGATCCAGCTTATTCAAATGACAGTATGTTGCAAATCGAAGCAAGTCCTCCTGTAGCTCCAACGCATCAGTTATATCATTAATTTTCTTTAATATTTTCATATCATCCGCAAATAAGATAATCTTAGAATTCAAAAAGCATGTTTTTATATCTGAAATAAATATTAAAAATAGAAGCGGACCTAGTATTGAGCCTTGTGGCACACCTGATGGGATCGAAGTCCAGTCAGATTTGTAACCTCCCAGAACCACCGCTTGACTACGATTATTAATGTATGAGACAAACCAACGATACAGATCGCCATGAACACCAGCAGCCAGAAGTTTTGACAATAGCACAGCGTGGTCTATGCGGTCGAAGCATTTTCGGTAGTCGGTATAAATTACGTCGACTTGGCTACCCTGTTCCATACCCGTTGTTATAAATTCATTTGCCAAGATAAGGTTAGATGTAGTAGATCTATTCCTTACAAAACCATGCTGCTCATCACCGATGTGAGTCCTGACAGCAGAATATAAGCTATTATGAACATTTTTTTCAAGTATTTTAGCAAATATACAAAGTTTGGAAATCGGTCTGTAGTTTTCAATGTTTGATTTGTCGCCTTTCTTAAACACCGGTGTAACATATGCAGATTTCCAAATACTGGGCACAATGCCTTCCGTAAGAGAACGCTCAAATAATAAATAAAGTGGTTTAACTAAACTCTCGGCGCAATTTATAATATAAATAGGTGGTATATCATCTGGTCCAGCTGACTTAGTTGGGTCTAAAGACTTAAGTTGCAACAAGATTTTAGCTGGATCCAAATCAATAGAGGAAATGCCAATTAAATTACTGATACCAACCATATCTGGTATGTTACTTTGCCCATCTCCATCGTCGCAAGCACTCAGAAATGTAGATTGGAAAAATGAACTAAATAAGTTAGAAATATCATTACCATTATTTGTTTTCGTGTCTTTATAGTACATTATATTAGGATAATTATTTGTACCACGTTTGCTCTTAACATATGTCCAAAAAAATTTTGGGTTTGTAGTAATAGCTGCTTCGACGTGAGAAATGTATTTGTCGTAACATGCTTTTTCCAGCTTATTTGCCCTAGAGCGCAATATTCAAAAAGTCTCATAATCAGATACATTACCATAGGTTTTAAATTTACGATGAAATTTATCCTTTTCTTTGAGTAACTTTAATAATGGTGGTGAGTACCAAGGTGGATAGGACGCAGATTTGACAGGTTTCTTAGGAATATAAGAGTCACGGAGTTTGTACAATTTACTATAGAAAAATTCAACCGCCGCATCCACAGAACCCATGGCTAGTTGTAATTCCCAATCGACTTGGTTAAGCTCAGTACAGATAGCATGATAGTTTGCTTTATTGTATAAAAATTTATATCTCGGTTTATCCTTCAACAGCTCAACATCAGAAAAGTTGGCTTCTATAGTTACACTTTTATGCTGAGGATCTTCAGGTACGAGAGGTTCATCACATGGTTTTACTATTACACAGTCATTTGAAAAAATTAAGTCTAGCGTACGATTATTAATATTGTTTTCACAGTTGTATTGTTGCAAACTACATGTGTCTATGGTATCAAAAAAATCTAATAAATAATTTGCAGAATAGCATGGTGTCAAGTATTCGTCGTTAGATTTGACCCAAGTAACATCATTCTGAAAATTAAAGTCACCCATAACAATAAATCTGTCCATAGGATTAGCCATCATAAGTTCACACAATTTATTTGTAAAGTTAACTAATTGTGTTTTGTAAGAATTACAACACTGCTCCCTTATAAGGTAGACTACACATACATGGATTTTATAAGAAAGAAGAGGTTTTTTCCTATCAATAACCAATGTCAACCATATGTCTTCCGCGGAGCTACTCCACTCCGGCCGCTCATAAGCAGTAAATGAACGTTTCACCGCTATCATTACCCCACCACCTCTGGTCTGCTGTGTTCGCGAGTAATCACGATCCCGCCGCCATACCATATACCTAGCATCAAATAGCTCACTACTACTTATGCTTTCAAGTAACCACGATTCAGTAATGCCGATTAGATCGAAGTCACTTTTACAAACGCTTCTGTTAAATACACAAGTTTTTGTACGTAGTCCACGTACATTTTGGTAGTATAATTTTAACTTAAACACTTTAAAGCATGACAATATCTAAGTAGCATATTGATATATTTAAATATAGTTAAAACCTGTATAAAAAAGAACCTAGTTGTAGCATAGTGGAGGCTAATTAGCAAAATAGGCGACGTAGTAATATGTAAGACGTAGTATACGCAGAATAGGTGGATATAAACAAAGTAAAAGAATAATAGGCATGTCATTAGCATACAACGACCAGTGCAGAATATTAACAAAAGGATCGACGCCTCATAATTGTTATCAGGTAGCAGTAGTAATAGATCGTTCCACAAGATTATAATAAGCGGACACCGATAACGTAAATTGAGCCATAGTGATCTAATCATATGGTGCAATATATTAATGTACTGCAATGTAAGAATTGCAGCATCCATAACCTTGAACGTGAACATGGCCGTAGATGCACGCATCCGTAGATACCCGACGATAAAGCGAATGGTAGTAAATAAGCTTAGCTATATGAAAAATTGAAAAAATAACGTAAAGAAATATTAAATAATATAATGTACCTAAGTACCTAAGAATAGGAGATTTGATTAAGGAGACTAAATTATTTTTGACAAGTCCTTGGTAGTCTTCACTGATATGACCGGTGAAGTGTCGTTTTTTCGAAGGTAAATTTTGGAATGCTTCACCCAGGTGTAGGCAAAATTCTTCTCTTTAGCTAACCGCTTGGCCTTCGTGAGAAGCTCCTTATTCTGAGGTGTCAGATGGTCATTAACAAATACTTTGTTGTTGCCCGATAATCCGAGGGCGGCCGCAGTTAAGAGCTGGGATTTATTGGCCATCCTAAAAGCTGCCACATAGTCCTCCTTTGTATATCTGTTTACGAACGAAACAATAATGGGCTTAGGTTGCGCACTATCTTTGGTAGGTACTCTTGTGACGAAGTCTATCTGCTGTTTTGAGATGTTACAGCATATTTTTGAACCGATCAACATCACGATATCGAACAAATTCTCATTGGCCGTCTGAGGGACTCCTTTGATTTCGGCATTGCTCATACGCAACCACTGGTCTCGGTCAAATAAATCATTCTGAACCACCTCCAGGTCCTTGTGTAATGACTCAACTTGACTTACAGTTTTTTCTTGTTGATCTTCAATTAGTTCAATCCGTGAACTAAGCTCCCTAATTACTTTATTGGTGTCTGCGCACGAAGCCTTCATTTCCGAAATTTCCGACCTAAGCGCTGTCACGTCGCACTTGATCTCATCCAAGGCTGTGAGTTTTCCTGACATTGTCTTTAATTCCTTGAGGATTTGGGACTCGCTCTCAATATGGGGTGATGGGGGCCCGCTAGACCCAGCCAGCTTGCACTTAGAACAACGCCACGTAAGCTTTCTGTCACCCAGCTTACGGAAGCCAGCTTCAGTAACTCCCGCACATTGGAAATGAAGTTCGAGGTTGCAGGACGTGCAACGAACACCCTCCGACATTGGATCTCCACACTTCCCACAAGTATATGTGTCCATGTTGGTTTTCTTGAATAAATCCGGTTTTGCGAGCAAGGTACAGAATCTAAACAATATGTGAATAGCTAAACGCGACCGCACGGCGCGACGAGTGCGACCGGACTGAGTGAAGTGAGCTTGTCAAATATATCTCTTGCTATCTATAATTATGTCGATATAACTCTTATAAAGAGATTATATCCCGTGTGCTTCTCCGCATCCCTAGACCACATATCCTCAGCAAATGACAGTCAGTCGTCAAACTGTACATAAACGTAAGATATGTATATTACTAGCTTTTGCCCGCGGCTTCACCCGCGGCTTCACCCGCGTAAATGGGGAAAAGTGCTTTTTCCCGGGATGAAAAGTACCATATATCCTTCTCAGTATTTCTAACTATTTATTTTCGAGTGGCGACCACGAACCGGAAAACGTAGTGTTGGCAGGCCTCCCACTCGGTGGACCGACGACCTGGTGAAGGTCGCGGGTTGCGCATGGATGCGGGCAGCGCAAGACCGGTCAACGTGGAAATCCTTGAGGGAGGCCCTTGTCCACCAGTAGACGTCTTTTGGCTGAGAGAGAGAGATTTCTAACTATGTGTATGCAAAATATCAGGAAGATTAGTTGAGTAGATAAAGCGTGAAGAGGTAACAAACAAGCTCACTATCGCATTTATAATATTAGTAAGGATTATGATATCACTGACGTTGATTTATTGTTAACAGACAGACAAAATCTTCATTTAATTGTTTATTATAACTTGTTGAAATACAATCTTATTAAGTTAAAGAACTTGGAATAAAATATTGCTATTGAATCAAATATGAGCGGAGGAAATGAAATTGCTTTTGAACGTTAAGTAAATGACAACACAAGGAAGCGCTTTAATAAACTATACTTCTGACCGAACAAATAATACAGACTGAATAGTTAATACTAATGTATACAGTATTGCGGACACGACAAAGGGAATACGCCTGTTTTTCTTATTAAATTTTCACATCACTATCACTACATAGTATAAAACAAAGTCGCTTTCTCTGTCCCTATGTCCCTTTGTATGCTTAAATCTTTGAAACTACGCAACGGATTTTGATGCGGTTTTTTTAATAGATAGAGTGATTCAAGAGGAAGGTTTATATCCCGTGCGAAGCCGGGGCGGGTCGCTAGTTTTCTTATAAATAATATAGTTGTTCCTTCTCAGAGACGAGCGGGCGGCGTAATTGCAAATACTAAGGGGAATTGACTGCGTTCTTCTACTGTATTGTTATGATGTAGATTTTTACTGTGTACTTATTTGTGTTCGTCTGTGATTTTTTTTTATTTATTAGATAGCAAACAGCTTTATTACAAATACATGATGATCGAACACATGTATTTAATTTTTTTTTTGTGTAGATATTATTTTTCTCTTTTTTTCCCTTTTACTGCAGCGAATTGTATTGTCAGTAAATGTTCTGCTCGAAGTTTGCTATTTACATTTTGAGGTAAACTACATGTAACTATACTTATTACAAAGTCTCTTACTTGCGTTAAATACGTGCTCGTATTTAACGCAAGTAAGAGACTTAAAGCAAAATGGATGAAAATGAAACCGAAATCTTTGCAAACTTAATGTATAAATTCAGACATGCTTTGAGAATACGCGACACATTTATTCTGCTGTGAACTCTGCTCAACTTTATTTTTTCTCTTCATTAAAATTCTCAATTGCCATTCTCTTCCTTTGAGATTTCTTTGTGGATACATTTTTAAGTTTTACATTACACACCGAGATCTAGAAGAAGTTTTACTTATGAAGAAGAGTAATTGTACTCACTTCCATGCTGGTCTGAGAGCGAAGAAAAAATATAGAATGTGCCATCTGCTTCTCTTCCCGCGCAGATTGTAAAAGTCAATCGAGGGAAAGGGCTTTAAATTGTGGATTCCTCCACTCATAGGCAATGGACTAGCAACCTGTCACTATATCTCCATTCCATCAGAGAGCCCACTATTCAGCTAAGCGTGGCCTTCGAGTCTCACGACTCTTGGCTCTGTCTACCTCGTAAGGGATAAAGACGTAATTCTATGTATGTAGGTATGTCAATTTGTAAATGTATTTTTGGCCAAATTAAATTTTCATGATTGCTTTGAACTTACGTCATTATCTTTTGTCAAAGTTGCTACACTCAGAATAATTACGTAATCATGACCTTGACTAAAGGTGAGACTTATTTCACTTTGACTATACCTAATTTATTACGAGGTGATTTTAACCTTATAAGTATTTAGAATCTCGTTTACTCAAGAGTTTTACTAATTTAAGTACATATACTTAAATAAAATATACTTTTAATATATTGAGTTTTACGTGTACGAATACAATTTATTTATTTATATTTTCATATTAGTTTCTAATAATGGGCAGCGCTGTTCACTTACCATTAAATGATCTACTAGCTCGTTTGCCACCCTATGTTATAAGAAAAACATCATTCCTTCTTGAAGTCGTATCCCTCATGACTGAGGGTCGTGGTCATTATATGGAATGAAACACACACAACGACTATCTTGGCAATGTTAATGGAGTGGTTTGCCATTGCCTTCATTATTTCACGCACTAGCTGATAACCATCAACCAGAGGTTTCTTCATGTTTTCCTTCACTTGAAGCAAGTGGTGGTCGATAAGAACTAAAATAGGCACACGAGTCAGATTGGTAGGTATAAATACAACAAACTCATGTAACATGGACAGGATTTGAACCTAGGACCTTTGCAGTCACAAGCGGGCTACCACACCACTGCTTCAAGAAGGAAAACATCGCAAAAAACATACCCGATACTGTAGTGATAACTACAGAATTATTTTGAACTTCTAACTGGTCAACTTTGCATGTCATATTTTAGGTGAAATAGTTGATATATTGGGATACTATTCCTGTGGCGTATTACCTGCATGATAGGCTCTCGACTCACTACAATAGCAGGCATTCAAATCCATTAGTCTCCAGACAAATTGAATGGGAAAGTGACACACCAGTACACAAATTTCATATGTTGTTTTTACAATACTTATTAAGAAAACAGGGAGACCCGCACATCAAAACGTTCTTTGAGTCACGCCGAAACCATTGGTAGCAATAACTCGACGCGATTTTGTGTACTTACGGAATTATATCAAAAACTAAACATTCATAACAAAACATTCTATGATTGAATTAGACTGTCAACAAAATCTGCAGAGTTGGACGTCTGACATTGACAGCTGGTGACACACGTTCCGTCTCAGGGTCCTAACAAACCTTTCTTATCATAAAAAAATAAGAAATCATGGTAGGATTGTTGTAGAATTTTAGTTGTTCTCCTTTAATATCGTCGACTTAGATTATTATAATATTCAACGAATAAATACCTTATTTAAACGTTAGTTCTTTTAAAGAATATTAAAGGTTGGTTTGACGTGCGTCCGAATTAAGCGAAAAGGAACGTGACAAGACGAAATGTCAAATCGGGTCGAGTCGATTCGCTCTCTTCCTGGGTAGGGCCACGACTAACATGGCTTGAGCAAAATTATTAAATTTTTGGGGTTTTTTCACTTTCGCCGCCCTCGGCACCCCGTCATGGGACTATAGTTTAACCTTTAGCTTTAAAATCCGCGATACGCGCAAGGACACAGGGGATATTTGCCGCCACGAAGTTGTCAGGAGGATGAGCTGTTGATATCCACGTGCCCGCCCGGCCGTATGAATTGGCGCTTCCTGGAGTGTCCTCCCATCACCAGAGGGTGCGGTTCTCCCGGACCGTGGACCGCCTGCCACGGCGCAGGCCCCGTCGTCGGCGACCCCAAGGTGCTACACACGGATCCTAACCTTATTTCCAAAGGCCGCTTCGCCGCCTTCGATCCGATGTCCCCATAGTGGCTCGGCGCAAACCTCGGAAGGTCCAGCCAGCGTCTACTGTCTCGCATACAACGGAGCGTCGCAGGAGCGCCGTGCCTCTTTGATGTCGCGACCAGCGCCAGTGCTCGAACCCAACGGATCATAACGGTGAACGCAACGACGTTCTAAGTGCGCACAGACATTTGTGTACGGACCTGGCCAGGTACCTTATATTTGGTTTATGTTAATTTTAACTTTTAATTGCGGCAAAGATTTATCAGATTTTGGTATTAGTATAACATGTGCCCGCCCTCAGCGGCTAGTGTGTTTATGGAATAAAATGCTATATTCTATCCCAACCATATTGTATTAATGATATCACCCTGCCCATGACTCCCAGGACCTAAGGCTTACTAGACAAGAGGTCCTTGTACTTCAAAAGTGCGAGGCTCTATCCTGAGCATTACATCCGGCTCTCTCTAAAGTAATTGTTCGTGTATAATCGCACTGCGCAGGGATATTGCCCGTCTTCGCTTCAAATAGTTGAAGACCCCTGCGCACATGCACCAACAATACACACTTTTTATTTTTTTTTTATTTTTTATACACGACAATACTTATTGTCAAATAAGTAGCTACACGAGCTATATAATATTGCACGTTTCTTTAGAAACTTCACTAAATTTTAATGGAGCGCGTTCTAGTTAACTGAATAGTCGCCGATAAGGTTTTTTGGGGAAGGTCAGCAAAGGAACGCTTGACAAATTATTTCGTGTTTACCTTTCACGGTGTTTGGTCAGAAAAATTGGAAATTCTTCCTTATTTTCCGGCTTGGGGAATTGTGTGCTGATGAAAAATTCACAGCGTTTACACTGAACCTGAATGTTTGCTTTTATGTTTGGAGAAGTCGATTTTTGACATTTTCGGCTCATGATAACGAAGAAACCATTTATACAATGGATTTTTAGTAATTTCCTTAAAATTTTAGACTTATAGTTTCAGTTATTGTAAAGGTTAGCTAACAGATTGACTGACTTTTGACTAGTACTCGTCTGACAACCGGTGCAACTTTTTTTTACTTTAACTGGATTTCTTACGGTTCACTTACTGTTACTGTCTAAGTGAGACGGTGCAATCCAACCTTAGTCTTCTTTACTTTTAATAAACAGTATGTCAATTTCTTCCATTTTGTTCTGTGCTTGCCATTTCACTCTACACTCCTCTCCAATCTATGCTGTCTTTGACGCACCCATCTCTTCTTTCCTGAAACCCTTTATTTCACATTTGAGGCTCTTTTAGTCAATTATTCTTCTCTTCACAAGCCATGTCCATACCATCCTAACCTACAATTATTTAACTTCTCATTATTGGTGCTACTTTCATGTTTCCTCTTACTTACATACTCCTTATTTTGTCCACTCATGTTACGCCACACATCCATCTCAACATAGGCATCTCTGTCTTTGTTCTATTCGGCTTTTAGTATCATCAAAATAAGTCAAAGCTCCGCTAAACTTTCGCTTTTATTGCGTTACCGAAATTTCCCAGATAAATTATCCTTTAGATTCGAAGGTCTTTGGTTTCTTAAGGAATAAAGAGTTAGTTTAAAAGTTAAACCCATTTCCCGTCACGGTCCATCGGTCAAAGCAATAAACGGAGGTTTTGTGCTCCAAACTAGATGTTTTGATTAAATTTTCATGTTCTTCAACTTTAGTTTCAGGATTTCGAGCCAGTATTACAAGGTTATTTATAATTCTAATTTCAGCTTCGAATTTTAAGTGCCCAATTTATATAATAACTGACCGTTTCTCTGTTAAACCTTGTAGAATATCTATTTTAAAAAGAGTTTTAAATTTTAGTAGTGAATTTTGAGATTTCAATTATAATAATTGTAACAACAATTATATGAAAACAAATCAAAGAGACTGAGTTAGCCCCACAGTAAGTTTCCTTGTATTATGAGATACTTATTCAACGATACAATATTAGTATTTTGTCTTGTGCTTCTTGAGCTGGCCGAAAATCAAACCCCTAATCTCGCAATTAAAGACAAGATTTGACCATCGCAATTTTTTCGTAATACTGCAAGAAAATTAATCAAGAACACTTTTAAAAATACAAGGTAAATAATCAAAAGTATTACTCCAAGCCTATAAATTTCTTCACACAAGTCATATTAACTTCAGAGCCAAACATAAGGCCATAATAAATACCACCACCTGCTTGAATGTCGGAACTTCAGACATTTCCTCGAATTTCCCGCCCTTTCTTCGGCAACCTGAGCACTGTCGAGGCTCATAATCTCAAAAACAAAAGAGATGAAACAGGAGACTTTGTTTACAACCGCTGAAATTATATTTTACAAGCGAACCAAGGAAAAAAGTTAAGACACTGCGCGCCGACTCCGAAAACTCAGGTAATATAACTTAAAACAACTTAACTTCCTGTAGGAAGATATGTATATCTTTGCCAATAAATATGTTTGTATATAAAACGTATTCGAGTTACAAAGTAAATAGGTTGAAAACGACTGGGCCGATTTACATGATTGTCTTTCTTAATTATCTTAAACTATATTTTCTAAAACACACACGTGTTTTAAATAATACTGATCTCAGATATTTCTGAAGTCGCCATGGTCAATATCAATGAGGGTTATTGTATTTACGCTCACTAGTTGGCGCTAGTGGCGAGTATGGTCAGGTCATTTGGCCATGACAATGGTACAATATTGTCATTTGAATTTGACGCATCGACAGTGACAGTATTGTACCATCTGATAGATGTCTATCCTTACTCATAGAACTCCTTACTCATCTGGTGGAATATTTGAACGAGATAGCCGATAGCCCTCATTGCATTGCTTTGCAATACCCGTAACGGACATCGTCAAAATATCAAGGGATAAATGCAAGGGATATGCAAGTGCTGCCAACTGGCTGAAAACATCGCAGTGTTCATTTATAATTTTTATCTAGCAAGCATTACGTCTTTATTTTTTATTTGATCTGAAGGAGCCAACGGATGTTTTATTAATATTCTATTAGCGGAATATTGCCAGGCTTCTTTGCACCTTTTCAGTTCATAGTAATTTTGCTTATTTGATAGCAAATTCTTCAACCTACATTTTTATTTTTAGTTTTTCTGCAGACAAAAAATAAGTCTCAGTAGTTTAGTGCGTATTAAGATTGTTACAATGTTTTACTTAGAAATTATGCTTTTAAAAAGATTTATTCAATTCATTAGTAATATTTTACTTAAAAATACTTGTAATTTATGATCTTCGAAAATAAAATCTACTATAATTCTAATAAATACATACTTTTTATTGTAACCTCTACGAGAAAGCATTCACAGGCAAACCTATATTCAATTCACACATGCATCTGCATATTAATACCATAGCTAAATAAAATTATTTCACTACTAAAGTTAGGTATCATTTACAAATTTTGTATCTAAAAGCAAAAAAAAAATAAAACAAATGACAAAGGCATTTGTTCCTTTGACAGGTCGCGATCAAAAGAGCTTTTGTTTGATCAAAAGGTCTTATGTTCACGGATCAAATGAAATTGTGAATTTGGTTCAGTTGTCCAGTTTACGAGTCTATCACAATAATGTTTTTAGGGGTCCAGAACTCAAAAGGAATCCTTAGGATCACTTGTTTGTTTCTCTGTTTGTACAGATCGCTTTAAGGTGAGAACTAGGTCAATTTTGCTTTGTTCTTTTTTAATTTATTTTCTTTGTTGTTATTGGTTGTTATTCGGAATCATTAAAAATATTAGAAAATAACTTATTAAGGCGCGTTGAGGACATTTTTCTACCTAGATACTGAATGAGACTGAGTTGTAATGCTCGTTCGGATAGAGTCGGCACGAGTCAACGTAGATCTCTCGTACTTCGCTTTAATATCATTTATATTTCTTTCGTATGGTATACACCATTTTTAGGGTTCCGTACCTCTAAAGATAAAAATGGAACGATTACATAATCATTTTGTCGTCCGTTTGTCTTTCATTTTCAATGGTCACTCTTCTTAACTTTTGAATGACAATTTACACAGTAACTGTTAACGGAAATTAATTCGTAACAAATTAAAAATTAATTTAGTATCACATGCTCAGAAGCTAACCTGTACCTGTAACCTGTAATTCATGTCATTAATTTGAGATATTCCCTAATTCGAAAACTATTTTGGAACATGCCTTACCTATGTTTCGGCAGGATTGTCAGAAGCCCTTTTTGATCCTTAACTATGTTCATGTGTAATTGAATCTATCTAATTTCATTTTAGATAAAATACGAGTAAATGATACTTCAAAGTATTTTTCTAAGACAAGGTAAAGAAACATTTATTAAATAGGTATTTGACTTCCTTTTGTTGTTGAAAACATTTTCTGATTCCAAGAATCAGAATCACTGACAAAGAATTGGCTAATTATTTGAGGGGACGAATGAGCACAGGCTACGAATTTCAGGGGACCAGTGGGTACCGACCCTTATTAATATTGTCATTATACAAAAGGATGTAAGAAATAATCGTTCGAAAAACAAAAATCTAAAACTCCAGATGGCCAGTATTTTAACATAAATAAATTAAACTTGTTTTTCCGACTGAAAAATCGTTCCATTGAAAATATTCGGGGCTGAAACCCGGGACAAAAGGCGTTGGAAACAAAAGCTTTTGCCACTACAATAAAGTATACCGGTACCTCCTTATACCTCACCTTTTTATTGTTACCTAACCTTTTTTGATCCACTCTCATTTTAATAACCGTTTTATGTAAATGTAACATGAAATAGGATTTTACGATTCACCGCATACCAATATCTTGGATACCGTTTTTGGGGTTCAGTAGCCAATGAGTAAATCTCATAGCTACCGTTCGTGTGTTCTAAGCCGCGAACAGATAGACGTATCTGTTCGCGGCTTAGCTCGATGTATTGAAGGTTCAAAATCGAACGATAATACATTTCGATTCGATTGAGTGTGTAAAAGTATAAGTAAGATAAGGAGCTTCGGAATACTATACGGCTTATGTTATGAGGTGGCAAAGTAATTTACACTTCTTCATTGACTTAAGTTCACTTCTTCTTCGGAATGGCTATTCAAATCAATTTGGACTAGTATTTAGCCATACTGATCAGCCCTGTCGTTGGCCTCGTTCAAGTCCACCATTAAAAATTAACTTAGCAGTATGAACTTACGGGTAGATTAAAAATCGTGGCGAAAGTGAGTTTGTTTGTTACCCCTTCACGTTTTATCTACTGTACCAGTCTTCCTGAAATTTGGCATACACATAGTTAGAAGTACTGAGAAGTACATAGGGTTCCTTTCATCCCGGGAAAAAAGTACTGTCTCCGTGGCAAATTTACGATGGTAAAGCCGCAGGCAAAGGCTAGTATTATATTTTTTACAATTCTCATACATTTTCCGGTCCTCTGGGCCCTATTACAGGTCCGACACGCACTTGGCCAGTTTTTATTGTTCGTATTGTAAATTTTTGATATAGAATCTAACACCGAGCTTTAGTGAAATCTGAGTGTCTATTCAATTTTGAATGTCTTCTGTTACTCGAACAAGTTATCGATGTTTTTTGTACTTTTGACATTTAAAGTCATTTGAATGTGAATTATTTATTGGATCTGTCTGGATAGTTATTTTAAAAAAGGTTGATATTCAGTTACGGTGGATCTATTTGTTACGCAAAAATCGAAATAACAATAAAATATTTCTAGAAATGCCATCTGCTGTCTTTTAATTATGAGATGACTAATTGCTCTGTTGCTAATTTAAAAAGAAATAACATACCTACATACATACTTATATAACATACCTACTTTTTATCTATATCTGTATATATATATATATATATATAACTCAAAGGTGACTGACTGACATAGTGATCTATCAACGCACGTACAGCCCAAACCACTGGACGGATCGGGCTGAAATTTGGCATGCAGGTAGATGTGACGTAGGCATCCGCTAAAAAAGGATAAACGCGAGCGAAGCGGCGGGTAAAAGCTAGTTTTTTTATATAGCTAATAGGTCCCACTGCTGGGCAAAAGCCTCCCCCTTATTATTGAAATAATTTTATTTACAACTAGCAGTACTCCGGGGCTCCGCTCCTGTAAAAATTTCGGGATAAAATTTACCCTATATGATATTCCCGGTATTTTTTACCGTCATCTATACATATAATAAAACAGTAAAAATATTTTGTCTGTACATTTAGTATTTTTGACTAAAATGGATTGAGGGACACTTAAAAAGAACAATAGAAAGCAAAAAAATTGTTTTGGAATTTCTTGTCTGTCTGTCTGTCTGTCTGTATGTATGTACGCGTTTCACGCAAAAACTACTGGACGGATTTGAATGAAACTTTTTTTGTTGTATAGCTATTAAGCCTGGGCAACATATAGGCTATAATTCATTTTGAAAACTGGAACACCTGATGAAGAACCATAACAGAACAGCTAAACTATAAGAAATATGGAAATGGTGCCTTAACAAAAGTCGTTCAACCTGATGAGCATTTTCTGCTGACGTATAAAAATTGAAGATCTGGAACATCTGATGAAATGCTCCAAGATACCAGCTACACTATAACATATATGGAATTGGCGCCTTAGCAAAAATCGTTCAACATGATGAGCATTTACTGCTGACGTATAAAAATTGAAGATCTGGAACATCTGATGAAAAGCTCCAAGATACCTGCTACACTATAACATATACGGAAATGGCGCCTTAGCAAAACTTGATTAATCTGATGAGCATTTTCTGTAGACGTATAAAAATCGAAGATCCGAAACATCTGAAACAGTTTGGAACACAAAAAGACTTTTCATCTCAGCGAAAGTTACGCGGGCGAAGCCGCGGGCAACAGCTAGTAAAAAATATCAATAAAATCCGTCTCGTATATTAATTTGCGCGATTGAGTAACAAACTTAAACTAAGTAGAAAAGATATAGGGCTAAGTGACTCCCCAACATACGATTATAACAATAACGGAGCCGTTGGAACAAAATTCTTCAATGGCCGGCCCCAGCGTTGACAGGATTGTTGGAAGAAAATATTTCAACGGCCCCGGTGTGTTTTTTAAATGGGACGGATACACTCAATAGGCTCTCTCTCTCTCTCAGCCAAAAGACGTCCACTGCTGGACAAAGGCCTCCCCCAAGGATTTCCACAACGACCCGTCCTGCGCTGCCCGCATCCATGCGCAACCCGCGACCTTCACCAGGTCGTCGGTCCACCGAGTGGGAGGCCTGCCAACACTACGTTTTCCGGTTCGTGGTCGCCACTCGAGAACTTTTCTGCCCCAACGGCTATCTGTTCTGCGAGCTATGTGCCCCGCCCACTGCCACTTAAGTTTCGCGATTCTGCGGGCTATGTCGGCTTCTCCTACGGATCTCCTCATTTCTGATTCGATCACGCAGGGAAACTCCAAGCATAGCGCGCTCCATCGCCCTTTGGGTGACCTTGAGCCTTATTATGAGGCCCATAGTAAGCGACCACGTCTCTGTTCCGTATGTAATTACTAGCAACACACACTGGTCTAAGACCTTAGTCTTGAGACACTGCGGTATTTTGGCTCAATAGGCTACAATGATTTAATTCTCCATGATGTCATCGTGGTCAAAATCACATATACACTCATATAACTGTTTTACCAGTTGTATGAGTAATACCAATTACACCAAACCTGTATTATAATAAGTCACTAGTATTTGTTTTTTATAATACTTTAGAACCTTTTAAAACATAGTCAACATCACTTAACAAAACCAACATAGACTTGTTTCCTAATCTCCGAAACTTCCGTTCGAGTTGTTAGTTTATCAATATTGCTCTTTTAATTAACTAAGATATATTTAACTTTGATATCGCCGCATTTTAATTAAGTTTTATTAATTTTATATTTGACTTTTTAATTTTATATATTCTGGTATTTCTATTACTTTGGGTGTGTTTTGGTTGTGAGTTTAAATATGTTTGTTTGTACGTTAATGTGTTTGTCCAAGCTTTATGAAATATTTTTTTTATTTTATCAAATAATAATAAGAGAAAGTAAAAAACACATCCAACTTACATACATACATACATATTATCACGCCTTTTTCCCGTAGGGGTAGGCCGAGACTAGCGATTTCCACTTGCTACGATCTCTCTTGCTTCCTCTACACTCATTACTCTCTTCATACATGCTCTCCGGTTATGGGTGCTCCTAATATCTCCCTTTTTAAGGAGGTCCGCAATCTGGTTGGTGTGCGTTCGAATTAGTTTACAAAAAAATAGATCATAATACAATACATATTTGATTTAATTTATAAGTAAAATATATTGAAAACTAATCAAAATAAACCATAGCCTCAAGTTCAGATAGAAAAATCAACTTCCATTCCTTTCGCAGAGTTTATCAAAACACTCACATTTTCGTGACCGCGCATAAATCTTTAAAATATTGCCTTCATCTCGACTAAATCCACTTTTCTTCCTGGTACACATTTTTCCATCGCTGTAATTGCCCGAACGCTCAAACCGCCAACTTTCCTTTTAGCGAAGATCAAACTTTACCTAAACCAGATAATAAATGTATCTTTAAATCAGGCCTTATAAAAGTCGAGAATCGCGGAGTAAAGACAAAATAATTCCCTGTCCCATAAAAACACACTAAAGCTATCCACATCTCTTTTGCCTCCTCGATTCACTGTCCAGCATTAGTGTCCCAAATTTACGCCTATTTTATGTCCCACTCGAATTTCAATGAAATGGCTGGCGCATATAGCCGTCTCTTTCACCCGCTATAAACGGATTTAGTCCGCAAATCCTTTTTGTTTGACGACTGGGGACGTCATCCGACCCTTTAATGTGTAGAACCATAATATTTAGCGTTAGAACCATTGCTTTTGTTCTCCATCTTCTTGATTACATGTTTAACTTCGAGTATTTGGCAAACGTGAAGGATGTCAACAAATTTGTTACACATTCGTTTGTTTTCCTTCTCAAATGCGGAGCGCAAACAAAATAAAACAACGTTTAGCTTTAGGCTGTGGCTCCACAGAGAGATTACTTCTTACTTCCTATTTTACTGATATTAGACGCAACGAGAGATTTAATAGATATTTTTTACTGCTTCTCTACTTAATATATGTTTTGCACTCGCGCAAATGCACATAATAACGTGGTATAACAAAAACCGGTGTTCATCTCCCGTAGAAATTTCGAGATAAAAAATATCCCATAATTTTATTCCAGGTTTATTCTAGCCCTGTACCAAAGAATCCTCATCGAAATCCATTTAGTGGATTTTGCGTGATTGAGTAACTAACATATAAACATTCATTTTTACAAACTAGGAAAGGATTGGGTATTCCAAAATACCCTAGAGATGAAACCCATGCCATCCGGATCACATAACAAATACTAACAATACTAGATAACGGAGGCAGTTCGATAGTTTGACACCGAAGCTTGCAAAGACAACATACGTCCAGCAAATATTATTTCACGAAAATCAAGAAAAGTCTGCGTCAATAAATATTGGTTCTGATCTCAAGGTCGGGAGCTGCTCTAACAAACTTTTGACAGCCGTCAGCACAGATGTCAGTTGAATAGATGAGACATTAATGGATGAAATACCGCAAACTAGATGAGAGCATTAAGGAATTTGCTATCATTGGACAATTAAACATACGGCAAACAAAACTGTCATTTGAATTTGACGACTTCAGTAATGATACCTCACCTGGACTATCAAAATCTATATAATAATAGGTATCATCACCAACTTTAGACCAAAATTGGTGCATTAAAGATAGCTTTTTAAAAGAAACAGGCTATTTCTAGCATCTTATAACTTTTGAACGTATGCCAGTTTACATCGAAGAAAGTGAATCGATGTAAAATATCTAATAAGGTTGGAAAGCTGACTCTGTTTTAATTACTAAGATTTGAATTACCTCCTACATAGTTGAGAGAAATATATACGAATAAACATAGAGCTGAAGAGTCTGAAGTTTATTTGTTTAAACATCTCTGGCACTACCGGCACGATTCGAAAAATTATTTCAGTGTATGATAGTTACGACGACCTGGTGAAGGTCGCGGGTTGCACATGGATGCGGGCAGCGCAGGATCGGTCGTTATGGAAATCCTTGGGGGAGGCCTTTGTCCAGCAGTGGACGTCTTTCGGCTGAGAGAGAGATCCAATAAAATGGCTGCAAAAAATGCCGTCATCTCGTGTCGGAGGCCAAGATCCACTTCGGGTCGCTGTGCCGCAGTAGTAAGAGTATGATAGCCACATAAGCCACATTTATATGGAAGGTTTTGGGCTATGTAGAATCCCACGGAAGCAAAGTAGTGGGTCACATCAAGTGCTTTACAAAATGGGCTCATCTAGTTCGGGTTTATCGATGGCTGTCGCTAGAGAAAGTGTTTGCTATCAAATATTTGTACGAACGAGAATTCTATTAGCATATCATTATGTTGTACAGTACACTCGTAATGGGATCCGGATGTGTGTAAACACGCCAATTAAAATCTATTCACAATCAAAAATGTTGTCATTGATGTCTGATTGAGTGTCAAAGCTGACATTTTAAACTTGTCGATAAAAAACATAATTATCTTTATTAATTACTGAATTTTGTGTATTTTTCTTCAAAATTATTAAAATCCCTAGCATTATTAGAGTTATATATATAACTCTGAACAGTATAGAATATTATCATGACAAATTTATATAATCAGCTTTTATAAACCTTTAAAAAACCTTTCTGAGTCAAATCCAACTCAACAAAAATATCAATTTTTACAAAATTCGATTCAAATCATATAAATGTGGACAGAAAAGGTGAGACAAAATAAAACCCAGTACAAAAAAAAATGACTTTTCCATGTAATAATAATGAACATTTGAATCTAACCCGAAAATTGCCATTCCGGGCAATTTCAACCAATCACATTTCGCTACGTTCATCACAGATTTGTTCGGGCCAAAAACATTTAGTACTTTCGTGTTCCGAAGGTAAAATGTAATTCTATTCGTTGACAACAGTCCCCTCTTCCCGATTGAGATTAAAAAACTTTCGTGGGGTAAAAAAATATTAATGAAATTTCTAGAAAACCGCCGATGACCGAGGAAGGGAGTTCGTCAAAGTATTTTCTCTTTTGCGGGTAGGCAATTAAGAAATTCAATTTTCAGTAACTCCCTTTGGGAATTTTGAGTGTGTCGGCAGAGTTGATTAATCCTACTTCAAAAGAGGAGGATTGCGAAGAGTTCTAATTGATCGCAATATATTCAATACTAGCTACGCCTCGGGTCTCCGCTCTAGTGAGAATTTCGGGATAAAAAGTGCTAGATTCTAGATAAGATTCTACCTGTGTATAAAATTTCATCAAAAGTCGTCTATTAGATTTTGCGTGGTTGTAACAATCATCCGCACAATTTTTCGCATTTATAATATTCACAGGAGCGAACTGATAAAACTGAGGACTAGGTCATATCAATAGGACCCTAATTCCCAAAGTCAGATAAAAATAAAATGCACCATTGTCCCAGGTCAACGCAAGACAAATGGCGCAATCTCCTATCGTCAGCGAAAAAGTCACGGCGATAAGAGAAAAGAATTTAAACGCCCATAATTCAGCCCCCCAAGAACCCTTCCAGGGTGTGTCCTGGGACGGGGATAAATCATCCTGTTTCAATTATGGCCTATTTACCCATTTCGCGAGGTGGCTTCCTCTATATCTTCGAAATAAATCATCGCAACCTCTTATTGGCCTCTTATCGTTTTTTATTTATTTATAACTTCAACAGGCATGTTATAGGTAAATATCTGCTGCTGAATTTACGATACCAGCGCAGTGTCTAAAAAGGCTACTTTGATGAATCCATGTTGTGATGAATTTGTATGGGGATCAGTCAAAGAGGCCTTTTTAGACCTTCAGTATTCAAAATGTGTTCTACGTTTTTTCGGTACTAGTCAATTTTTGCTTTAGGAGATATGAGTGTTCGACCGATTATGTAGTAGTCACTTTAAGCTCTAGGTAAAAATCTAATGTAGTCAAATTGTGTTCTAGACGGTCCAAGACCAACCCGTTGACAGATGCTTGCTTAGT
The DNA here is from genome assembly GCA_018467065.1 of Ephestia elutella. Classification (NCBI taxonomy): domain Eukaryota; kingdom Metazoa; phylum Arthropoda; class Insecta; order Lepidoptera; family Pyralidae; genus Ephestia; species Ephestia elutella. The sequence goes on from CM031588.1 coordinate 16,225,542, forward strand.
ATTAATACTATGGTTTATTTTCTGTAATGTTTAATTCTTTTTCGTTTATTTTTATTTTCTTCCCGCTGTATTTTTCTAATGTTTGATGTGAGAGTGATATCGCGAAAAAAATCGCAGTTTGTTTTCATCACATCACAAAAGATTATCATACATAATTTATTCCTCGAATTAACTTAATGCCTATATAATATGTCAAATACCTCAATACAGTAAAAGTTAAAAATACAAAACCAGAATTCACAGCATTGTTCCATTACAATACGCATAAATTTGTAACCTGCCAGTGAAAGAACAAACAAACAATCAATACTTGTCTCTGGCGATTGCAATCATGCCACCATATTTTTTAATTTCTCCGAATTTTAAGTCGACATATTTTCCTACCGGTCCAAACCAGTTCGAGCTTCATTTTCATTCGTTTGCATCGGATCACACCGGATGCATATGTATACATGTGTTTGCATCTAATTTAGTCACCATATTTTACGGGACCTAATGAACTGCCTTTACATTGATTGTGTATTTCCATTCCTGTTTTCCAAGTGGGACAGTGGAGGTTTGCCTAATTGAATGGGTTTTATTGTTTATTGCTTTAGATTTTTATTTCTCTGTGGAATCTCTGTTAACTATTTCCGCCACGAGCTAAGAGTCATCTTCCAATGAAATCTGTGGTAGACAGATTGAATCACTTTTTTAGGGAAATGTTGCCGGTTGTAATTATTATAGTTTAGAACGGGCTATTCTCAGAATTATATTTAGAGATTTAAATGGTGATGATACTTAATAAGCGCATAAGTACTTAGATAGATCTGACCGTATTAAATTGCAAAGGGTTGGACATAAAAACAAAAAAAAGGTCGTCAAAGGTTATTGAAATTATTTTGGATGTTTTACGGAATAAATAAACGGACGAAGAAAATTCGGAAAATTACCCATGAATTGGATCAATGAAATTAATAAAAACGTTGATGCAAACAACAACATACGTGATGATGACCCATAAATCATTTTCCATCAATCGTAGACTTAAAGAAAAAAAACTTGTCATGATCGTTTCAAAATATTTTTCTTTTTTAAAGTTTTCCAGGTATAATGGTTGAATGTTGTTTATTTATTTATTTCATATTTGACCCTATGTCCCCAATACTCACTTACACTATATTTCAACTAAATAAACGAGCAGAGAAACACATGTCTACGTCCAAGACAGCTGTGTTTTGTTCAACTAATTACCATAACATAGGAGCTCTGTTTCGACTGAACTAAGGTGTCCAAGTCCAATGTATTAGTTAGGAAAATGCGGACTTCGAAGAACATCATTATTTTCGACTATTTTCGTATCGTTATTATTTATATTGAGTGTTATTATTATGTAAATAATTTTGTATGTGCAATAATGGTAAATATCTATAATATTTCGCACAAAATTAAATCTTGAAATGTATATTGCTAGACTCTATAGGTACGCTTACAATTGATGCCATAGTATTAACAACTCATCCTGTATTTCTTTAAAATAACTGCAATTTTAACCACAAAGCCGACTAATAAGAAATGTCCGGACAGTTCTGAACGTATGGTGATACTAGCCGTAAGTAATGTTGACGTTACGACGTCTGGTCGCCATGCTGGGAAATTGGTAGGTGAGAATAAGGTTTTAAGCTAATTAACAACATTTTTGTACTAATAGGCTGCGGTGACCGCTAAATAAAACTTTTTATGCCCTTTTTGAATAACCCTCACAATAAAAAAAAATATTTGAAAAAATAAAAGCCAAATCATATATCACTTCTAGGAGAACTTCGGAAAATGGACTAACTGTTCCAAAGTTCTCCTAGAGGTCATTATGTCCCTACAAAAAGTGCTTATTCACAGAAATATCCGTTCTAAAAATATACCTTTCGCAGAAATTTTTCTCAGTATATTAAAAAAATCTTCAAAAACTGAAAAGAGTATTTAAATGCAAAAATCTCAGTTTCAGAGAAAGCTTTACAGCAAAATTGCCCTTTTACCACAAATAAATATTTCTTGGTATTCCAATGATGAGATAAATGGATACAGCCCACACTAAGACTTAGCTTGTCTCGTGAGTCCAATGGCACAGGGCGGGCGCTTCATAAAAACGGCGCGTCAAATATGCCTACTACTACTACAAATGAAACTGTATATCCGTGAACACGTCAGTAACACGTCAATGTGTGCGTTTTCATAGCCGAACGTCCCACAGTTACACAAGAACGGGGGAGAAGTGGGCGGAAGGAGCGGGGGGGTGCCATATTGCGGGAGGGGCAGGGAGTTTCCTTTCTGTACGTAGTACTAATATTAATTCTGTGCCAATGGTCACAAATACAGACATGTACCCAACACGACCAGAACAGTAGACAAATATCTATAAAACAAGTACAAAAATTTGCCCGCACTGGGAATTGAACCCAAGGCCTCCAGATGGAGGACGGACGTGGTGACTTTCAAGGAGGAAAACATCGTGAGGCAACCAGCACATTGGCTGACTGTTTAGTTAACTAGTGTGTATACGGCTACTGCCACTAGATGGCGGTAGTCGTAAAAGTCATGTCAGATGCCTTTAAGCGACTTGATTAAAATCTAACACCAGTGTTAGTAATAACACACTCGATAAGAAGAAGAAGGAGGTCGTCAAGATAAGGACAAGAAATAAAGACAGCATAACGTTAATTCAATACTCAACAATCCCGGTACGGATCAGTTTTTAATATAAAGGAAAAGCTAATAAAAAGTTTTCAAATGAAACAAGATTGGAAGTGAAGTCCGTCGTAGTCTTGTTAGTGAACTTTTTGCACATTTTAACAATCCGGAACTAGTTTTACAGGTTTAGGGAACTCATCTTTTTGAGGGATTCAGGATTCTGTAATGAGGGTGAGAACGGTTGCCAGACCTGGACCCTTATTGCAAAATGCATGTACAGTCTAAAAGTGGCGCAACGGGCTATGGAATGGGCCATGCTAGGCATCTCCCTAAGAAACAGAGTACGCAACACTGAAATTAGGAAGCGCACAAAAGTAACAGGCATTGGCAGAAGGGTTGCTACTTTGAAGTGGAAATGGGCAGGTCACATATGCCGTAGGGAGGACGGACTGGAAGATGGGGCCGAAAGTTACTGAACTGGAGACCGTGAATGGGACGTAGAAAACAAGGCAAACCAGCTGCCCGTTAGAGTGATGACATCGCCAAAGTTGGAGGTCCATTATGGAAAAGGATTGCATAAGACCGAGAAGCTTGGTGTGCATTAGAGGAAGCTTATATCCTGCAGTGGATTAATTAAGCTGGAAAAAAAGAAGAAGTAATGAGGGTAGGTCGTGTATTGGAGCTAGCGATCTAATGAATAACTTATTAGGCGGTTCTCTTATTTCCATGAGTATTCTATTATACTCTTATCTTTATCGTTTATAATGTGACAATTCTTGCCATACTGCCATACATTGCACATCTAGTTTGGCAATATGAAACGGTTGAATCTCTGAGGGAATGTACGATTTTCATCAGTCATTGTGAACAATTCCATATCACAAACCCTATCTCTAGAATGTGCAGAATGTACTCCTTTTTTGGGCAATAAGTACCGTAAAAATAACCAACATTGAAAGATATCCCCGAATCTATTTTTGAGGTTCCTTTATCCTTTTATATACCAAAAAAGTAATTTACCGGAAATCAACGTCAAGCCACAGAGAAAAAAAAATCAAAAACCCTCTGCCTGTCACTCTAAAAATAAACATTCAACCCGAAACTACACACCCAATTTCGCAAATCGTACCTCGAAAGCCAGATGTCGGTCTCGAACGGACAGAAGGACAAAAATGAGCTGTTTTAAACGCCCAGTTTGTTACCCTGGGGCTAAAACTGGGACATTTGAAAGGACCCGGTTATGGCCCGGGCGTTTGCCCACGGCTGGTGTTGAATAAAGTGGCCGTTGCCCAACTATTTGTATTCCACACCACAGCGTGATCCGGGTGCGTCTGTCACGCTGCGGTCATCCGGATGTAAAATTAAAGAGTGTGTAGAAGTATAATAGAGTATGTAGTAGAATTACCCGGCCCACTACCCAGGTACCCAGCTAAACGTGGCCTTTGAGTATCGCTGCTCTCGGCTCTATCAGACCAAAAAGTAAGGGATTAAAACCTTATACTGTATCTATATTTATGTAGAAGTTACACGTCAGACGTGTTGGTTAGCGTGCAATAAGCATACGATGAATTTGTTACCTCATTCTACTGAAAACCATATTTAATCTGAGTAATTTTGTTTATGCGAAAGTTGAGAAGTATCGTGACTCTGGTCGAGGACAGTCGGGTCCGGCGCTGTTGCGCAACACGTGCGCGACAGATGCTAAAACTTGAACTGAGATTAGTGTAAACTAAAATTTGTGTTCATTTTGTTTATTTGAATATCTTGCATTTCAATTTATATTGAGATAATGATAGTGCGCTTTGATATATTAGTGGTTGGTTCGTAATTGTTAGTGAGTGCAAGTGATGAAGGAGAATCTAGAAATCAACGTGCGTCGTGTCATGTCGACGTGCCCGGTGAGATCTTTCTTTGTTAAACGCACAACATGCGATTCGAGCGGCGTGTCTGTTATTATACTAAATTCGTACTAAGTAAACTTCACGGCTTAGATACTTAAAGGGCGGAGGAGGCCCATTTGTTGTGTAAATCCATATTGAGTTGAAGTATAACAGAAAAATACTGACTCAAAATACATACATGTTATATAAGTGCATACATTTTATAATTATTGTATTGAACTCAGCATTAAGCAGTTATGCTCTTCGAACCTTTCTTCCGTCATTCAATCAATTCAAACGAACTATTCGCACCAGCTTGATCCCCAGCCCAACCATTTGCTATGCATATGTGCAAGACAAAATCCACATAAAAACTAACCCATACTTGAAAATTCTCAGAGAAAAGGTAAAGGGCTTTAAAAGTAAAAAAAGGCAATAAACTTCGGATAGCTAAAAAAAAACTATGACCTGCCTTCGAGTTCGGCAACAAAAAAAGGGTCATTTATGGCTCTCTATTGTTGGTTATCTTGCGTGAGCACAGTGGCATTCGCATCTAATTAGGTACATATTTTTGAAGTTAATAGATATAATTAATATAATTACACGCGATGCAGCTGATAACAATTTACATCTATAATCACCATGTTTTATTATAATGAATCCTTTCTACAGTTTTCTCCGATTTTTAGAATACATCAGCTACAACGGCAAGAATTCGCCAAATCGAGAACCATACGAAACATATCCCAGCAAGGCAAAATAGTAATAATAATGTTCATCCGGAACCAAAATGGAGGTGTCAATAAAATCTTGTACTCAACTACATATTAGACTCAATATCTGCACCTTTCTCAGTCTTTCATGGAACAACAAACACCATTTACAAAGGAACATTGATTTACTTATCACAAAAAGGAGGCATCTAATTTCTAGATAGAAGACATCTATCAATTGAAAGAATCACCCGAAAATAAAGAATTAACCATCATAAAGAAGAAATCAGAGATAGAAATGCTGTTTCCCAAGTTGACCATTCTTCAGATTTATCAATCTTGAAAATAACAACAAAATTCTAAATACATACATCACATCTTTTTCCAGTTTTTATCATCCTATTGTCTTCTCTCAGGATCATAATGTAATATACTCATAATGTATGTATGTATATATCATAATGTATTATACTCTTTGTCTTGAGTATGTTAAAGGACTGGTAACAAGACATCAACAATAAACGAATAATTATTATCTTTAATACTGTCTGGCCGTACCGGCCAGTTAGAACATTAGAAAAAAGTAGAAGAAAAAAAGAGTGCTAATTTTAAAAATGTGAACAAAGATGCTGCAATATTCAACGTTGTAGTTCAGTTTTAAATTGTTTTTGTGATAAATAGTTCTATTGATATGTTCAATTAAATATTAGATTCAGTGTAAAGTGAAACCCAGTTCTTTGTATAATAACAGTGCAATATAGTTCAGCAGCTGAAGTTCAATTTCTTTAGCCCAGTTCCATTCGGACATCCCATTTTCACCGCTAGTACCACGTTGTACAAATATAATGGAGGTCATCTGGATAACCCAAACAATAAAGAGAACGAATTATAAGAGAAAAAGACCCACTATAATATTACAGAGAAACAAAACTGCATATCTGATAAGAACTACGAAAACTAAAACAAGAAAAACAACGGACTGAATAATAAATTAAAATAAATTAAACAAAGAAACAAGATAACCACACTTAGAAAGGATCTTGAATATCCGCCACCTAACCTTCTTTGCCCGGTAGCAAAAGAGAAACCAAAATATCCACATTCGACCATCAAATCGGACAATGGATTTCTAAGAAAACAACCTTAAATAGCGGTCATTCGTTCGAAGTACCTAATTACACTACAGACCATTTGATAATTTGACAAGTTTTAAGAATCTATCGATAACAAGAGGCACAGATAGAAGTTTTAAGAACACAATAAAAATAACCGTCAATCCGCCGAGTGAAATAAACATCTGGAATAGAACTTCCCAATAAGAAAAAACTCCTACTCCCCGGATTACTCCCCGGATTACAAGCATCGTTGTCAATGAGAATTGGCTACCTCTACAACTTCGCATTCAAATAAGAAAATTAATTCATATAATGTATTAACTTCTAATCCAAAACACACAGTGACGTCAAAGAGAACTACATACTTCTACAGCAACGCAATCAAATAAAAGGAAACTCACCCGCCTCAGATTGTCATCCTATGTTTTACGAAGTGATACCAACGAGTATAACTAGCGAATGTTTGCCGCTTCGCAATCAAATAAGAAAACTTCATACTTCTAATGGTTATCCTACGCCACACGAAGTGATGCCATCGAGAACAACTAGCTAAAGTCTACCGCCTCGCAGTCAACTAAGAAGAATCTCATATGTCTCAGACCATCATTTTTTACACTACACTACACGCAAAGATGCCAACGTGAACAACGGGCAACTTCTCACCAACGCTCTCCTCCGTCGTACAACCCGTCCTCCTGAACTCCTATATTGGCTATAGGCTGCATAGTCGGTCGATTGTGGTCGGCCGGTTGCGGCTAGTCGACCTCCTTTCCCATCCCAGAGCGTGTCACTCCTTACAAATTTGTGCCCCCTGGTGAAAAATTCAATCCGATTCTATTTATTTGACATAAATTGAATTGAATTGAATTTTGTATTCGGCTTGTCCGTTCCTGCCTCAGAGCTGGCTGGGTGTGGCACCTATGTTCATGTTCATGTTCATGTAATTTTGTTTATGCGAAAGTTTGGCTGTATGTGTTGACATTTTGTGTTTAGAATTCAATCACGCAAAATATACTGCGCAGGTTTTTAAGAAGGTTGGTCCATGTGTTTGTAAGGTCTCTTT
>CM031588.1:16233076-16408228 GCA_018467065.1 Ephestia elutella
ATTTGTTACAAAAAAAACATGGTCTCCGCTCGTGGCGTGGACTAATTGCTAAAACTTCCTTACACCTACTAATTATACTAATGCCATACTTATATTAAGTCTGTGCTAATGCAAGCATTTGTTTTTTCATTTCTACTTTTAAAACCTCGACTAACGCAAACAAAAATCTCAACAAAAGGTCTTAATGCTTCAAGATGCTACATTTGACTCATTTTCTTCCCCCTCCCACTTCAAACCCTTAAGTGGGGGTCGTAAAAATTTATGGTACTCGTTGAATCCACCCACCCGATGGTTCCGAAATGAAATCTATTCAAAAAGGGCCGAATCTTGGAGTTTTATGAAGAGACTCGATTGTTTTATCACTTTCTCCTAAGAGTTACGCTCTTATGAAAAAAAACCGGCCAAGTGCGAGTCAAACTCGCGCACTGAGAGTTCCGTACATGTAAAACGTCTCACATAGCTATAACTAAAAGATCTACTACTAGACTAGTTTCAAAATCAAACTTAACTTTGCAGTTCGATCCCTAAGATTCATACTGAATCCAGCGCAAAAATAAGTTTGTAATACTTTTTTCTTAGACTACCAACAATATATTTACAATTTTCAGATTGACAACATAGTGATCTTATAAGGGTTCCGTTTTTGCCTTTTGAGGTACGGAACCCTACAAATGAAAAAGAACGCAAAAACCATTTTAAACTGACTGAAAGGAAGATGAGTTGGATCCGCCAGGAATTTTTACCGGTAAAAAAAACTATATAAATTACTATTATTATTTATTATTTTATTATTACTATTTATTATTTACTGAACGTACCGGTGCAATCTGGGAGATTATATGAAAATTTGGTACATATAAATTAGGTAATAAGCTCTGAGATTTAATTACTTATAGAGTGTGTGAGACTTTTTTCAGATGTCAGATTTTTCACAGCCTTAACCATTCTACCACCACCGATTTTATAGTGTTACCTAGTAGCTCTATAGGATACTAGTGCACGGCCCGGGCCTTTGTTGCCGTGGGAATTTTGGAAAATCCTCTCTTAGTCTCAATGTATCCTCACTTGTTTTGGTGCAATAATGTTTTTTTACTTACTTAGTGCGCTCCTGCACTCCCTAAGGAACCTACATGTCAAATTTCAGCTACCTACACCCAGTAGTCTTGGCTGTGAGTAACGGAATAATTTTACTTTACATTGCTTTGTTTGGTCAAGTGTCAATGCATGCCACACGTTGAAGCTAAGCAATGGACGTCAATGGGCTGCGGCATATGTCTTTGTAGTACAAATTTAGGTCATACCGATTCAATAATTATAGCAAGAAACTATTAAACCAATTTGGAATTGGTAAGTGATTTTCTTAGTTATAATGTTCTTAGTTAGAATTAATAACTAAACTATGGATTTATAAACTAAAGATTGGAATTGAAACAATATATTTTCTTGGAAGGTCTAATCGGTTAGTTTCAGTTTTGAACTCATTACCAAACTATTATATTTGTATGTTGTTGGAAATCCAAAACTGTATTAAATATCACAAATTAAAATAAGACAACTAATGCTTTTTTTTATTATTAAAGATGGGTTTGCTCTTGACCTCGATCTTGCCCGAGGACAGAGATGAGGTCTACGGTGTAGCAAGCTTACCCAGAAGCAGCCTATTTACTCTGGTTTTGAAGAGAGTCAGGTTGTATGTGCCCGAGAACACAGACGCAGGCAGGGAGTTCCGATGCTAAAACTGATTTTACTGTCTTTCATAACGAGAATGCATGTCGCATCGACGCACTAAAGGCGCTACCCAAGGCTAATCAGAGGGGGTGAGGGGCGGTACGTAAGCTCCGCCTTAAAGTAGACACAATAAGGTTACTTTTCGAATTTTCTACAATTTGTGTTTTTACTAGCGAGTTTTCGTCAGGCTCTTAGGGTAATTATTTTAGAGGTTTTCTTTTAATTGTGATAAAACACTAAACATATTTAAAAAAAAAAGACGATTTCGTTTTAAATAATTGTAGTCTTTATTTAATTCTTTAAAAAAAATCTACTGTTATCGCTTAAATTACGGTGATTTTCGACGATAAAGGAAAAAAAACAGGATTATATATTATTATTTTTTTATCTAGTCTTATTTATTTTATTTGTAATTTGATTCGATATAATTCTAGTTTAGTATTTTGCTCTTTACCGGATATTTTTCGTGCTTTAGTCGTTTTCGTACGTTTTCGGAAAATCCTGATTGGGTATGTCCTTAAGAGCTAGTTCGCAAATTGACGTTTCGACAACTGTCTCGCTCGCACGATGTAACATTTTTGAAGATTGTGGAAAACTCGGACCTTTTTTTCAAAAAGTACCTCGCAGTATTACTTAAATGCAATATTTTACACATTAATAAACATATTCCAACAGTGCCAATGTTATGTTTCGATCATTGACCTTTTAATTTGTTGATATTTGAAAATCTCACAAAGAATATATCGAGAATCGTATTCGTATTGCTTCTCATACATCAACAGATACATTTCCAATTTGAATACAGTCGCCGGAAGTCGGCAATCACAGTGAATACAGGTTGGCGTTCCGAGAGCTTCCTGTGTTGGTTTTTGGAAATTTTATAAATGTATGTGTATTCTTTTTTTATGGAGGAAAATTATAAGTTCACATTGCTACTGATAAAACGATCGATCTTGTGATACAAATGCTGGCAAGATAAAAATTATTCGATGAAATTTGATACGGTTTCTTCAGTTGTGTTGCTGCTTTAAATTCCACGCGGATGAATTAATACAGTCCAGGGCAGATAAAGTGACCCATGAATGACCCCTTTATCATACCAAATCCTATTTCAGGGGATTAGATTAATGCGCTACCGATTGTACCTTCTAAATTCATCGCTATTACTGTCGCACGCACATAGATTTACATGCAGTCGACTGTACAATAAAGGAACGTTTCTGTTGGCAACGTATCAGATTTTCCCTGGCCCTATTAAACCCCTAAAATTAAACTAAACAAACTATTGTAGTGTATAAATTTAATCTGAAAAACTGGCGGCCCCTCATAAATATTCAAGTCCCATAATAATACATAAAATGGGCTGGAGTGGTCTGCCCGCTCATACGCATTGCAAATTTAACCGACTTTGAAAGGCTAGTGACAATATTCAGGAGTTATGGGGCCCCCAACTTTTGGTCGTGTCATTTTCTATGATATACGGCTGTTTTGCAAGTAGGTTCAAAGTTGCGATAGGGATTTTTTTATTAAAATATAGAGAATCCCATATTGTTCGTAAGTTTCAGCCGAAATACCTTTTCTGTCTGGGGCCTTTGCGCTAGTAAATTTTATCTGTTGAGAATACCTACAGATATTGGAAAAATACTATGGAAATACATCAAGTCTTTAAAATAATGGATAGAGTTATTTTTAATGGTGTTTATATTATATCTACATTATCTAAACTTCTGCGCTAATTTATAAAGAGGAAAGATTTGTATTTTTGTTGTTTTTTAATGATTTCACGTTATATTTATAAAGTTACACATTCATTTTCGCAAGCATAGATGCACCACTAAATTACATAATACATACAATTACTATATATGCGTGAAAAACATATCCCTTTCCTTGCACTTCATGATTTTTAAATAATTATTTATTGACACTAAAAATAAACGCCTTCATATTTATTTTTCTTTCAACATTATTTAACAAACGCATGCGCGATAAATCAAAGTGACCGTTAGCTCGTTGACATATTATTTCTATAAAAAGTTCAACATGGCCATAAATAATATTGTTTACACTGCAACTGCTTAACCTCTGATGCGTACGCCCACAGTCTGCATAACATTATACTTTCGCTCGGCTTTATCTCAATCTTATCTTGAAGATAAGGCTTATCAGGGAGTAGGGTGTATTGCTCTTCATATGGGATCACACACGAAGTTACTTGGTTAGGGCGACGGAGCACCTAAAGCGATAAACTTGCAATTGACGACCTCCGTGGCGCAGTGGTAAAAGACCTTGCCTCTGAACCAGGGCGTCTTCGGTTCGATCCCCGGTCAGGTCAAGATGGAAAATGATCTTTTTTAGATTAACCTGGGTCTTGGATGTATGTTAGGGTGGAGCGCGGATGTATGGGGAATTTTTTTTTTCTTTATTTTGAATTCTAATAGTGAGGGATTTATGTCTTGCTCGAAATTAATACTATATGTCAATTTTGATATAAATTAAACAACATCTTTTGCCTCCGCACTAACTTCAAAGTTTTAATTTTTTAGAAAAATTTGCTTTACCTGTAAGACCTTTTATTGACATGTAAATGGGTTCAAATTATGTAAATTAACACAAAATGTGTTAATTAAGCATAAAATAATATGTTTTAATGAAAAAAGTAATAAAAATAACATTTAAAAAAATTAAATTAATTCACTCTAAAATGGCACTTAGTGTCAAATTTCGGCATTTTGTCTCTTAATTCTGATTTAGCCTGTATGGCTCTCAATTGAGATGTTTTAGTTTAATGTTAGGTGGCTACTTCATCTGTGATCTTCACAGTTCATTTAACAGATTGCATGGGACACGGAAGTCTCAAGAATAACAGCTGATTCTCGCCACCAGACTGTACTATACTGCCAATTTCTTTAGTCGATACTTGTATGAAAAATTGTAGCTTAAAACAATAGTTTTGACAATATATTGTTTCTTTATCAATTAAAACATTAAAATTAATATCTGCCACTACTAAAAATCTTGGGGTTCTTGATGTGGCAATACTGCGTGCCTTCAAACTACGACGAGCATCCAACTCAAGAATTTGCTTTCGCGTGACAGTTAAAATAGCCAGAAAATATTGTCGTTGTACGCAAAATAGCCATTTCTTTAAATGACTGGGTCTAATGTGCTTTCTACATCTCCTAGAAGGTATCGCGTAAAAAATTATGTTAAAACGAGACCGAGTACAGTCTTTACAAGATGGTTTTTCTTTTAATACAGAACCACAATGGAGCATATACTTTCACAATTAATGTAGCCGAAGTGATAGGCCAAGTGATGATTTTTCCGTCGCTATATAAACCTAACATTTGATTTTTACTTGTAAATCAACGGACATGCGACTATTCAACTGTAGACGTATCGTAAAGCCTAAATCTTCGGGAGAGTTGCCTGAAATTACTGCTGATACGTACGATCTGTGAATATTTTTGGGAGCATATTTCTTTACAATAATTAACATTTCCTCACGTTTTGGCACTTTCTTAAATCTTGAACAGTTGCAGTGAGTAAAATCTTTACATTTTCAAGCCAAAATATCAAAAAGCATTATACTATTCCGGCGAAAACTTTTTAGTCTGCAGATGAAATTCATTTGATGGGCTTGAGCAGATTTTTACATTTTATATGATGTGCTGATAACAATTAAATAACTCTGGAAAGAATTACTGTTGGCAAGGATGCAGTAAGCCATAAATATTTATTTTTTTATGACAAACTTAGTAATTTTTGAAAATATAGGCTGTTTTTTCGACGTTCTTATAGTTTACCTCGTCAACTTGTAAAACTTCATATATCTTTGTAATTTGGTAAAACATATGACTTTAACTTGCAAAGATAATTAATTATTCGACACATTACAGGCACTCCGAGCCATTTCCATTATAGTACTAGGAATTTATAGGATATTTGTCAAAAAAATTGTCAAGCGCGTTTTCAATTATTCGTGCGAAAACTGACCCTCCTTTGCACCCCCGAACTCTCTTTTTCCGTAGTATTGCACCTTGTTTATTATTTTTTATCGAAAATTGATGAATTATTTTGTATGAAATTAATATGAATTATACATATATTTGGCATTTTATTAAAATTAAAAATCTTTAAACTTGAGTCTAAAATAAACTTTTCGTAAAAGTTCAATGACCTTGCGGAGACCGTTACCCTATTTTTTTTCAAATAATATTTTAAATGTGTATGTTTGGGACTAAAAGGCATAAACTTTTCACTATTAGAAATTTAAAATCAGAAAAAAGTAATTTCGCTCCACCCTAATGTTTATCTTTATTTGTATTTGTTATAAAATATAGTATCGTTGAGTTAGTATCCCATATTACAAGTCTCGAACTTACAATCTGTGTGATTTGTCCGTATATATTTATTTATTATACATATTTTTTAATTTATATTGCTTTATTTATGTCACAATTTCCATGTTAATAATGATTGATCGTCCAAAACAGAGTTTTTAAAAAGTCTTAATTCTTGCAAATAATTTTATATAGGTATAAAAGTTTGTATGTGAATGTGTATGTTTAATACTCACTCAAGTAAAATGTACTGGTCGGATTTGGATAAGAATTGGTACAATGAAACCTCTAATAGCATATAGTGTAACGAATTACGGATTCCCACGGGGAGCATTGCCTCGGAGAGCAAATGAAATGATAAATGAAATTAATGAACTCTAGTTTTCCGTTTACAACTTTTTCTTCTTAGACAAATATAAAAACATCTACCGCTGGAGCACATCCCTAACTCTTAATGCGATAGTGCCGAGCGATCTCGATAAGATCTTTATCAGATCATCGTGACCACGATATTCTAGCGACGCAGTAGCCGAGATGTTGTAAGATAAGACATCATGGGCTGTTATGATGCGTTTTATTTACACATGAAGTGTTTTGATTATTGATGTTACTATCTTGAAAAATTGTTAGATTGATTTAAAAATATATATTACTTGGTTTCGCCCGCGGCTTCGCCCGCGTGAAGTTCCCACGGGAACAGTGCTTTTTTCCGGGATGAAAGGTACCCTATGTCCTTCTCCGTACTTCCAGCTATGTGTATGCAAAATTTCAGGAAGATTGGTTCAGTAGGTAAAGCGTGAAGAGGTAACAAACAAACAAACAAACTCACTTTCGCATTTATAATATTAGTTAGGATTAGGATAAGTAGGTACTTACTAAATGTGCCCCGGGGCACCGCTTTCGGGGGAATTATGAGTACCCTATGTGGCTATGTGCATTTTATTAAGGTGTGTACCCGTTGAAACAACAGTAGGACATTAAGGGTACTAATTAATTTAAACACCAAAACATACATACACCAAAACCTTCTTCATCTATTCATCGAAATCGCATGAAAAATAATGCAGTGCTAGTAAAAGTACTGGCAAAGTTACTACTTTACTAAAATAAAAATTTTACTATAAAAATCCAAATACCTATTCAGTAGTAAAAATACAGTTATATGTGGTATTTCGATTAAAAAAATAAATAAACAGACAGGCAAATGACCATACATCTTTAGTGAAGTTTAGTTTTATATCTAAACGTTAAAAATATATAAAAAAGCTGCGAGCGGTCCCCTATTTGCAAGCTTGCTACCCTCAAAGCTTTGAAGATTTTTTTAACTACGCACTAAACGTGAGGAAAGCTTTCCATCAGTGAAGTCGAGTACAGGCTTTGTAGGTAATAGCCAAAGGCCTCAGTGCGATGGAGCTTTAAGCTTAGGGTGGTATTTTTATACCATACTTTCGCTATAAAAAATCCAATGTTAAATTTTAAGTTTTCCGAACTGCTGTCTTTCAAAAATTATAAAAAACAAACTTTAAAATATATTCTATTTTCATTTTTAATCATGGCAACTCCCAATGTACGGAAAATCCCAAAAGAGCTTATGTGGCATCGTAGAAAAAAAACATTTTTTCATATTTGTATTGTGTGTTGAATAAATAAAATAAATTAAAATAAATTGTCCACGCATCTTAACTTTAATAAGAGTCCGTAATCTTTATTTAAATAAAATCGACTATTAAATATAAATCAACACGTTGACAACATGAAAGAATAACCTTTATTATAACGACATAGTTTCCGTACGTAGATGACCCTTGACCTTCGCTGGTTTATGTGATGACCTTGCTTGTGGCACGTCGTTATAAGCATGTCAAATGAATACACTAATATTAGAAGTGTATTATTTATGAGTACAGTCCACAGAAATTATTTTTCGAACTCTGTGATGCAGTGTCAACAAATCCAAAGGCAATCTTTATAGGCACCGACTGTTTAAAAAAAAACAGTTGAATTTTGAGAATATGTTTAGTACATGGAATATAACAACTTACGAAATAAATCTATAGCAAAAAATGACTTTATCTTGCCCTCTCATGCAAATTGACTGATCAGCTAATCCGACTTAATATAAAGTCACACTCTGGCATGTTAGGCCGCCGGTGGTGACTTGTAGGGGTGGGACGACGGTCGGATGTCAATTTTTGACTAATTTTATTTTATGTTATTTTATCCTTAGGTTCTAAAAATAGTGTCATGCCTAGTACATAGCAGAGCGAGCTGCTTAGTGAATTGAAATAAATATCGAGGAAGCAACGTCGTAGTATAATTAATGTTCACGATGTTTTGCTTCACCGAAGAAAGTAGGAAGTGGTCTAAGCATATGTATAAAGATAATAAATAGCCCCTCAGGCATGTTAGGCGACCAAGACTGTTTAATGAGTTTCTTTCTTTCTTTCGGCATTTCGTCTCAGCAGTGGTCGTTCCGGAATGCTAGTAGTTTGTAGCTTTGAGACATAATATATTATGATTAAATTATTAGTTTTTGACGTGAAAAAGAGCCTTCTTTGAAGGCCAAGTTTCAAACTAACTTTATAACGAAGGATTTAACTTGTATAATTATAGTTTGTGTTACTTTTGTTCACCAACCCACGACTTTTGAAGTCGACTGTACCCACGTTTTATACATATGTAAATTATTTTTCGCGTCGCAACATAAATCAGCAGCTTTCCAATGGAGATTTACGATGGTCCGTTTTAGATACATACAGATTTTAATTCGCTTTTGCAATGCTAATTTGTAATGTCTTTATTAACTGTGCTTAAACTTGTTTTTTAAATAATAAAGTTTGGCTCTTAAATTAGATGACTGGAAGGTTTGAAGACACTAAACGTGAGTTAAAGAGGGTTTAAATTAAGTATCGGAATTGATATCCAAAAATTTAAATTTTGTAATACCTAAACTTATAAAGTCACGTCGTTTTATTAAGGCATAACATTTAAATTAAATTTGTTTGATATTACAAGTAATATTCTACCCATGGACCGAAATTTATCGAAATGCATCTAGTCTTTTTGCCATAATTGAGTAACAAATAAAAAAATCCATACTTTTTGTCATAATAGATCACCTCTATATAAAATGCAACATTTGACAAACAACGAGACAGAAGAAACTAAAACCAACCTGTAGATCAAAGAGTAAACAAGCTAATTATTAAAAAATAAAAAACACGACTGACAACTCACATAGATGTCACTCGGAGAAATGCAAGGAATCTAAAAATACCTCTCACATCAAAATCTGTTAAGCCATCCAGGACTTGTGGAATAAAAAAACTTACATACATACATGAACTCTGAAAACATAACACTCGTTTTTTGGTCAGTCTTGTAAAAAAGATCGTGCGGATCAAGACAGTGGATCTGTGGAAGGAGGGGAAAAAACCTTGTTATAAAATCTTAACCCTCTACTGCGGAATTGGGTACAAATGGCACCCACGTGTTGTGTAATTTTGACTGCGGCCAGTGCACAGGTGCAGCAACTTGTCATTATTCACTGTCCGTCTCTGGTGCTGTTATAAATCTGCGGTTACTACTAAGGCCACTGACTAACATTTATTTAGACCTCACATAGAGTGTCAATTTAATTGACTTATTGTTCATATTTGCTGTTCGTTTTTATTTTTCCGATTGTTTCACGGCTAACAATGTAGTTAGGTGCAAGTAACCTAAAAACATCTAATGTGACGATAACCATCTAGCGACAGCCGCCATATCACTTACACACAAGTTGACAAAAACTAGTGAAACTAGTGGACAATTATCCAAGATGTTTTACCCAAACTTCCGAATTATTAACTCAGTCAATATTAAAATGACCGTATAGGAGTCACATTGATCTACAATCTCAGTAATTTTCTGCCTTACGCAACGCATTTCAGACGAAAGTCGAACACTTAGTTCAAAGATTGTTATATTTTCAGGGATCGCTCCTTGTATACTTGTATATGTATAGTGTTATTGTAGTTGAAAAAATTGTAAAATGGTCTAGATACAACTGAGAATAAACATTATGCAATAGCCTTATAGAACAATTCTGTAAAATAAATAATGCGAAATAATTTGCTCTCAAAGATACAAAGTAACTACCTGACAAGACGAAAGTATCTTGTGACACAAGTTGTCATAACTTTTGTCCCAAAAAAAGTTACTTTATAGGCTTGTGATATCTAGCAATTTGCTTATCGTTGGTGGTCAGGTAACCAAATTAAACGCAAGCTAGTTAGCGAACGCCCAGAGGTGTTACCTAGTTTGTTTTTGACGATGATAGGTACCTAATGTTTGTTGATTTTAATCCGTCATTAATAACTGTAATCTTTTTATCTCAAAGTTATTAGTAATGGTTTTTTTATTTGCATAGAATTGGGCCTCGAGTAGACCTTGTTGATGTTATTGAAAGCCGAAATATGAAAGCTTCTGTCAATGTGAATATCTCTTATTAGGATTATGTATCATCATTATACAAAAAATACCATTAAATTATCTACTAATACTAAATTAATAATAATAATAACTTTTTAGTTATGTTAAGTTCACTGTATATCCTTAGTACAATAAAGATATTATAAACAAACAAAGAAATTGAAAGTAATGGCTGGAGTTCTAAAAAAAATACTGGTGATATTGAATAGAAACTAGTCTGACAAAAGACATGCATACATAAATATTATCACGCTTTTTTTTTAATTTTCCCATGGGGGTAGGCAGACACATGTATGACACAACAGTTTTTTTAAACTCAACATTTTTTTTATGGGATTATTTTTTTTATTTATCTTTTCACAACTTTATACATCAAAATCAAATATTCTTATTAATGAAAGAAACCCTACTTCTTTTCTGTAGTTTTGATGACATTACATATTAACTTTTGACGTGTATTAATATATCGTAACTGACCTCAAAAAAGTACTTTAATGACCTTTGGTTACGAAACGACAGTTGACGAATCTGAGACGTAATGGTGTTGACCTGATTTCTTGACGCCTCAATTTTGATGCTTTGATGACTTTATCATAACGTGACGATAATTATTTGCGGTTTATTGTGAGAACTGTACTTAATTTTGTTTTTGTTTGTATTGTAATAACTTTATTGTTCTGAATTAAGTCTTATAGCCATTTTAGCCATACTATGGAGAACCTCAACGAGGCCAACGACACTGCAATTGCCGTGGCCTCATACTGGTCTCATTTAATATAGCCACCCTGCTTCGAAAAGAAGAAGAAGATTAAGTCTAAGATGTTTAGTACCACAGATGTAATATGTAATACACTTGTACCCCCAACTAGCAAAATAGATCCTATAACTGTCTTCAAGACTACATTAAGTATCGGAATTATCTTCTAACAGAACAAACATCATTCAAACTTTGCAACCTAAGTACATATATAGTAAGGGGCCTTAACTCACAAAAACTCAACAATATCTTAATAACAAATTCTTTACGATGCAAACTTAGCATCGTGACGACGTCATTTGCCCGGTGTTTAATAAAAATAACACTTTTTGAAGCGCTTTTCGACGCAAAGGGTTTGCGCTAAAGTAATAGAGTGTCATTACTTGACTATGAATAAATTACACGAGTTCTCTGTTGGCTTGCGTTTGGTGCAAGTCACGAGAAAACCGTAGATTGATCATTCCTCTTATTACATATCTTAACTAATATTATAAATGCGAAAGTGAGTTTGTTGGTTTGTTTGTTACCTCTTCACGCTTTATCTACTGAACCAATCTTCCAGAAATTTTGCTTACACATAGTTGTAAGTACGGAGAAGGACATAGAGAACCTTTCATCCCGGGAAAAAGTGGGAAATTCACGCGGGCGAAGCTGCGGGCGAAAGCTAGTAAATAATAAAAAAACATAGCATTCAAAAATATTTTTAAATCCGTTTTATGACTTTAGTAACAAAGCACAATAGAGAGTATCCTGACATAAAATGTTATTTGTTTTATTAGTTAGCTACAAAAAGATGTAAGTTAGACATTGTTTTGTTTCTTTTTATGCTAAGTCAATAATACTGATAGTTTTAGTTACTTTAAATGTGCTCAATTTATAAAGAAATATAATTATTTTTTAATAATTAATTTAGTGGTATTATAATAATACTTATTGATAATATTTGTATGTATATTATGCTCTGTGATTCCGCTTGTCTCGTCGTTGATTCATGCGTCAGAGAATTACGTACATTTTAATGTGTTCAATCCATCTATATTATTTTAGCTATGTAATTCCCTAGGCTATCTCAGTGTTTCATTCTATGACTAAATTTCTCGTTACCTACTAATAAGGAAATAAACGAAGCCCTTTCATGATACAGTAAAGATAATATTCTAATTATATTCTTATAACTTGTACCACAACCCAAGCTGGATTTGATGCCGAAAGTGAGTGAAAACCGTGATTATGTCATTTATGTTCCGCTACGCTAAAAATGTCCCACGATTTTTCTTTTATGTATAGGAAGGTGAGACGAAAAGGTCAGGCACCTGGCGAAATTGAGTTTGGATGAGTTTAAGAAAAATTGACCCTCAGTGGTTTAGGAGCATTTAATTAAATAGCGAATGCCTGGGTAAAATATAAAATGCGTAATGGTATTTATATAATAAAACAAAATGTTTGATTGTCTCTTAATTTTATTAATTATCTAAGTCCCAGAAACGCTTTTTGACTCATTTAAAAGTGAGGTCACCTCGTCTCACTGTCACACAAGTCCCAATTTTTGTTTTCAAGACTTTTTGGCATCTACTGTATTCGATTATGGTTAATGCTCTGTCTACTTATAAAAGAGGTATGTTAATGTATGTTTCTTGGAGAAAGATAATTATATCGTTACAATATCCTTCTTAGAAGACTCAATTAATGCCGCCTACGTCGATGTGAAGAAGCCATTACTGAAATTTCGGAATTTCCGGATTATTGTGTTTTATCATGATTCTATCTCAGATTTATACTTATAGAAATATGTATGAGTGAGGATATGAAGAATAAAGATTTGTATTAATTTATTAATGTTGAAAAATTAGAATTGGCAAAGTGTTTTGTCGTGTTTGCACAAGTTATTGTGTGTTCCCATCCGTAATAATGTGTTAAAAAAAAATCATGTTTATTTTTTTGAAAATTCAAGTTCAAATCTCGCTTGGGTGCTTTTATCAAAAATTACAAAAGACAGCTACCTATTTACTAAAACAGGTTCAATGCGACAAATCAATAAAGTCGATTACGTTTTCTTCATCGAGCTCAATAAGAATATTTTTGACCGGTATTTTTGTAAAGCGTTCTTTGAACTTTAACGATTTACGATTCGACGCAAATCTTTCATCGCTTGGACTACGTGCTGTGTAGTCAAAGCGTGCCTGAGTGAAATTTGTTATTAAATTTCAGTGGGTTACTCGGCAATGCTGGAATTTTATACGGAGTAAGTTGATGTATTAAGCCGTACTCGACACCTCTGACTTTGAAGATAGCATAACCTTTTCTGAAGTTAAATCTTAATAATATTAACGCGATACAAATTTGTTTGTTTCCTTTGTTTATTCTTAGTTATTGTTTGATCAAAGGAAGTAGACATATGAGAACACTTAAAAGAATAATAAAGCGATGTGTAAAAAAAAAATATGTTGAGTACAATCAAAACACAAATCATCTTTTCAAGACAAATATGTATGTTGTCTTAAAATATATACCAAAAATAGTAGAAGAAAGTGCAAGTAAAGTATAGTAAAAAATGTTGACTTTTTTAGTCTGTACTCTGTTACATTTTGAAGCGAGAGCGGGTGAAATTCGTTATAATAACCCATTTGAGTTCGGGCGCGTTAAAATTGCGAGCAGCCAAATTTACTCTGTTAGGTGCCGGTTAGGCCCGAACCGTAATGTAAAGGGTTAAACATGGTATATTTTACTAACAACGTTTCGCGAAATTTTTACGAAGATATTTTTGGAAAATATCTACAGCAAAATTTGGTCAAGAGTAGGTTGGCTACATTCACATAGTTGACATTTATTCACACCAGACTCTTTTTCAAGATATACCTAATTTATGAAATAATAATACAATACAAAAACTCGTTAAATGCACACAAGTAATAACATAAGTAGGTATACATAAAGTAAACTTAAAACTAAAAAAGAGGAAGATGTGCAAAAGGCGGCCTCATAATTACAACATCACACAAATTCATATTATTAACCTCCCTTTTTTATATTTTTAAATGTGTTTTAATATTGATAAAAAAAGGATAAAATTATCAATAAAAATAACTCAACTCAAACGCTATTTTTTTTGTTTGAAAAACGTAAACCCCTTTCGGCACTCAGCTAAATTTGATATTCGCCTTCTTTATGACGTTAATTATCAGCATCCAAAAAAAGACATCATCCCCTCAAAATTGAAGGTGTTTTTGAGGTAACCAAATATTCGCCCCTACAGGGATAACCCTGTTATAATGAGCACCTTGTGGTGTAATAAAAATTAAATAAACGCGGCTTTTAGGAACTCTCTCCTTTTTGTTATACATATTTTTACCTCGTTTTGGTGAGAGTCGGTAATTTGAAAAACTGACTATGTTCCTGATTTGGTTAAATTAATAGATCGATCAACACTTTATTGCACCATTTACAGAAAAAAAAGAAGTGACAAAAAGTAAATACATTAAGGGCCCGCACTAGGCCAACAAAAACTAAGATTTTCCCCCGCTACCCGCTACCCAGTTCGACCGCACGCATCCAATCCGCGTTCTAAATAAATGCTCGCGGGATCGCGGGAGGTGCAGCGGCTCAGAGGCGGATGGTTAAAGCATGCGGGCAATTAAACGTATTATTTTTTTAAAAGTTTTATAAAAAGATATTTAAAAAAGTAAGTAACATAATCCCTGCCTTATCTATAGAGTAATTTATACAAAAATTTTCAATCATTATTTTAATGTATTGCTTGAATAATAGCAGTTTTAAGTGATAAATATAGGTGATTTGGAGGCAACTTCGCAATTTTTTTCTATCGAGAAAATTTTATGCAATCGTGTTTTTAAGTAACATAATCCCTCGTGCTAGTCCTGAAGTTTGCTATATCTTAATTTTACATTCAGTTTTACATTAATGTAGATATTACAGACAACCATGTGAAGCAGTCTGGCCTAGTACGGGCCCTTAATGAATATATTTTTTAAGTATTTTGCAAGCTTTTTCTAATCAATTAGCGCTTTGTTGTATTCACAAAATCATTTCAAGAACGTTTCACAAAGAAAAAATCGAAACATTTTCGTGATTTACTTTATTCAAAATACTTAACCAATTTTTGAGAGAAGAAGATTGTTAAGAATACTCGATTCTACTTTTAAAATCAATCTCTATGAGACTGAAATAGGTTGTGAAATAAAAAAAATACGCAAGATACTTTTTGTCGCGAACAAAGCTGCGGGCAACAAATAGTATTTCACATATTTTTGCAAAATGTAAAATAATTTTAAATCCGTTTTCAGTATATTGGCCGACAAAAATAATGTCTCTATCCGTAATTTGGCAAACATTTTAACCAACATAAAATCACGTTATCATAATTAGTATGGAAATGCCGCGTTGAGCTGGTATCCCGGCACTCCATTATTTTGTTTGTCTATTCTATTTTATTCATTAACTCATTATTTTGTGGTTTTCATTATGTTTTAATTTGGCAAAATTCAGGCAAGTATTTTATGTGTAAAATAGACAGGTAGAGTTTCAATTTAGTAACACACATTGTTTTATTGCACCAAACATTATGGACTGAAATATTATAATCTGATTTTCTGTCATTCTTCTTATTTTTCGATTATAATATTAGATTATTCGATTACTTATATGTAGGTACACTAGTAATAATACCTTTATAATACACCCACCTACAATTTTTCTGCATAACCCAAAGGTTGGGTGGTAGACAATGCTTTAGCATTAAGCCCTTCTATTGTACGTTTACTTAACGTTACTTACGTTATATAAAAATAAAATAAATAAAATCGGAAAAATATAATCCAGCAAAAATTATATTTGCTGGCGGCAGTCGTCATATCTTCTTCTTCTCTCAGCCGAAAGACGTCCACTGTTGGACAAAGGCCTCCCCCAAGGATTTCATCCATGGAGGGTTTTGCCGTAATCGCCACGCTTGGCAGGCGGGTTGGCGATCGCAGTGTGATGGCATATTACGCGGAAAGATGCTGCTGCCCATCCTCCGGTGTTTTAGATCCCTTAGTCGCCTCTTACGACACCCACGGGAAGAGATGGGTTGGTGCTATTCTAGGGCCACACCACAGGCCATTCGTCATATACATGCTAGTAATCTAAACAGTCAGGTAGTTTGCAGGTTTTCTCACTTTATCGGAAGCTGAAAGTGGTCAATGAAAATGACCTCACATATGAGTCAGAAGGATTGTTCCCAAATTGTACTCTCTTTCTCTCTCTCAGCCGAAAGACGTCCACTGCTGGACAAAGGCCAAATTGTAAATTGCACTACAATGTACAAGCTCAGAGGTACTGTCACGAGCATTGATACTCAATTTTAGATCTTAAAATATTATATCTTAAGGACCGATGTATTCACATCTTACTATACTTAATGGAGAAAATAAATATAAGTATATTTTGTTACTTTACTTTTACATAATGTGACTGTACATGTGAAGCCGTGCTATGGACCTTTGCTTTCGACCTAATACAAGCGATAAGCCGAATAAGCTATGATAATATGATGATAAAAAATAAACTTGGCGAAATATACAGCTCTCTACCATTGCAGCGCCCGTCGGGTCCTTAATTGTAACATTTTTCTTTAGCAAAGACCTGTATCATACATTTTAAGGAAGAAATAAATGATTTAATTGATTGATTGAGCCACCATGGCTTCGAAAGGACTCTATATTGATATTACCTCTACTGTCACTTCAAGCTAGATCTCAAAGTCGCTTATAACAATATTTCACTCCCATTTCTGAGGTAACTAGGCCCTTTATTCAAAGGAAATGGCGTCTGTGGTGCGTCGTTTTCGCTTGGAAATGATGCTACTTTTTCTCCTTTTTCGCTCTATTCCTCTTCAACAATGGCATTTGTTTTAAGTAATGTTAGTCGTTTGGGATTTCAATAGGTTAATGTTTGAAGGTTTCACAAAACTGTGTTTCAGTTCGGTAAATTAGTTTAATTTAAATTAAATAGTAAAAAATGCGGGCAGCGCAGGACCGGTCGTTGTGGAAATCCTTGGGGAAGGCTTTTGTCCAGCAGTGAGTTCTACTGAATGGTCTTACGTGCTAACTAAGGTCTCCAATATCGCGATGATAACACCATCACACATAATCACATCGTTAACGCACTAAGTAACACGACAATAACACAATTCTGACACTGACTACATAGCTACAGAGAATTCAACACAACCGGACGACACGTCCGCACAGCACAGCGCCACAAATCAGACTGCCTCGTTATAATGTCATAACGATCGCACGTCGGATTTATTAAAAAAAATGACAAGTGACATTGTCACATTGACACATTTTCTACGAGTACCGTTTTGAAAACTGTTTTAAACCATTGATTAACTAACAAAATAAACCACAGTTAATTCAGTAAATGTAAACGCTCCGACATATATTTATGGATACTTAATTAATTAGAGTTTATCTTACAGATATAATTTCAAACCCTCTCTACGCAATATAGAAATATTACAACGAATTAAAAACAAATTTGTGTGTAGTTTTAAATAAATGTATTGATAACATCAGTCTATGACATGATTTAAATAAAAACCATGTGTGATTGCGTTTAGTTATTAAGGTTAAACGAATGTACTTTAACATATGTTTATGTGCAATAAAGTTTAAATAAATAAAATCTATTTTTTTATTTTGTACTTTAGTGTAATTTTTCAATCTGGTTCAGTAAAGAAAAAATATTGTTGGCTGTTTTTATTTCAAAATTTAAATAAACATTCAAAATACGTGAATATGAAGTAGATACATGAGACCAAATAAAAGTTGTCAACAATACTACCTATAATAATGCTTTTCTGTTTGTGTAACTGTTATTTCAACATGAAACATACAAACAAAAACTTAGCCACGGAGAGACGCTAAGCATCCAATTGTATGTTCGTTTATGACAACGTTGTGCTGGAACTTTTTGCGCTGTTTCCATACAGTTTAGAGTTAACTGTACTTTGATGTTGTTTGCAGTTAGTTTGTGGGAATAGTTCTAATAATTTAAAATACTATCTTTATTTGGCGCTTCGAATTATTGTAGATCAACATCACTTCTCTTTTTCTTATCGAGTGTGTTATTACCAAAACTGGGGTCAGATTATATTCAAGTCGCCTAAAGGCATCTGACATGACTTTTACGTCTACCGCTAGTTGACTTAACAGTAAGCCTATGTGCATGTTTCCTCACGATGTTTTCCTTCACCGGAATCAAGTGGTGGACTATTAAGAAAACTACCATACATGAGTCAGGTTGGTCTACAAACTCATGTGACACAGGTAGGATTTGAACCCGGGTCGTACCCGACCTCAGGCGGGTGTCATTACCACTTGGCCACCATCGCATCGATCAACATCACTTAACATAGGTAAGTTATTTTCATTAACCACTCCCTGCTTCTGGTAAGGGAAAAGTCCTAAGAAAACTTGCACTTTAGTTTGCCTCCTATTCAGTTCCCTATTAGATCTTCTAGGCGTGTCGATGCCATTCCAACGATCTATTCAAATTGTACCCGAAAAGTGTTCTGCCTCCTTCACAGCCTCATCGGTGGCCGCCATCAGGCCATCCCGAGTGCAGGTATTAAGGCACAGGGGGCAGGACAACAGGTGCTGGGTCAACGTGGTCTGGGGAGAGACACCACACTCGCACTCATTTTGTGAGTTAGGTATAAACCCTCACCTAGCCAGGCTGTCCTTACACCGGCCCACTTGGGTTCGCATCCTATTGAGCGCCTTCCAGTCTTCCAGTAATTAAAATGTCGGTTGTTTTTAAATCAAGCAGATGCCTTTAGGCGGCTTGAAAAATATGAGTCACTAGTGCTTGAAAAATATTTTTTTATATCTATAATAGACTAGATAAAAAGAAGAAAAAACATGTCAGCTTAGCCAAAATCAAAGAATGACCTACGACTAAAATCATCCCGACTCTTGAGTTTAAAAAGATGCTTATGTTTTTGTCTGTCAAGATTTTTCTCTGAAACGCTCATCCGTATTGTCGGCGAAAACTCTGGCTGAGGCAGAGGTTTGTGTTATGAATAAATTAGAAAAGTTTGCTCCACGCGGAGGCCATAAAGTTGGCGAGTATACCTCGAACTTGGTATTTAATTTTCTGTTAAAATACATGATATAAAGTTTGAAACATTTAACTGCTCAAATTAAAACTGCGGTATAGACATAAAATTATGTCAAATAAGTCTATATTACAGTTTTCTCCTTAATTCAACTATATTTCGTCTTCGAGCATTGTATTTTTAAAATGGTTGCCTGGAAAAAATTACTTACAACGATAAGGCCGCCTTTTGCGCATCTTCCTCTCTTTTTAGTTTTAAGTTTACTTAATACCATGTAATTACACACAAATAGAGAATTTTTGTATTGTATTTTATAGACATAATATGGGATCGGATGCTTTCAAAGTTATTGGCATTTAGGATAACCTCTTGTAAACTTCAAGAGTGAAGTGTGTTTGATTTGACTTATCGAAGACCACAGCGCTTGCAATTATTTCATTTGGTTGTAATAGAATTCCAGTGATGACAATGCTACCGCTTGTTAATACTGGAAGCATTTTTAGGATTATATTTGCCAGAAAACGGTACAAAAGATGATACAGAAAAATAAGTCATGTAGAGTAACAAGTAGAGTTTTAAAAAGTAAGATTTTTGTATAGTAGAAAAATGTTATAAAAATACTAGTTATAAAAATAATAGTTTCCCACTATACTACTAGTATAGTAGGAACTATTCAGCTAAGCGTGGCCTTCGAGTCTCACGACTCTTAGCTCTGTCTACCCCGTAAGGGATAAAGACGTGATTCCATGTATGTATGTATTAACAAAAATTTAATAATTATGATCAATTTTTAAACATAATCCGGAGAAAATCAAAAAGTAAATTTTTGAACAGCGTAAATTTTCATTTTGCGAAAAATAAATAACAAAATTTTAACAACATATTTCGTGGCCACACCGCAAGCCTCGCGAGGCTACAACGTCTCCGATATCGCCGTAATGGTTATATCGCTGAATGTACCAACTTTACCAGTTTGACTGTACTTTTATGGAGCGGACGTTTTCGCCCAAATTTCAAATTGGGACAACTTTGCCGTCAGTCAAAAGGAGTTCGTGTTCTCGTTAATAGTCGCTTGTTTGTGAAATTTTGAAAATGAACTTGGACGAAACTCGATTTGAGACGTGAAGGATTATGTGTTTGTACTCGTTTATGAAGCAGACGTTTTCCAATTTGAATTTCGAATGCCTCTGGATGAAGTTACGTCATCAATTGAAACAAAATTATCTCAAACACACACACTTGACTTTTGCTGTTATGTTATATATTAAATTAGCTGCTTTGTGTGAATGTAAGATGGTTCGAAAAAAAAATATATCATTACGTCATTGCTGGATGACTTTGTAAATGGTATCAGATTATGATTCATTAAGCATGACTTTATTTTTTAAAGTTCAACAGACATTATCCGTTGGCAACAATTGTGTACGCAAAAACAATTTATTTTGAGTTTCACCATTTCACCACACGTGTGGTCTATTGGCCATATTGGCGTGTGGTATATAACCAAATTTAATTTTTTAATATGAAAAAATGCTGGATTTTGTAACTTTGTATTTTCCGCATATTCTTTTTACTTGCACCTATCATTTAAAATGCAGCTTGGGGTCAAGTTTACGACGACGGGCGTGTAACGGTTACTTTTTATCCCTCGATAGTTCAGACCTTTACTGCTCTTTGAAAGGATAATCGCCATTGAAATTACGATATGTTTACGTTGTCACCCTTTGTGTGTTCGAGAGGTTCTTGTATCGGGGGCAGTTAAGTTTTATTTTACATCTTTTATCCTACGTCTCAGGGCTTCTAGGGAAATTTGAGATTTAAGAAGCTTGTGTACGAATTCAACTCAAAACTGAAAATAAATATACTCTTAATCCCATGCATTACCAGTGCAATGTTACCAGTTTTATGTAATGTTTATAGTGTGTTAGTTAAAGCTTTTGTCCTTGGTTTCGCTTGCCTGAATTTCATCTTTGCCTTGCAATGTTGCCAGTTTTATGTAATGTTTATAGTGTGTTTGTTAAAGCTTTTGTCCTTGGTTCCGCTTGCCTGAATTTCATATTTGCCCATTTCAACTCCGGTTTCGTCTATATGTTGCGAGTGCAGTCAATCAAGGTCCAATTTCATATTTATCTAATAAAATATATTATAATGTCTAATCGTATAGTCCGATAATAGTCCTTAACCAATTTAAGTGCATTAAATTTCATTTCGGTTCCTTGGTAATCTTTTTTTTACAATTATATACAATATGGGTTTGCCTTAGCCACAATCTTGCTCGATAACAGAGATGAGGTCTATAGTGTAGCGAGCTTACCCAGAAGCAGCAGAATCTCAGTTTACCGTCTAGATAAAACGACATAAAATTTTGTATGTACAAATCTCATAATAGTGACGTAGGTAATAATATAACGCTAACAGATAATATAGAAAATAACCCGGGTGGAGCCTCAATTCCTTTCACGATAAAACAAGAACCTCCAAAATTACTACCCATAAATTATGAACGGTCCTATCCAACACAAATAACTAGCTAAAGAGTTTAATTGCCTGAAATCAATTCACCAGGGCAATAATTGTATCGCTGGTAACAATAAATCCGTTGCGTTTAGAATTAAACAATGGCCCCCGGATTTATAGAATCGACCCTTAGCCCTTTGTGTAACTTTGGAGTTAGGCTATTGTAATACTTTCCGAATCTTTGGTAACCTTCGGCGTTTCGATTGTTTCAAACGATTAGCCTTTCGTAGTAAGTAGACCACAAAATGCGAACGTTGTAATTTATTTGGGACTTGTTTTAATTTATTCGACCGATCTTTTAAAATAAATTAATGCCACTAATTTATAAATACGAAAGTTTGGATGTATGTGAGTGAGTGTATGCACAAACGGGGGCTGATAAAACTGGCCCTCGAACCTCACACAATCCTATCTCAGGGGTAACTGTACTCACGGATTTTGATGAAATGATACACAGATAATTGTGCACGGTTAGAAAAATACTGAAAATAGCACTGAGGGTTTTATACCAAAATTCCCACTGGATCCAAATCCTATCAAAAAACTACTGAATGGTATTGGATACAAACATAGGTTTAAAAAGTCTACGCGAAGTAGATCGCGCTATGACCTTTGATCAATCCGAAGATCTAGTATAAAGTATGACGAACGCGGGGAAAGCTAGGCAGTATCTTAACGTAACGGGGCACTACTGTGCTGTGCCCCCAGATTATACTTTACTAAAGGTTAAATCCATGAGTACTAACTTGAACACAATTACGTCTGTAAAATCAAATTTTCTTAACTTAATCTTCCTGGATAAAGTAGGATCCATATTTGCATCCCGCTGCAAGACGCAATCAGAACTGGATTAAATGTAGATTGCATGATAACGGAGCCAAGCCTATACACATACGTCGCTAGATAGCGGTGCCATACGTCTGAGTGCTACATAATATGCGTTGTTTGTTTGTGTAATCTCTTTATTGAACATCAAGAAGTAAACATGATCATCATATATTGAACCAAGAGAATAATTGGCGATGAAAAATTGACGAACGCTAAGTATCACAGCCTAGCTTATCGTCGAATAGTTGCCTGCTTGTCGGTTTTCTACCGATTGTACTTCGGAGAGTGTGCTCATGAGCTGCATGAGCTTGATAGATTAAGTAGATTATAGAAAAATATAAAAATATGTATGTATATTTACATATATTTTAATGTCAGGAATAAATAACTATGATTTTATGAATATATTTGTAATTTTACTTAATTCTCAAAAATTCATAATGTAGGTAAAGGTAGTACAAATAAAAGAAACGATAAAATCAGACTCAATTGTTTAATCCATAGAATTGAGCCCCAATTTCTTTAGATTTCTAAGCTACATTCTACTAGGACTTCGGAACGACCACTGCTGAGAAGAAATCCCGAAAGAAACTCATTAAAACAGTATTGGTCCCTAACATGACATGGGCTATATTCTTTACCACAGAAGGGCCACTAGTATTTCACAGAATTCCACACAACATAAAACATGAAATATCATTTAAACACAAAGAAATATTCATATGACAAAGCAACAGTATAACAATAGGTATAAATTTCAATTATATCTAGTACTTATCTTTATCTCTGAACACCACCAGCTCCGAATTCAAAGTGAACCGGAAAATTAACCGTCAATGCTTTATAAACTGGCTACCGCACCACAAAGTATCGATTTTTCAAAATCGTCAATACAACTACCTACTATTCACATTTAGTCAAACTATTATATTATGCAAAACTTACTAAATTATTAATTTGGTATTTACAAATTAAAAGTTATCAAAGCTTTAATTAAATACATTTATCATTTTTCAATATGAATCAAATAGGAAGTTATAAAATTTCACATCTGTGGCGCAATGACGCCTTCCGATAATAATAGCAACCAACACTAGTTATAATTAACTTAAATCAGAGTATTTATATTAAAATAAACTAAAAGTTACCAAAAATATTACAGTTAAATTTTAAATATCTAACAAGCTCATACCGCCTGCCCCTTTCTTCAACCGGACAACCAGACGCACTGCGGGCTATCATCCCTTCTTGGTTAATATTCCCCCCGCACGCACCAAGCGCTTTTCGTCATCATTCTTGTCTGTCTGTCGGTTTTCTACAGATTGTACTTCGGTGAGTGTGCTCATGAGCTCCCCACGCACCAAGCGCTTTTAGTCAATATTCTACTCGTAAATGCGCACAGCGACGAAATGGGCGCCTGTGTTCCCGTAGCACACAAAACCTGACTTTCTTCAAAACCAGGGTGAATGGGCTGCTTCTGGGTAAGCTCGCTACACCGCAGACCTCATCTCTGCCCTTGAGTAAGACTGTGGTTAAGAGAAAAAACATATTTTATATATCATCATTTAAGATCTTGTCGGTGGAGTTCCTATCCTGCCATTTATCTCTTTCCATTGCCAACTGTTTCACTTCTTGATAAACAAGACGATCTTAATAATACGATTCTTGATATTCTTGATTCTTGTAAACAATACAATTAAAAATGTATTGTGGCGTTGTTGTAATAACCTCGTCAGATTATGACAATGTGCGAATTATAATAAAAATGATATTTAAAAAAAAATTAAACATGTTAGTTTAATATCAGTTGTTTTACCGATTGAAGTAATACACGACGCATGCGTTGTGTAGGATCAGACGAGTCACATCACAAAGGTTGCCAAGCAACCTACTATCTCTTCAATATTCCTCGTATTAATATATATTTCCTTGAGTAAAATAGGTTAAGAAGATACCTATTTCAAGTATTCACGTACTTATAAACTATTTCTAATATATTAAGGTAGGTATTAGATCGTTTTTAAGGTAAATGTTTCTTATAGTTTCTAAAGCGCAAGAAGTGCTACAGCATTTTCTATGAAGAACATTAAAAAAATAAAATTAATTTATTTCAGACCAGAGCATTGAGAATATTGTGTATTGTACAGTCAATAGCACATCTATCTAGCCAAATTCATGGCAAATTTGCCTATTACCGCCCCATAAAGAGCCATGCAGGGAACTTACCTTGCAGTTGACCGAACTTTATTTAGGTACCTATAGGTATTGTACACCCTAAAATACCCTCAAAACTTTCAATTTTCTGTACTGATTGATAAATAGTACGTTATTAACGTAGCTTTGTATCATTACAGGTAATTCCCGGTTTCCGAATATAATCCCGGCACGGACATCATTATACGGGATTTGTAAGTATCTCTGTGCCTTTTAATGAAGGAATCATTGGGGTGGTGTTTTAGGAGTATTAAGAGTTGCTGCGTTAAAACCTTTGTCAATAGCAATCATTTTCTTACTAGCTGCGTCCCGGGGCTTCGCTCTCGTGGTAATTTCAGGATTTTTTACTTACCCGTGAACCAAATTTCATCAAAATCCCTCCAGTAATTTTAAATGACGCTTTGACGTTCGCTACAATAAGTTAAGGTACAGTCAAGAGTCAAAAGTGGAGTCATACCTTAAATATCATATTGCCTTGCAGGCGCGCAGTCCTTCATTGTGTGCGTTACGTCCATATTACGGACGTATAATTACAATAAGAACACTACTCACACTAAGCTAATTATCATATTACCCACCCACACCAAGACACAACTCTGCTGCATGCTAGTGCTTCGTGCTCATACTGCCTACGTGCTGCCATCTATCAAATTTACGGGGTACTAAGTAGTGAATTCTGACTCAGAAATATTAATACACTAATACACTACCTATAGTTTATTATAAAGCAAACCAATAGTGGTGAGTACGGTGACACGCAACCAATTGATAATTTCGTCACAAGCTAATGCATCTGCTGATCTAATCGGTAGTCGGATGGACTGCAGTTGATACAGGTCAAAGTTCGAGTCACATCCAGATATTTTATTTTTCATATTAAACTCAATTCATAAGCCAAGAGTATTTTTATATAATGTAATTGATATGCTTTTATATATTTGTTATGAAATAAAAATTCTCAAAAATCATGACAACTATTTATTCATGTAAATAGGTATAGTATACTTATGTAAAATTTATTATTATAAACTACACTAACAAATTCAAAATTTATGTTTAATCACTTCCCTATCTAATTACAGAATAAATAAGAACTTAAAAATAAGCATTCTGTAGTAAGTTACTTATAAGAATCTGTTCATTTATTTTATATATTATTACTAAATTATACTTTCGCTTTTTGTTAGTAAATATTGAGGTTATAGCTTAAGTATTCGTTTTCATCATGAAAAAGAAGATTGAAACTAAACCTCAACATCTTAACAATTTAACAATTTATCTCCTATTACGAAACATAACCTTGTATTTGTAATGCAAAATACAAAAACAAGTTATAAGTATAAAAATAATTTAAATAATGTTTATACTTTTATAAAACCAGATTTGATACAATAGAAAGAGGACAGTTGGAATATACCTACTTAATGAATGAACTCACTGATTAAATTTAAACACAAATAATTAACCCACTATTTTGTAAAGTTGCCGTTGTTGTCTTTTCTACACATATTTCAATCACAAAAAAACTGTCCTAAACATCCATACAATGAGAAACTAATTCTTCCTTGCTCATCTTCTATGCACCATCAGGCCCCATAGATTTTCTATGGAGTTGAGGTTAGAAGACCGCGCTGGCCAAGGATGACATTTATTTCTGGAAGCGAAATAAATTATCCAGTTTTTTTATGCACGCCACCAGCTTGATATGCACGACGAACAGTAGATAGGCATCGAAACATCAAATAAATCAGCATAACGCCTGGTAGGTAAAATCATCGCCTTCATATTCTTCCAACATTATTGTTGCTGCTGCTCAAAGATAATAGCCGGTCTTCTACTTTGCGGCAAGGCTACCCTGCAGCAAGTCGCTACACCCAACGTGTTGTCCACTAAAAAAATATAATAATATATAATTAGGTATTTAGTTTATATTTAATTTCAAAACTATCACTTATGCAAAGCAAAATCACGAAGAAAAATATATCAATACAATACATTAATATTATGTTATCATTTTATGTTTGAATTAATCACAAAATATTACACATTTACACACACATATTTCAAATCACAACTATTTATTTGTTTAAATACTCACACTTAATCCAGTTCCTTTCATTAGAAATTGAGACTATTTTGCAACCACTATCATGCAAAGTAAATCCGAATAGTCTCCATAATACCTACTTATAATGGCCTATATTGGCAAGTGTTGGTAAAGTAATATTCCACAAATACTTAGATAACTATCACTAACAAATGCGTTCAACTAAAACGAGAACTCGGTTGAAGTGATAAATTTGCGTCTGTCTTTTTTCATTCACCGTCAAATATTCATTTTCATAGCTGGTCCATACTGACCACCCATACGAAGAAACGATACCATAAAGTTAGAGCAAGGATTTTATAGACATACTATGAACGTTCCGTATCATTCATAGTATGTCTATGAAATCCATAAAAGTATGAAGCGCTCGCCGACTCGCCGCGCCAGCCTACCTACTTCTATGGAAACATCGTATTCGGTCGGTTGACATTGCACAGACACATAGGCGTTTTACAAATAACACACAATCATAAGGTCTTAAGTGCAAACACTTCTATAATCAATTAGTATGAGAAATTCTGACTCCACTTCTGGAGATGTCTGTACGTATACAGCAATACGTACCTATTTTCAAATTCAATTTCGAACTGAATTTCTATTCGAATGGGTGTTCAGAAAATAAAATTCAGAGTTACTGAATTAATAATTGGTATTCTTCTTACGGGATAAAAAGATGGTATAGGTAACAATTAATAATATCTTCATATACTTTGAGAAAAAAACTCAAGAGTCATATGCGCCTTGTCTAATCAGGTCAGGGTGTGGCAAAATATAGTATAGATCTATCATAAAGTCCATTTATTCATAATTGTCCTACAAGTGTGCAAATCTTACCATGTCTTTTCATGATTTTACAACAATGTAAATTAAAACAGACTAAAATAGAATGAAAATAGGAAATTATTTTCGTGGTTTCTTGGTCATCTCGAGAGAATGAAGGAGGACCGTCGCGTCAAATCAGCCTACCTGGGAAAAGTGTCAGGAAGGCGCCCAGTCGGGCGCCCTAGATATCGCTGGAGAGACACTGTGGAGGCTGATCTGCGTGAGCTGGGAACGGATAACTGGCGAGCCACCGCGCAGAATAGAAGAATATGGCGCTCTCTCGTTTCGGAGGCCAAGATCCACTTTGGGGTCACTGAGCCAGCGGAGTAAGTAAGTAAGTATTTTCGTGGTTAATAAATGTTTTACTTTAGAATGTTTGGGTTTGAACTACTTAATATTTGATTTATTTTCAACAAAATTCAACAAAAAGTACTGTGAAGATTGTTTATGAATAAATGGACTTTACTTCTGTTGTCTTGTTATTACAAATTCTAAGCATACTGATTTCTACTAGACATCAAATCGTGATAATATGTATGTATGTATCAAATATCTTACAATACAAATACAATAACGTACGTCATTCCATAATAATCATAATACATCAGAATTTATCATCATAAACATAATATGCATACGCTAAAATTAATGTCAGTCAAATGAATGGAGTCTCTTAGAAGCATTTTCTTTAATAATGTATTATTAAAGTAATAATCCGCAACTCGCCTAAGCGGATATACTGAAACTCATTAAAATCAGAGACGAAGTTGACATGTTTTAGAACACACGACACGACTGCGACAAGATAATAGAATGTCGTTCAGAAAATCAGTTTGAAGACGTCCATCTTCGCTTCATGTAGCTTATTAGATTAGAATTTTTCGATATGATAAGCGAGTTAATAAATAAATACCTACTTACTCATTTACGTACTTCGAAGGGTCAGTGACTCAAGTAGGATTTTTGCCCCCGACACTAGAATTCCGCAATATTTTCTGTTTTGATTGGTGCCACATCTTGGCTGTTTAGAGCAAATAGCTAGGTATTTATACTTAATTTCTTTTTAGTAGCTTTTTCAGTACCAGCTTCAATAAAAACTTACTTTAAATACACACGTCATACATTAAGATTTGCATATACCTAATTTTACCAATTTCTAGGGTTAGCAAAGTAGGTACCTATTGATTATTTTGACTTGGCTAAAACGACTAAATATTCATCAAAACTATTAAAGGGATATTATTTTTCGGACCAGTTTCTCCTAAAAAACTATCGTCCCATCGCGCCCGCTGATTAAAAGGTGATGGCATGACCTTTGCCAATATTCCAATAGAGGTTTTAAGAAAATCTTATCATTCAGTCGCGGCGTATAAATGCCTCGAAACGGGTACGTACGGAAGTTGCACCTTCAATAAAATCTCTCTTTTTGTTTTATTAAATTTAAATTGAAACTTGGTTTACGAGGTAAAGAGGAATACGTGAATGCTTTTTTATATTAATGTTTCTTATGTGAAATTCTATCTGAGCGAAAAGTTGAGTTCTTTTCTGTTGAGTTATTTAATAAAAATTCCTGTCATTTATACTTTTATTTTTATTTTATTTAAGTGGATTCTTACTGACTTTCATTATGGAGAAGTATCGTGACTCTGGTCGAGGACAGTCGGGTCCGGCGCTGTTGCGCAACACGTGCGCGACAGATGCTAAAACTTGAACTGAGATTAGTGTAAACTAAAATTTGTGTTCATTTTGTTTATTTGAATATCTTGCATTTCAATTTATATTGAGATAATGATAGTGCGCTTTGATATATTAGTGGTTGGTTCGTAATTGTTAGTGAGTGCAAGTGATGAAGGAGAATCTAGAAATCAACGTGCGTCGTGTCATGTCGACGTGCCCGGTGAGATCTTTCTTTGTTAAACGCACAACATGCGATTCGAGCGGCGTGTCTGTTATTATACTAAATTCGTACTAAGTAAACTTCACGGCTTAGATACTTAAAGGGCGGAGGAGGCCCATTTGTTGTGTAAATCCATATTGAGTTGAAGTATAACAGAAAAATACTGACTCAAAATACATACATGTTATATAAGTGCATACATTTTATAATTATTGTATTGAACTCAGCATTAAGCAGTTATGCTCTTCGAACCTTTCTTCCGTCATTCAATCAATTCAAACGAACTATTCGCACCAGCTTGATCCCCAGCCCAACCATTTGCTATGCATATGTGCAAGACAAAATCCACATAAAAACTAACCCATACTTGAAAATTCTCAGAGAAAAGGTAAAGGGCTTTAAAAGTAAAAAAAGGCAATAAACTTCGGATAGCTAAAAAAACTATGACCTGCCTTCGAGTTCGGCAACAAAAAAAGGGTCATTTATGGCTCTCTATTGTTGGTTATCTTGCGTGAGCACAGTGGCATTCGCATCTAATTAGGTACATATTTTTGAAGTTAATAGATATAATTAATATAATTACACGCGATGCAGCTGATAACAATTTACATCTATAATCACCATGTTTTATTATAATGAATCCTTTCTACAGTTTTCTCCGATTTTTAGAATACATCAGCTACAACGGCAAGAATTCGCCAAATCGAGAACCATACGAAACATATCCCAGCAAGGCAAAATAGTAATAATAATGTTCATCCGGAACCAAAATGGAGGTGTCAATAAAATCTTGTACTCAACTACATATTAGACTCAATATCTGCACCTTTCTCAGTCTTTCATGGAACAACAAACACCATTTACAAAGGAACATTGATTTACTAATCACAAAAAAGGAGGCATCTAATTTCTAGATAGAAGACATCTATCAATTGAAAGAATCACCCGAAAATAAAGAATTAACCATCATAAAGAAGAAATCAGAGATAGAAATGCTGTTTCCCAAGTTGACCATTCTTCAGATTTATCAATCTTGAAAATAACAACAAAATTCTAAATACATACATCACATCTTTTTCCAGTTTTTATCATCCTATTGTCTTCTCTCAGGATCATAATGTAATATACTCATAATGTATGTATGTATATATCATAATGTATTATACTCTTTGTCTTGAGTATGTTAAAGGACTGGTAACAAGACATCAACAATAAACGAATAATTATTATCTTTAATACTGTCTGGCCGTACCGGCCAGTTAGAACATTAGAAAAAAGTAGAAGAAAAAAAGAGTGCTAATTTTAAAAATGTGAACAAAGATGCTGCAATATTCAACGTTGTAGTTCAGTTTTAAATTGTTTTTGTGATAAATAGTTCTATTGATATGTTCAATTAAATATTAGATTCAGTGTAAAGTGAAACCCAGTTCTTTGTATAATAACAGTGCAATATAGTTCAGCAGCTGAAGTTCAATTTCTTTAGCCCAGTTCCATTCGGACATCCCATTTTCACCGCTAGTACCACTTTGTACAAATATAATGGAGGTCATCTGGATAACCCAAACAATAAAGAGAACGAATTATAAGAGAAAAAGACCCACTATAATATTACAGAGAAACAAAACTGCATATCTGATAAGAACTACGAAAACTAAAACAAGAAAAACAACGGACTGAATAATAAATTAAAATAAATTAAACAAAGAAACAAGATAACCACACTTAGAAAGGATCTTGAATATCCGCCACCTAACCTTCTTTGCCCGGTAGCAAAAGAGAAACCAAAATATCCACATTCGACCATCAAATCGGACAATGGATTTCTAAGAAAACAACCTTAAATAGCGGTCATTCGTTCGAAGTACCTAATTACACTACAGACCATTTGATAATTTGACAAGTTTTAAGAATCTATCGATAACAAGAGGCACAGATAGAAGTTTTAAGAACACAATAAAAATAACCGTCAATCCGCCGAGTGAAATAAACATCTGGAATAGAACTTCCCAATAAGAAAAAACTCCTACTCCCCGGATTACTCCCCGGATTACAAGCATCGTTGTCAATGAGAATTGGCTACCTCTACAACTTCGCATTCAAATAAGA
This sequence comes from Ephestia elutella, assembly GCA_018467065.1. Classification (NCBI taxonomy): domain Eukaryota; kingdom Metazoa; phylum Arthropoda; class Insecta; order Lepidoptera; family Pyralidae; genus Ephestia; species Ephestia elutella. The sequence continues at coordinate 16,264,991 of CM031588.1, forward strand.
AAATTAATTCATATAATGTATTAACTTCTAATCCAAAACACACAGTGACGTCAAAGAGAACTACATACTTCTACAGCAACGCAATCAAATAAAAGGAAACTCACCCGCCTCAGATTGTCATCCTATGTTTTACGAAGTGATACCAACGAGTATAACTAGCGAATGTTTGCCGCTTCGCAATCAAATAAGAAAACTTCATACTTCTAATGGTTATCCTACGCCACACGAAGTGATGCCATCGAGAACAACTAGCTAAAGTCTACCGCCTCGCAGTCAACTAAGAAGAATCTCATATGTCTCAGACCATCATTTTTTACACTACACTACACGCAAAGATGCCAACGTGAACAACGGGCAACTTCTCACCAACGCTCTCCTCCGTCGTACAACCCGTCCTCCTGAACTCCTATATTGGCTATAGGCTGCATAGTCGGTCGATTGTGGTCGGCCGGTTGCGGCTAGTCGACCTCCTTTCCCATCCCAGAGCGTGTCACTCCTTACAAATTTGTGCCCCCTGGTGAAAAATTCAATCCGATTCTATTTATTTGACATAAATTGAATTGAATTGAATTTTGTATTCGGCTTGTCCGTTCCTGCCTCAGAGCTGGCTGGGTGTGGCACCTATGTTCATGTTCATGTTCATGTTCATTCTTACTGACTTTCATTATAGTCGGAACGCAACGATAAAAGAAAATATGTGGCGGATGCCACTGCAGATTGTAAAAGACAATTGAGAGGAAAGGCCTATGAGAAAAATCCCCAGTGTAAACTGGGGATTTTTCTCATAGGCTAGCAACCTGTCACTATATCTGAATCTCAATTCTACCAATAAGCCCCCTCTTTCTTAACGTGACCTTAAGTCTCGCGATCCTTGGCTCTGTCTATACCCTTAGGAAAAGAGACGTGTATCGTAACTATCCCTTGATATTTCATTTTCTCCATGTTAAACTTCCTAACCTTAAAAAAAATTAAGTTAGGAATTTTAACATTTCAAATGTTCAAATTAAACTTTTTTATTTCTGATTCCTGATATTTTTCTCCTACTAATGGTAATATTTCTTCAGTCGTTGTCATAGTTTATCTCGTATCTTACACCAACACTTTTGGAGGAGTTGTCCGCGTGTAAGTTTCCCATTTCACCACATGTGTCGTAATGGCTCACTTAACAATTTGCGTAATTGCAATTTCCAAGTATAATTTTGTTGATTCGTAATTTGCATGCCTATTCCGGTCATATTTACACAAATTAACGCGAGAACTGAATCATAGAGTTTGCATTTTATTCCTCGGGATCCTCATTCTGAGGACTGGTCAATATTTATTCATCTTTTTTTTTAATATTGAAATATCTCTAAGAAAAATATCTAGAAGCATCAGAGCTATTCAAATCACTGCTCTGAGATGAATAAATACCTCTTAAACCTTGTGGAGGTTTTTTATTCTTTCGAATTTTGCAATTACCTTATGACTTAAAAAACTAATATTAGAAAAGAAAATTACAAAAACGTCAACCCGAAGAACGGAGTCTGAACCCATTGATACCCTAAAATTTGCCCATTCGTACACTCAAATTTTTGGGATTACTGGTCTCCTAAAATTCGCACCAAGTTTCCATTCATACCCTCAAATTCTTGAGGTTTCCACTCGTCCCCTCATCGTATCCAAAAATCTTGCTGCATTGCCAATTGTTTCACAATTTTGTAGAATGTAGATTTCATATGTACAGTCGGGGCAAATAAATCTGATCCCCCTGAGGTAGCATTCTGTAAGGTAATGGGGTCAGTTTTATTTGCCCCTAACTGTACGTATGGATGTAGATTTATCACCGGGACAGAAACAGAATTTCCATCAGATCGAAGCCGTGAGAAAACCCAGTACTACATAAATTACATGCCGTTACCAGCGGTCCATGAAAAACGCAATAACCCAGGGAGAGTTTATTCACTACGTTTATGAAGCCATCGATCACAGCTATTAAAACTTAATGGCTTACGGGACATCGCAAATGGCCTGTGGTGACATGCGCGAAGTGGATTTTTAGCGAAACATGATAATAATTTGAAAATTTGGTAGGTGTTTTAAATTAAAGCTGAGTTTTTTTTTTATGCATCTAAGATGGAATTTTTTTACCATATCTAATTTTTATATTATTATGAGAGTACTTTAAAGCTGAGTTGATCATAAAGGTAGACAAAAGTCATTCCAATTTGTTTATGGACGAGGACATTCTTGTTTATAGAAGAGGACATTGTCGAAGGAAATATTATAATTTCTAATTTCCAATTACTCCAGATGTAACACTCTATCTGTATCTATCTAATCTCAGAACTGATATTGACTCGATTTTCACTGTAATTTAGATAATCAACTAAGATTATTTTCTTTACAAAACGATCATTATAAGCCATTGCTTTGTGGTAATAGTTATTATCATTATCATTTAAAAGATAAATCTAACATGCACAAACTAGATGTTTTGTCAGCATTCATGTGCATTTTACAAACAAAAAATAAGTAAATTATCAACTCAAAATATTTTATGATATACAAACCAGGTGAAACTAATTATAAACTTTTCGAAATATTCCAGCGTGTAAAACAAAACCTTGTACCAGCAGTACAATCACAGCGATAACGTCGGCAGAATTTATAAAAAAATCCTTCCATAGAGCCAAAAATGGCCGGCGGAATTTACGAGAGATCGCCCTACGTCCGACGCGGACAAAGTACCCGCATGTACTGACGAGCACAAAAGTGTCGAGGATATTTTTTTACTAGTTGTTTTGTAGATTACCTAATTTTGTAGACTAGCGTACTACATAATCAGTTTTTATTTATTTTGTAATGATTTAAGCGTGCTACTTTCGACACGATTATACAGGTTCAGAGATACATGGAAAAATAAAGATTTGAGATTTATAATATTTTGTATTTGAAGTGATAAAATGCCTGTGAAGGCCAAGTTTCAATAAAGTATTTTTGACTTTTGAAAGAGAATGCCTTTCTCCGTCAATGAAACACAGGCTAATAACATAAATAACATAACAGCTTAAACATTATTTTTAAGTTTATTTTATTGAAGTTTATAAGAGTAAATTAAAATTTCTCTTACACTTTTATCACCGACTGTACCGGCTAAATCCTACTGGTATTTTTATTTTAACTCATCTACTACCAGAGGGCGTGCCTCATACGTTACAGAAACGTATATAAATTGAAAACATTTTAACGTTATACAGTTCGGCTTACGTAAATAACATAACGTTGAGAACAGGGATGGGCAACTGTTTGATCAAAACAGGATCGATTTTGCTTACTTAATAATAAAAAGGACTTCTATTAAACTGGCTTTTGCCCGCGGCTTCGCCCGCGTGAATATCCCACGGGAACAGTGCTGTTTCCCGGGGTGAAAGGTAGCCTATGTCCTTTTCAGTACTTCTAACTAGGTGTATGCGAAATTTCAGGAATATTGGTTCAGTATATGAAGCGGGAAGAGGTAACAAACAAACAAATAAATAAACAAACAAACTTACTTTCGAAACTTACTTTCGCATTTATAATATTAGTTAGGATTAGGATAGTTCGGATTAAATCTCTTTTGCCTTCATGTGAGAGTGGACTGCTGCTATTGTAGGTGATAAGGTAGACATGTGCTAAATAACACTTATTTCTTGAAATCAGAAAATCAAAATCAAACGTTTGTTCTGAAAATAGACCTTCACAGGTATTATCCATGTTAATTTTTGAAAATTACATCATTATAAATCTCAAAGCTTCAAAATAGGTACTAGCATTTCGGAACGACCACTGCTGAGAAGAAATGCCGAAATAAACTTATTATAATCGTACAGATTGGTCCTCCAGGGGAAAAACTAAATGCACGCTGGCGAAGCTAGTAAATACATAAAAATTGAAGAATTTAATATCGTTTTTAAGAGCATATCAGGTTCCCTTAAAAGCAATACATCTAGGCCCAGCACTTACCGCCAGGTGTTCCAAATACGCACTTATTTTTTGTAGCTACGTAGTTTCCTGGGGGTAATTTTCGACACCCCACGCGAACGAAAAGCAGTGAAGATGATCGATGACGCAACAAAACAAGTATTGAGGGTGAAGTTATAAGCGACAGCGGGAGAAATTTAGGCTGTAGCCTTATGAGGTCATTGACTCAAAATTTTTGTTTAAGGCAAAAGGAAAAATCGATAATTCATCAAGATATTAGGATAAGCATTATTTATTTCTTTCACTCATAGACTGCTATCTGACTAAACGTACTCGAATATATAAGTTTGGATATTTCTTCCTAGTCGTATAATTGCTTAAAACTACTATCGATCACAGGCAATCTCTATTCTGATCCATCGCAATCCAGCTCTTGCCAGCAATATTCTTTACATCATCGACCCTTTTAGCTGCCGGATGTCCTACGCTCTTCTTCCATTTCTAGGGTACCAATCGGATACAGCCTTACTCCACTTACCTGAGAAATATTAAGGGTCAGAAAGCTTGAATAAGAAAGTTAGATTTCACCCCCGACCCCCCTGTAAACTACAAGGGCGCCCCTCAGAGGAACTAAATAGTAAAATTAGCTCCATCTATCTCGTAATCTCTAAACCATCTAACAAACTGTTTTTTTTATTTCAACCTTGTTCAACAAATTTGTTCTTGAAATACTTATTTAAAAATGAAAATCAAGAAAACTCAAATTAATGAATGCAAAATTAAGGAAAAGTAAACAAAAAATGTGTTTTAGTCAGTGTTTTCGTAAAGCCACTTACATAGTAATACATGTATAGTACGTTGAAATATGTAATGTAACATTTCGACAGTGATGACACATTAGCGGTTGGCCTAACGGTAAGTTGATGAAGTGAAATTCGGAGAGTGCTAGTTCAAATCCTTGCTGTTATTTGGGAATTCGGTTTTCTTTTTTTAAAAACATAATTTTAATGGTGAAAGTGAGTTTGTTTTTTTGTTACCTCTTCACGTTTTTTGTACCTACTGAACCAATCTTCCTGAAATTTCAAATACACATACCTAGTTAGAAGGACGGAGAAGGACATACCTATCAACTCGGGAAAAAGCACTTTACCGATGAAAATTCACGCGGGCGAAGCCGCGGGCAAAAACTAGTGTTATATAACATGGGAAATTTCACATGCATTTCGAACAGGTTATTACATTAGAATAATGGTTACGTACAGACAGCCCGATCAAAACGAGAAAGACTGTTCAAATCTCCTCTGTGATATTTTATTTTTATTTTTTAAATTCTAATACATTATTTTATATTTTATTTTACATACAACATTTAATTATATTCGTCTATACTGTATATATACTACGTCGGCACGTGGGAGATGTATAAGAAGAAAAAAAATAAACACAGTCTGTCAAGAAATAAATTTTGTCGTGTCGTGGGTAAAAAGTGAACAAACATTATCCGATACATAAACGGTACAAATTAGAAAAAGAGGCGCCCTCTTGTCTGTCGGCTTTCTTATCGCAGTATAATTAGAACTTCAGAGAAAAATTCGCAGTTTCGATTCCGAGTACAATTTTTTTACTTCATTTTTTATTTTTTATTTGGTAATTATTTTTATTAATAATATTGTTGACCATTAATGAGTGTATTTAAAATGCATTTATTCAAGAATAAGCAAGTCTGTTTTTCGTGATTCACGTCGCAAAGCAGCATCGTGCTGTTTTGACGACTTTTTGAGAGCGCCATCTAGTCCTTGATTTGTATAACAACCCCCATGTTAATATATTTTACGTAAGTAAATTTGCGGAGCAATTTGACATGCGTCTGCCTTGTCTAAATGCCATGAGGACAGAGAGGTAAGACGAGTTGCCATATGAACGACAAGGAAGGTATGATGTTTCCATTAAAAATTGCGATGGACGTAGGTGAATAATGTTATAATTTAAGATTGTGTAGTAATAAATAACTTGTTCTAAGAAATTCTTTAATTAAAAATTCAGTAATCATATGAACTAAATTAATGTGAAATAAAATTTTCAAAATATCATCGTATTACAGAGTTTTTTGGTAATTTAGGTAAAATGTTTAGGATTATTTTTTATCGAGCAAACTTAGTCAAATCATGTTTTCGGTTCTTGTAGTGTGTTACTAATTTTCGAATCTATTATTAGCAAAAAATTTCAGAACTGTACAATAAGTGCAAGCAAAGTAAGTTGGTAGGCAAAACTCGATATTCTGAGTCTTAAGCGGCCTTGAAATAATCTATTTTGCTACTTTACTCCATAGTCTTATAATTTGGACCACACACCAAAGGCTGTCACGCGATGTTTACACCAAAATGTCGTGTTGAATATTGAATTTTGAGTTTGCCCGTGTTAAGTAAAGTTGTAGAACCGTGCTCAAACATCACTTATCTACCGGGCGCCGACCAGCACCGACATTTAAATTGCTTAGAATTTTTTACTGATTACTAAAGAAAACAAATCGTACGGATTAACACGTGACACTTACATAACGAATTACTACTACAGAAGTTCTGTTTTTCAAAATTTCAAACAATATTTATGTTTATCACTGATAAATTGTGACTGATGATTTATGTGGGTGATCCACATAATTGAGAATAAATATTTTTAGGTAGGGTAGACCGGGTACAATTGTACCAGGGGACGATTGAACCATCGCAAATATCTTCTAAACTAAGCGTCGTACTGTTGTGTGACTAAATTCAAGCGCGCCTCCGAACGCGGGCCTCTCAATCGCCAGTCTCGCGCGCACGTGGCACGAAGCGGGCGAGTGTCGCGCGGAGAAATTTCTGCACATCAAAAGTAAGTTTTTTGATGTAGTGATTATTATAATTTTCTGTATTTTACCATATTTTGCAGTAAAAACTATTTTTGCTATTTTCTTACATTTTCGTGTTTTTAATCCATCCGACAACTTCTACCATTACCATTCTTATTCTGTGACGGTGAGCTCTGATAAGTTAGGGCAAGTCGTTACAATATTTTTAGTTATATCAGAAAATCTAAGCTGTATTTTTAACTTGGTGATAGTTTAAACGCTTAGTATAATTGACGACAATGCATTTTAATAGTTTTTGTTTCAAATAGTGCTCGTATTCACAAGTAATTTACATACCTTTGTTGTCAAAATGACCTTGTGGGGACAATTGTTACAATTTCTTGGGTATGGTTGTACCGGTAAAACTGTCCCCGTGGTACAATTGACCCCATAAGACCGTTTAATTATGTAAATCTTCCTATTTATTTATTCGGGTCAAAAATTTTAAAAGGTATGAGATATTAGTTTACAAAATATAATTTGCACCGATTCGTCATATCGCCTGTCTTGTATTCTGTCGGAATATTTATATTTTGATTATAATATTATATAAGGAAAAATATTAGCCAGTTTCTGACTATTGTACCAGGGGATAGTTGTACCAAGGGGACAATTGTTACATGTGCCTTTCCATACAATATGATAATTGATTATTTGCGTGTTTTTTTGTTGTTTATCACAATTATAACAGCAATATAGTAGCTTCTATGACTTAATTTACCATGTTTTAAAGTATTTATTATAGAATTTGTTGCTAGAGATGAATAAAATTATGTTTTATGTTTATCAAGTTAACGAAAGTTATTTCAGTTAGTTGTGTGAAATTTTTTGTCTTTTAATTTTAGTTACATTAAAGTTTATACCGCCGAGTTAAGGTCATATTCAGAAATACATTTCTTTGCTTAAAAACAGTGTTTTATTTCCTCAAAACTTTGGTACAATTTACCCCGTAATGGGGTACAATTGTACCAATTTCCCAATTCTATTCAAATAAAAAAATAATATGTTTATACTGTTTCTATAGCCATAAGAATGATTATACCCTCTAGCTAACTAACATAGGTATCGTTGAGTATTAACTCTATTTAATAAATATTAAAAAACAACTAGCAATTCAGCGCCAAAGGCAAAAAGGTACAATTGTCCCCGGTCTACCCTACTCAAAATTATTTGAATTTTAAAAATAAAAGTTTAATGGCTATAAGAACAATTTTAATTATTTTTAAATCAAAACAATTAACAATTACCAGCAAATAGCGAAAATAAATTGATTGGCAAAAACAAACTCGGAAAAACGGGACCACGAAACGACACGTCCGCACGCTTCAAATTCAACCGTCAGAGAGCGCTGTCATCGCTTTCCATCAATCCACACTCGGGGCAGCTAACAATATTATATGGGGAATCTTAGTAGTGGTAGCCCTGAACTAGTAGCACTTGTGGATATAGAGCAGAATGTGCTTGTGACTTGGACATACTTATAAGTGGTGACAAAAATAATACTTTTGTATTTATTTATAATTCGAGGCAAATCTAATTTGAAGAATATGCTGCGGTAAAGTTATTTGCTCTGTTTGTTCTTGGATGGCAGTTAACTTTGTGAGTAAATTGTTTGTAGTGTACATTTTGATGATTTGAAAATGCTATTATGCGTATCCAATTTTAAAAAATCTTATTTTTCTATGCTGTAGTTACTTTGCTGTAGTGTACCCAAAGGGCGACGGAGCGCGCTATGCTCGGAGTTTCCCTGCGTGATCGAATCCGAAATGAGGAGATCCGTAGAAGAACTAAAGTAACCGACATAGCCCGCAGTATCGCCAAACTTAAGTGGCAGTGGGCGGGGCACAAAGCTCGTAGAATAGAACAGATAGCCGTTGGGGCAGAAAAGTTCTCGAGTGGCGACCACGAACCGGAAAACGTAGTGTTGGCAGGCCTCCCACTCGGTGGACCGACGACCTGGTGAAGGTCGCGGGACGCGCATGGATGCGGGCAGCGCAGGACCGGTCGTTGTGGAAATGTTTGGGAAGGCCTTTGTCCAGCAGTGGACGTCTTTCGATTTAGAGAGAGAGGATTTTTATATGTTTAGTAACAATATTTTCTTTGCCCAGGGGACCCAAAACCTCGAGTGATTTGGTACCTTGAGAACACTGTCCTCGACGACTCATATACTCTGCGTCCGGACGGGGTCACCGCAAACAACCTGACCTTCCACTGAGAGAGAGAGAGTTACTTTGTATTTGATATTCACTGGCTCCAGAGCGAGTCGTTTCGGATTTATGACACTCGCACTCGTTCGTATCTCAGAAATAAATATACACATTATGTCAATGTCATAATGTTTACCTCTTTCCGATATTTAGGGGAAATCTATAAAGCATTGGCCTTGACCTAGATAACTTGAAGAGGTTAACTAAACTTTCACATTATATATTTATTTATTTTTGTTATTTGTGTGTTCTACAAATAACTATTTAAGAAAATAGTTGTAAACTTTTAAGTACTTACCATATTCCAATTTTTTTTGTTTGTGTGAAGTTATATTTTACATACCTACCTATCACGCCTTTTTTGCCGTGGGGGTAAGCAGAGAATAGCGATTTCCACTTGCTACGATCCTTACAGATACTTTTATTTAATAAGTATCTTTAAATATTGTAAAGTGTGTAGTCAGCCCTTAAATCGTAATTGTCGTAGGCGTAGTCTAAACAAAATAAGGTTTAATAAAAAAAAAAAAATATCTTAAATTTTTAATTCCACATTCATTGCGTCTCATAACGGAGTCATAAAAGATAATATGTTAATATACAAGGTTAAACTCAGAGTCGCAACAACGCATCGCCTCTTCATATAAAGGCTTCAAAGTGGTAATGTCAGGGTATACGGGCCGCCATTATTTTTATGGCTACACCCGGTTACTCGGGTTTTGACGGAATAAAAAATGAATGCATGTGTTGGGCTGGTGGATATGGATGGGGTGATTTTCTGGTAACACAACTAAGTCGTTCGGTTAAATAATGCTCGTGAACTTTTGGAGCCAATCTTCTTAAGAACTGGAAAGAAAATACGAAAGAGAGAGACGAGTGGAGACGATTGCAGCTCGGCAATGGGTCATAGCTAAGTAAAGATAGTCTATTTCGATTCACAGTACGATTCATATAGTCTAAGGCCAAACATATCAACTCAAAAAGCTGCAATAGGGTTCAGGCAAGAGCCTCTTGCAGCTTTTTGGGTAGAGAGAGTCAAGAGACGTAGACTCTAAGGCCACGCTTAGCTGAATAGGCTTATTGGTGGAATGGAGATTCAGTTATAGTGGCAGGTATCTCAATACCCAATTTAGAACTCCCTTGATTCACTTTAACAATCAACGCAGGAATAACAGGAATAACAGGCAGAGAAGCAGTTGGCACACTCCATGCTTTTTGTTAACTCCCAGACCAGCATAGAAGCATATGCAATAGCATAAGCATATGAGAATAGAATGCGGCGAGATTGGGGTCAGGTCAGAATTTTCTACAATTCATGGGGGCGCCGGGCGCCCGGGCGTCGTGGTAAAATGTTCGCCCCAGCAACGGTTTTAGTGGGTAGTCTGGGCTGAATAGTGGCCCAAGAGTCCCACCTCAGTGTGTAAATGCATTTCCCCCTGCGAAAACAAATAAAAAGTTTTTCTACAGTTGACTGCACCTTAACATCATCATCTCAAGCCTTCTTCGACCATTTCGGTGTATAGTAGGCCTCATTTAAACCTAATATGTACCTAGTACAATATAAATAGCCCGTCTTTACCTAGGACACGTTGTCAAATACATCACGGTGCTTACGAGCCAGGAGCACCTGATACTATCAACAGTATATATTATTTAACGCGAACCCTTTCATGTAAGGTTCTTTATGAGGCGGTCTAAAATGAGGAACCCTCCCGTTTCCTTTTTTGTTGTCTATTACTAACATCTATTTTTATGTGCTTTGGTTTTAATAGGTACAAACTAGGGTTTGCCGTTGGCTTCGCCCGCGTGGATTTCGTTTTTTAACCCATTAGGGGGGAATTTTCAAAATTCCTCTACTTCAAAACTTTCGCATTCATATTATTAGTGGAATTCATAGTATACTTTTACTTTTTTTGATTGTTACATTATAGTAAGTGAATGTGGTAACTAGTATACTAGCTTTTGCCCGCGGCTTTCCCACGGGAACAGAGCTTTTTCTCGGGATGAAAGGTACCTTATGTCCTTCTTACTTCTGACTATGTGTATGTGAAATTTCAGGAAGATTGTTTCAGTGGGTAGAGCGTGTAGAGGTAACAAACAAACTCACTTTTGCATTTATAATATTAGTTAAGATTATAAGAAGGAATAAAGTATCATATTCAAGCTTTTCACGAGAACTCAAAGCACCTAGTTAAAAAATACTTCATCAAAGTTCAACATTCAGTTAATCGAAACAGCGTACAGCCTTAATCTAAATTAGAGTGGCTTTAAAAAGAAAAGCAATTGGAAAATAAATGTTTGCGTGATTCCAGTTGTAAGGTACACGCACTTTGATTAATTTCTGAGTGGCTGTTCGGACTTGTTCATGGTTGTAACACGACGGTGGAACGCCATGGTAACTAGTACAATTAGTAGGTCAAGTTGGCTTGCTTGGACCTCTAATGCTGTGGTAATAACGTCGAATTTACTATTAATTTGGGTAGATTGATGTGCTGCCTGTACCACCCATGAGTCTTCTCTTCTAACAACTTGATAAAAGCTGTTTTTACAAGCTTTTTTAAGCTTCACCTGACTCGGTGTCTGTTTGTCTGTCTATATTCAAATCTTGCAAGTTAAAGACCTACTTCTTTTGTATTGTTGCAGCGGGTACAAATAAACTAGTCATTTTCAATCAATATTAAAATCAATACATATAATAAAACTGCAACTGGTCTGTGTCTGTACATAGATATTTAAGAAAAAAAAACTATGCGGGGTCTTCATAGAGCCAATAGAAGCCAAAACATTTTTTTTTAGAATTTTTGCCTGTCTGTCTTTCTGTCTGTATGTTTGTAAGCGCATCACGCAAAAACTACTGAACCAAATTTGATGCGGTTTACACTGTTATACTCTAGAAGGTCTAATTTAAAATCTGGCGTAGGTTTCGTCTTGATACGGCACTTAGAACATGAGATATTAAATAGTCTCTTACACAAACTAGTCAATAATATATTTTAAACTACTGCCCACGACTTATCCTGTCATTTTTGTGGACAACCACAGAAATCGAGATAAGGCAAGCTAACATAACTGAGTATTGACAGGTTGTTACGGTGTGAATACGTAAAAGCAAACAAATACCTTTGTTTGTAATATCATTGTTCAGAATTAAAAATGTTAGCCGAAGTCTAAAATCCGTGTGTCACGCGCGTTATTTACTTCGTACGCCCTTTTATTATTAGTCGTCGTGGAATTTACAAAGGTCACTACGTGATGTGGACTCTTTTATTCCTTTCGGCAAAGGGTGAAACAGCTGTGGATCAGGTGGGTTCACAGTGCAAGGAATTTTCGGCTTTAACACCTTTGAGATTTGGTTGAAGGTATGTTGACGGCTTATGAATTTTAGCCAGGGATAAGACTTTTTAATTTACTAGCTCCATTTTTAGACTAATTACGTGGTATACAAGCGCACGAGACAGTTAATGAAGAGAAAATTAAAAGTAACAAAAGTTTTGACTACATATTTTTAAATGGCAAGCAAGCATTTTATATTCTTGTTTATAGTCTTATATCAATGCTGAACTAAAATTGTCTAAGAAGCAAATGAGCAAATTGGTACATGCAAGCGAAAATAATTATTTACCATTTTGGACGGTTCACTTTTACCACGCGGCAAGCGAAGTAGCTGCAAAAGGTTTTTTTAAAACAGATGCGTTGTGTCGAAAATAGTTAACGTAATAACTTAATCAGTGAAATTTCGATCAAAATCACAAAAAACCTTAACACAAAATAGTGAATTATTAGCGCATTAATATCCAAAATTATGGTATGGACTATCCGAGCTACACGAACGTGTTAACCCGCTAATTATGAATTCCAATGTACGCCAATAATCCTGAATTTGGCATAAATGCATTTTGTAAGCTCCAATCTAATTTTCTAATGGCATTCGACTTTTGGCTCCTAATTCACGTTTTAGATCGGTAAAATTATTCAGTTGGAATATGTGAACTATTTAGTTTGGAAACTACATGAAAAATAAGAATAAAAAAGTAAATTTTGTGATAAGATGGTTGAACCTATCCGGCCGGATCTATCGTATAAAATTGTTGGTACAATAAAGTATTATATTTATATTATGTACGAGCTGCGCACCGGGGTTTCGCTCCGCGATAATTTTGGGATAAAAAAAGTAACGACTCCGCTACTGAATATCGAAGTATGAAATACTAGTAGCGGTATTTTTCTAAACATGTATGCAAATGTCATCAAAATCTGTCCAGTACACTTTGATTAATTGAGTAACAAACATACAAATTCAAATCAAAACTTTTGCAGTTGTAATATAAGAGGATATGAAGTCTTATAATCTGTAAGTATATGCTCGTGTTTCCCACTTATTTCTTACATAAAAACAAAAGACCAACCATAATATTCTTCTTGTGTAGAAACAGAAAAATGAACTTATATTTCATGGCACTGAAAGTTAGCGCCGGGGTCTCGTGGTACAAAGCTTTTGTTTCCAAAGTTCAGTATTTTGTAGCTTTTTTCTGTCTGGTTGAATGAACAGTTTATTAAAAGTAGTTATTATGTCTTCTGTTGGAAAAAAGTGTAATATTTTTGTTGTTTGAACTTTTTCAAAGTTTTTTATTTATTATTGTATTTTATATATTATAATTTTCGTTGAATTTTACATTTTTAATTCTAAAAATGTCTAAACACACGCTACGCTAATATTTACTTCTTTATTATATTGAATTTAAAAATGGCCTTCCTCCTGTACCTTAAAGGACCTGAATGAGGCCAACGATGGAAGTAACCAAATACGTTTTTTCTGGTAAAAAAAAATCTAATTTTTGCCATTTCGACTCGAGATGGTGGATGAAAAACGTACTACATATATATTTGAAACTTGAAAGGACAAAATTTGCTTCAGCAATTCATGCATTAATTTATGGAATGCTCCATCTTATCATATTACATACATTGATCCCAAAATAAAAGCGAAATAATTTTCCATATTCTACTGGCTTCTATTCCTTATAGTCATAGTAAATGCTCTCACTCTGGCAGTGATAAAATGTTATATAACATTTGCTGTCTCTTTTTCCATTAACTTGTAACATAAGTGTAACAGAAACAACAGATGTTATATAACATTTTAATATAACCCACTAGTATACTGCAAGTGTGGTCGGAAACGTCGACCAGTTTCAGTTGAATAAATATGACCTATATGTGTATGTCAAGCAAGTTTGCTTGAATATGAGGTGGTTGAATAGCAATGGTAAACAACTTTGGTGGTCTTACTTATATACAATCTAGCAAATGCGCAGGAATTTCAGGTTAAAAGTACCATAAATGCTATAAATGTTTACATTTAATTTGTGTACAAAATTTTATCAAATTCCGTCTAACAGAATTTACCTATTTGAGTAAATAATTTCTCACACATATTTTCATTTTTAATATGTATTTATTAATAATGATAAACTAATAGTAATGATAAACTAAATTATAATAATGATAAGCTAAATAGTTGTTTTGATGTAGGTAAACCTGGATTTTACTTAATATTGCTTTGATTTACGTATATAAATTAGATTGTTTTCCATGTATATGTGAACTTCTTAATAAGCAAGGGCCCACAAAGGTAAAAATATAGCTCAAAGTGAATATCAGTGAGTAATATATGTGAAAACACATCAATGGATATCAAAACTCATGCCGCTGAATTACACTCCAACAAGGAATCTAATACATAAACTCGGTTCTATTAACAGCCCGCAATCCATTACCGTTCCGCCATACAATACGCACTGAACAATCCACATTTATTAACTAAAATTGCTAACATCATTCCCGCACATAAATAAATTAACGCGAAACAATTACTCCCCTCAACGGGTCTTTATTGCTCCCATGCAAATTTCAGTTAGTTTTGACTCTTTTGCACTATTTATTGCAACCATTTTATTCATTACACGCTATTTTTTGATAATTACTACTGAAAACGTTAGCAAAGTCATAATAAAACTCTAGTAAAAAATATTATATTGTTCAACCAAAAGTATGTTTTCTTAAATGTAACTTCACATTAATACTCATTAATACATACTGTACGTTTACCCACTTGTGGTTTGCGATTGTTATTTTAAGTGTCCTAGCTCGAACTTAACTAATATTGAAATCAATTTTAAACTATACATTAAAATTATTTTTACATACATACATAGAATCACGTCTTTGAGTTTGTTGCGCCGCCGCCGCCTCTTCTCCTCTCTCTCTTCTCTAAAAAACAAGAATGTGACGATTTATATGTGCTATTATTAAGCCTATATAAATAAAATAATTGACTTTGACTTCTTTATCCCATATTACGGGGTAGACAGAGCCAACAGTCGTGAGACTAGAAGGCCACGCTGAGCTAAATAGTGGGCTCTCTGATGGAATGGAGATTCAGGTATAGTGACAGGTTGTTAGCCCATCGCCTATTATTAACAATATCAAATCTAATAATATATGTATATTAACATATGTTATATTATTATCAATGTCATTATTTTTAACAATGTCAAATGTTGCCCTAAGATGTAATCGCATAAAAGCTTCACTAAAGTCCCTTAAAAACTTTGATTGAAAAATTACAGAGAATGGAAACTTATTACAAGTTTCAATTTTAACTTTACCACTAAAGACAAACTAAGAAAAAAAAACAACCAAGCACACAGCTATCTAATAACCGATGACGCGTTCGATGGACCAATTTATTTAGTACCAACGGTAACAAACCAAATTTAACATGACTGAAATACTGTATAATGGGGTAGGCCGACCATTATACGCATAATCTTAGAAACTGAACACCACTTATGATAAGACGGCACGTGGTTTGAATTAAGTGTGTGTATTTGTCATACTATGTTCAAGATTATACGCGTAAGCATCTGTAAAGATACCTATGATCCTACCAATCAATCATCAATCAATATACATATAATAATAAAAGTGTAACTGGTATAGGAGTTATTTAACCCATTCGCGACCGCTGTGCCAATTTTGGAACACTTATTTTTGAGGGTATACAAAAAAAATATAGACAGCAAATAATTTTGCGTTACTTGGTTGAAAAGAGTTTTTTGGATGATTGAATATTTGTGTTTTGAGAAGCATCGAGGTGAGTACATAATATGTTTATTTGTGATGGTTGATTAAAAGGTAGTTATGTATAGCGCCCCTCATGTAGACATAACAACTGTAAACATTTAGCATGCATTCCTCTTATTGCGCCCACGCATTATCGGACCACCGCATGATGCTGACGCGGCAACGGCCGAACATTGTTCTTAGCTCTAAGTTAGTCTTTAGCTCAGAATGTAATTTGCTCTCTACGAATAAACATCTCTACTTTATTAAAGCTTGTTTTTAAAAAGCTCCCGCTCACGCTCCGTAACTTAACTGGCGCAGCCTGTGTAGGATTCCGAGATCCTGCCGCCGGTTTTAGTGAGTGACTTTCGCCCCAAAATTGGTGAAGTACTTCTACTACAGTCGGTTTATTGCAGTTTTCGGACTCGAACCACAAAACAAATAAATAACTTAAGTGCGGTGTGTGGCAAGTGGCAAGTGACAAGTGACAACGAGAGCAGTTACAGACTCAAGGAAGACATGGCATTGAGCAGTGCGTGAGTAAACCTCTTCACTCCTGTTTTTCATATATGTCCGTGTTATTTCCAATTTTCCCTACCCAAAATAGACAAATTTATCTGATTTTGTAGGGTATAATTAATCTAAAATCGATTAATTATTATATTTAAGTATAAATTAATCAGAAAATCGATTAATTTTAGTTATTAAGTGTTAATTAATCCCAAAATTGATTAATTAAATACATTTTTAGTTATTATATAGATATTTGTGTTTAATAAAATGGAACAAATTAAAATAATTCCTAAAGAAATATTGTGCATAATCCCTAAATATGACGGGGATGAAAAAATTATTAAATTTATTTTTAAATAAATGTGATTATGTTATAAGAGCATATAGAATAGCGGGCAATACTACCCAAGATTTATACATATGTATATCATTCTGTAACTAGTAGACTTATAGGTAGAGCAGCGACTCTACTCAGTGAACACCAAAATGTGACGTCATGGGACCAACTTAAGGCTATTCTTTTCCAACATTTTGGAGATCCAAGGTCAGAGGATTGTATAGCTATAGAATTAGAAAATTTAAAAATTAAACAAAGTGAGTCGTATATCCAATTTTGCCATAGAGTTCAAAATGTTAGAAGTTCCTTATTTGCTAAAGTAAATACTATAACTGATGAAGGAATCAAAGCCGCTAAAATGATTATATATAATAATATTGCATTAAAAGTTTTTATGTACAATTTGCCTGAGGAAATGTTGCGTATTGTGCGTATTAGACAGTGTACTACTTGAGAAAATGCATTAAGTGTTGTAACTGAGGAAGTTAATTTTCAAGAACAATATAACGTTAAAAATAATAAGCCAAAATCTATCATTGCACATAGACCTAATAATTTTACAAAACCGTTTGTTGCTGGTCAATCATTTAATGGAATGCCTAATCAGCATAATTTTAAATTCGGTATTTCACAAAATCAAGGTCATTCATTTAATAATATGCCTAATCAAAATAATTTTAAATTTGGTATCCCCCAAAATCATGGTCAGTTTGGTTTTAGGCCAAATTTCACACCACAATACAAAATGCCTTTCCAAAATTCTAATGTTGCTACTCAGCAAAATATACCTCAACGTAATTTTAACCAAGGTCCTGTGCAACAATATCGTGCACCATTCCAACATAGTGGTTTTAAATTTGGTATTCCAAACCAACAGTTTCCCAATAATAATCAATTTAAATCTGACATGCAAAATCAGCAAAATTTACCTAAATATAAAGTTGACACTGACGTTTCCATGCGTACCGCACCTGTAAAGCAAAATATGCTGACAAACGAATTATTTTATTGCGAAGAGCCATCCAATGGTTTAGAATATTATCCAGATAGTAATGAGTACACCTTTTACACTAATGATCCACAAATAGAGTATGATGAGACAGAGGCGCTTCCTGTCAATTATGTAGAAACTTCTGAAAATATAGTAGATGAGAAATTTAACATCACCTCTGAAAATTTTTGCAATGTTTTTGCAATAAATTTAAATGATTGCGACAGCATATTAAAATTACCCCATATTGAAATACCGGAAATTGGTTCTAAATTTCTCATTGATACAGGAAGTAGCAGGTCATTTATAAAACCTGCCAAAACTCAAGAATTTTTCAGCGAATATAAACAATATGAGCCATTTACTGTAGTTAGCACTCATGCACAAAGTACCCATAGTGATGTGATATATATACCATTACTTAAAACTTTCAAAAGCACACTTTACCATAAATTTTATGTATTCGATGTAGATGGTAGATACGATGGACTTATAGGCTCTGACCTTCTTAAAAAGTTATCAGCTAATATAGATATGGCTAACCGAGTGCTTCGAACACCAAACGCATGTATACCTATATTATATACCCCACCTTACGAGATACTTGTAGAGCCTAGGACTGAAAAGCGAGTGCAAATTCCCACTAACTACTGTAATGGAGATGCTATATTAGAGTTCACTAAAGAATATATAGATGCATTTGAGAGATGTAAAGAACTATTAGTTAACGCCCCAATTTTGCAATTTCCAGATTTTGAGAAACCTTTTGTTCTTACTACAGACGCGTCAAACTTTGCCCTTGGCGCAGTTCTTTCACAAGGCCCTATTGGCAGTGATAAGCCTGTGGCATATGCCAGCAGGACCCTAAATGACGCGGAAACGCGATATAGTACCATAGAGAAAGAAATGTTAGCTATCTTATGGGCTGCAAAGCACTTTAGACCGTATCTATACGGAAGAAAATTTAAAATATATACCGATCATCGTCCGTTAGCATGATTGAAAAGTATTAATGAGCCTAATAGTAAGATTACACGGTGGAAATTACGTCTAGCAGAATTTGATTTTGAGGTTATATACAAAAAGGGGTCACAAAATAGTAATGCTGATGCACTTTCACGTATAAAGGTAAATGCATTAGGAGAAAATGATGACGTGTCAATGAAGGTAAATGTAGATAAAAGGGAAATACAGTTGCAAGATTATTTAAATGACTTAACAGGAAAATTTTCAAAAGTAGGAAAAGATAAACAGCGTGATAGGTCATTATCTCCTATTACAATTTCCTCTTCAGAGTCTCATAACTCTAAGGTTCAGTATGATTTTGATACGGATACTCACGCGTCTTGTTAGCCGGATTTGCCGACTAGTTTCGACTTCATACGGAAGTCATTTTCAAGGCGAGTAAGGACCGTCTTTCCGACTCCGGCTAACAAGACGCGTGAGTATCCGTATCAAAATCATTATGAATATTTCTCACGTTAGTTTTAATCTAAGGTTCAGTCTCAACATGGTGGACGAAGATCCCCTTATTCAATTCCATCTATAGATAGTAGTACAGCTTCTGCATCTGAAAACGATAGTAGCGATAATACAAACACTATACATTCCGCGCGTGATTTAGATACAGCAGGTATACTTATATTGCAGGAAGCCGTCGATACTAAACCGAACCAGATACTCGTACACACCTGGAATAGAGATAAAATATCAGTTAAAGATTTATCTAGAAATAAACAAAACGTATTAGAAGTCCACTTACCTGAAAATAATGCTGATCTTGTTAAAAAGTTTCTTTTAGAGTACACTAAACCTAAAATAGAATATTTCTTTTATTTTGAAAGCGAATTACATCGTAAACTATTTTCTCAAATTACAACAACCCTGTTTAATAAAGGAACAGTTAAATTTGATGTACTAAGCGTGTTATATACATAGATGATGAAGATGAGCAGCGTGACGTAATACTAAAGTATCATAACGGTAAAAATAGTCATAGAGGAATTAAAGAGACTCTATCGCATTTAAAACGTACCTATTATTGGCATGCTATGGATAAAACTGTCGCTAGTATAATTAACTCATGTAAAATATGTAGAAAAATGAAGTATGACCGGAAACCTTTAAAGCCAGAAATACAACTCACACATACACAGACAAAACCTTTCCAGGAAATATTCATTGATACTTTTACAATAGAGGGTAAAGCTTACCTCACCATTATAGATGCCTTTAGTAAGTTAGGACAGGCTATAGAGATTATTAATAAGTCAACACCGGAAGTCGTTAGAGCTCTACTTAAATACTTCTCTATGTACGGAGTACCCAATAGAGTCAGTTCAGATCCAGGTGCTGAGTTTAATAATTCATTAATGAAGGAAATGCTTTCCTTTTATAAAATAGAGATACATGTAGGTACCCCACACAACCCAAATTCTTTGGGTTTGATAGAAAGATTCCACTCTACTATCATAGAGATTTACCGTGTAGCTAGATATGAAAGAAAAGTCACTGACGCTAGCTCAGTTATGACGTATGCACTTATGTCATATAACCATACTATACATACAGCTACAGGCTTAACGCCTTTCGAGGTCGTATTCGGCCATACCGAATCTAACAGCGCATTTACAGTAGATTTTGAGAAACAGTACACACAACTGCTAGTTAAGGAACATGTTAGAAAAACTAAGTACTTATATGAATATTTAACTGATAGGCTTACCGAGAAGAAACAATCTGTAATTATTAGACGTGGAGGTGAAACCGATTTTAACATAGATGTAGGTGATGATATTTTCATGAAAGGCGTAAATACTAGAAGAAGTAAAGATAAGCCGAGATATCAAAAAGCACAGGTTACCGGACCAATACATAGAAACACAGTACCGGTAGTTACTAATAATCGCGAGACAAAAATTCCAGTTAAAGATATTAAACGCCCTCCACAGGTTGTTGCTTCTGGGAGTCCATATGATCCAAAGCCAGGCCCTTCTACTGCACCGGATTGACAAGAATCCCGGATTATTGCCAGTAAAGGAAGGTAAAGCTTTCATAAGCTACGATAAATGGACTGTAATTAAGATTTTAGATCTAAGCAAAATATATAATGAAATAGAGTTAAATAAGAATAGTTATATAGCATTTAAAAATGAGGTTCATAACTGTCTCAATACAAAAACGTTAGGAATAGATTTTAATAATGTAGAGTTACAAGCAAATTATATTATGCTTAATACTATAGAGAAATATAAGCAATTATTTCCTACGGCAAAGGTTAAGCGTGGTATAATTAACCCCCTTGGTTCCTTAATAAAAGCAATTACTGGCAACTTGGATAACGATGATGCTTTAAGGTTTGAAGAGTTAATAAATAAGATAAAAACAAAACAAGATGCTGTTAATGAGAAAATGACAATAGTTACAGAAATGATAATAATAATATAATAATAATAATTTTTTTCGGAAAAATGATACATACATTTTCTAATATAGCTAATTCTACTAAAAGCAACTTTATGAAAATAGAAAATAATATAAAAGAAATTGAAATTTACTTAAATGAGACAATATATAAAGAAAGTATTGATAAAATTATACATATTTATATGTCATTTATATATAATTTCCAAACTCTATATATTCGGTTAAATGAAGTTGAAACTGCGCTTGCTTTTAGTAAAATCAAAATACTGCATCAGTCTATTATAGATACAGAAGAGTTTCTATCTATACTTAAGGAAATAGAAATTACTGATAAATTAATTTTCCCAGCTAATGCTGAAAATGTTGTTAAGATAGAATTTTGTACAGAATTAAAAGCTTATATCAGACAAAATCAGATAAAGTTTGTTTTACATATTCCTTTAATTTCTAATGAAATTTATAACTATTTCAAATTGATTCCAATACCCATTTTGAGTAATGATAACAATCCAACTTCTATAATCCTTCCCAAATATCCTTATGTACTTGTGAAGGGGTTGAAAACAAAAATGCTCTCCCAGCCATGTTCAGAAATTGATGAAGAGCAATTTTTATGCTATGAAACTGATCTCTCAGCTCAGAGGAAAGACGAATGTGTCACTGAACTTATGCAGTTTTCCACCAATACTTCAAGCTGCCACTCTACACCTGTTTTATAGAAGATATGAAAATAGAGTCCGTACAGTCAAACCGTTGGATCATTTACACAAAATACGAAAATATACTTACTGAATTCTGTAAAGAAGAAACAGCTCAAGAAGTCATACGTGGAACTTACCTGTTATCCTTAAACAATGATTGTTATGTAAAAGTAAAGGAAATTATTCTAAAGAAACATATAACTGAAGGAAAAAGGATATTCGATACTAAATTACCTCTACTTCAGCTGCCCAAGGTGAACGATTTCCCGGAGCCGCTGAAGACAATCCCGCTCGACGAGATCAGCCTTGCTGATATTCAGTTCCTGAACTATTTAGTGCGAAAAAGTGATCTAAGTGCCAAAAGTGAAAGTGAAATTTCCCAAAGTGTTCTAACGGGTTTTAATATAGGAAACTTAGTTATAATCATAGCTTTTGTCTCGTAGTGGACACAATGAAATTTGAATAAAAACTCAAACTTGGTATAAACTGAATAAGTATTTTAATTAATTTAAACAAAGGAGCGCAATACAGTGCGTGGCGTAGTTCGATGTCGAATGAAAGAGAAAAATATTACAATATTTGTAGGTAGGGGCATTATTCAACTTTGTTAAATTGTTGCTCCTCCAAATAGTCAGGCGTTGGCCTGAACATACTCCCCCCCGTTGAAGACTCCAGTTCTTCAACTCTTGAGATCATCTTCAGTGAATAGAGGACACAACCGGACCAAGGGTCGTCGATAGCTTCCAGTTGCAGTTTTTACATCTGCAACTCGTGAAATCCCATCTGGCCCTGGATATAGCTTTTCTACTCGCCCGGCGCGCCAACATAGCGGTGGAAGAGAATCCTCAGAGAGAAGCACCAAGTCTCCAATTTTCAAGTTTGTTTTATCTTGTTTCCATTTTGTTCGCATTTGTAGTTCAGAAATGTATTCTCTCTGCCATCTTCTCCAAAAATGTTGCTTTATCTGCTCGAGACGTGCATATCGTTGAATGCTGTTTTCTGGCTTGTTTTCAAGATTCTTAGAGGGCAGCGCATTTAGAGGTCTCCCAATTAGAAAGTGCCCTGGCGATAGGTAGAGGAAATCATCAGGAGATGGGGATAAGGGACATAGGGGACGACTGTTCAAAATAGCCTCCACTTGTGCAAATAACGTAGTAATTTCTTCAAATGTTAAGTGTGATTTGCCCATAACGCGTTTAATATGAAATTTAGCCGATTTTACGCCAGCTTCCCAGATACCGCCGAAATGCGCTCCATACGACGGGGAGAATAAAAATTTAATACCTTCTTGAACCCCAAACTCAGTAAGCGCATTATTATTTTGTTTTATAAACGTACTTATGTCTTTGGCTGCTCCTACAAAGTTGCGACCATTGTCGGAAAATATTTCCGCTGGCCGACCACGACGGGAAATGAATCTACGCAATGTCATAATGAACGCATCCTTAGAAAGATCACTAACCGCCTCCAAATGCAGGCATTTATATCGGAGGCAGACAAATAAGCAAAGGTAACATTTGATTAATTGTGCACCACGTCCTTTTCGGTTTACAATGTAAAATGGACCGGCCATGTCAATGCCGACAGAACTAAAGGGAAAATTTGGTGTAATGCGTTGAGACGGTAGATCACCCATTTTTGGAATCAAGGTATTACCTTTTACACGTCGACAACGTACACAACTGCGAGCTACATTTCTAGCCAGTAGTCTTCCGTTTAAAGCCCAAATAGTTTGTCTTATCGTTGCTAAAAGCAACTGAGGACCAGCATGCATATTTTTTATATGTTCATGCTTAAATATCAATTTGCATAAATGATGAGTTGAATCTAAAAGTACTGGATGTTTCTGTTCATATGAGTAGTTGGAGGAGTTTATACGCCCACCAACTCGTATTAAGTTGTCCTCATCTACAAATGGGGATAGCGATAAAATTTTTGATTTAGGATTAAATGGTTTTTTGTTGCATAATGTTTTGTATTCAATAGGAAAGCTCTGCTGTTGCGACAGAGCATAAAGAAGTTTAAGAGAATCATTTAATTCATTAGTAGTGAGCTCAGATAAACATTTATTTTGTGGATTTTTTAGGTTGTGTACAAATCTTTTTACGTAAGCTACAGTTCGTTGCAATCTACTAAAATTGGAAAATCTATCAAAATCTACTATAGGCTCCAGAATAAGAGCTGTGGCTGAAGTTTTAATTTCCGGTAAGTCAATTACCTTTTTACATTTAAGAATAGGCCAGCTGCCCCTTTCTTTTGATAGGAAAGAAGAGCCGTGCCACCACAAACTTGAATTGAGCAGTTGACTTGCAGAGACGCCGCGTGATATCAAATCTGCTGGATTTTCAGCTGTGGGGACATAACGCCAAGAAGAAGAGTGTGTATTTTCCTTTATTTCACAAACTCTATTAGCCACAAATGTCTTTAACTTGGATGTATCTGAATTTAGCCAACTCAATACAGTACTGGAGTCAGACCAGAAAACTATAGAATTTGGTATGTATCGGATGGATTCTAAAACTGCCTTGCACAAACGGCTTGCTAGCAGTGCAGCACATAATTCCAAGCGAGGAATTGTGGTTGGTTTAATAGGTGCTACCTTTGATTTTGAACATAATAAATTGACTATTACAATACCGTCGGCTGTCGTAGTTCTAATATAGACACATGCTCCATAACCTACTTGAGATGCGTCACTAAAGCAATGAATTTCTATGGATTTTGGTGAATCACCAAGCACATATCTCGGTATCTGAAAATTAGAAATGAGCGACAAGTCCACTAAGAACTCATCCCATAAATGTCCGATGTCTTCAGGCACTGGTTGATCCCAATCGACTTTTAACTGCCATAGTTTTTGTAAAATTAGTTTTGGTTTCATAATAAAAGGACTCACTAGACCTAGAGGATCATAAACCTTAAATGCATCAGACATGATAGTTCTTTTTGTAATTGTTTTACTATGTGGGGGTTTATTTATTGGAAAATGCAATGTATCATTATTTGGATTCCATCCCAGACCAAGAGTGCTTGTAGATTCACTTATAGTTAAATTATCTTGTAAATTGTTTTTAGACGTTGACTCAATGATACTTGTTAAATTTGATTTATATTTACGTAATTTAAAACAACCCTTATCTAACTGTGAGGAAACTGCATTTTGAATATAATGCAATTCGCTTGCATCATTGGACCCTGTTATGAGATCGTCGACATAGAAGTCGCGTTGAATTATTTGTTTGATATGACTGTCGCCACACTCCTCTCCGAGCTGCCATAAACAACGCGTGCTTAAGTAGCTGGCGCTTGCAGTGCCGTAAGTAATTGTATTTAGCTGCAAAGTTTTGATAGGCAAAGACTCGTCCTCTCTCCATAATATCAGTTGTAGGTTTCGGTCATCCGGATTGACTTCAACCTGACGGTACATTTTTCTACGTCTCCACATAAAATGTATTTATATTGACGAGCGCGGATAAGTATAGAGAAAAGAGAATCCTGGATATTTGGACCTACCATTTGCAGGTCATTAATAGAATAGCCGGAGGTGGAGGGTGCTGAGCCATCAAATACGACTCTTAATTTTGTTGACTCGCTAAGCATTTTAAAGACAGGATGATGACATAGAAAATAAGATGGGTATGGAATTAGAATCGGTGATTCTGAAAGATGTCCTAAGTTTTCATATTCCCTTATAAACTCAGTATATTGAAGTTTCAGAGAAGGGTTTCTTTTGAAGCGTTTCTCTAAATTGAGCAAGCGTTTTTTTGCAAGAGTATAGGAGTCTCCCAAACAATCAGGAGAATCAACAAGTGGAAATTTGACACTAAATCTACCACTTTCCAAACGGATAGTATGAGTCTTAAAATGCTCTTCGCAGACTCTTTCAGTATCACTTAAAAATGAACGTGGTGGGAGTTCCTCAAGTTCCCAGAATTTTGTAAGTAATTTGTCTATTGGTTTATCATCGTAAACTGTTACCTTATTACAGTGAATATCATCAGTTTTGCTGAAAATAGGCCCGCCGATCAGCCAGCCCAAAGCCGAGTTTTGGAGTTTAGGCATATTTATACCTAGAGACAATTGCCCAGATATTAAAATGTCCCAAAACATGTCAGCTCCTATCAAAATGTCTATTGGGGCAGGCTCATTAAACTTGGGATCGGCTAACGTAACATGTTTAGGTATATTTAGCTGATATAAATTTATTGGTCCCTTTGGGAGGTAACCTGTTAGCTTTTCAAGAACAAAAACATTTATTTTGGCATGAAAATGACTATTTATTGATTGTAATTGCAAAATGCAACTTTCGTTAACTTTCATAGCTGAATTCTCACCAATGCCAATGACATTAAGAGATATAGGGTGAGAATTTAAACTTAATTTTTGTTGCAAAGATTTTGTAATAAATGATGATTGGCTGCCTGAATCCAATAAGGCGCGCACGGTGGCTCCCTCTTTAGTCATTGGATTCGAAACATATATTAGGGCAGTGGATAAAATAACTTGGTTTGATTTTTTGTTGGAAAAATTAACTAGAGTTTCTTGATCATTACTTTGTGCATTGTTGACTTTAGCAGATTCAACTGGATGCAAAAGCGTGTTGTGACGTTTTTTGCACTGTTTACAGGGGCCCATGCGACATTCATTCACTGGGTGACCTTGCCGTAAACAATTAGCGCATAATTTGTATTTTGATATATCATAGTATTTGTCTTTTATGGATTTAGACTTAAATATTGAACAATCGTATATACGATGGTTTTGATTGCAAATAATACACCTGAATGTACTAGCAGGATTATTTTGATTGACTGAAGACGTCGAGGCAAACGACTTTAATGTTGACTTTTTATCGCAATTATTTGTGTTTTGTGGGTATTTGGGATTATATTCTGATTTATTGCGACGTGTGGATTCGAGAACAAAAGCACGATCTATTAAAAATTTCTTAAATTCTTCCAAAGTTGGAATATCACTTAAGCTATTTCTTTGTTCTTCCCATTTTATAACTGTCTGTGTGTCTAGTTTAGAAGATATCATAAAAATAATCAAAGTATCCCAATGATCTGTAGGCTGTCCTAGACTAGCCAAAGCGCGTAAGTTCTTAGTGACATGGTCGACCAAAAACCGTAAGGACGCATCGGTTTCACGAGTACATTGTTGAATGTTAAATAATGATTTCAAATGGTGGTTGATAAGTAATCTTTTGTTATTGTACCGATCATGAAGTAATTGCCATGCATTGTTGTAGTTGGCGGATGATACCTCTAAGTTTGAAATTACACGAGCCGCATCACCCTCTAGATAAGAAAGTAGGTAGTGGTATTTTTGAATAGAAGATAGACGTTCATTTTTATGAATTAAGTTCGTGAAAGTATCGCGAAACTCGAGCCAGCGGAAAAATGATCCGTCAAATTTCGAAATTTCAATTTTAGGTAATTTTACCAAAAAATCATTGCCACGATCGAGGCTGCAATGAGCTTCTTGAAGCAAAGATTCACGGCGTATTTTTTCTTGTTCTAAATTTTTTAAATCATTTTGTTCTTCTAATATCACTTTAGCCTTTGCAGTGGAAACAATGAAGTCGTTTTCAATGCATTCCCGTTCATCAATTTCCAAATTTAAATTATCCGAATTTAATGATTCAATCTGGGTTTGAAGTTCATCAAACTTATATGACAGACTGTCGAACTTGCTTATTTTTAATGATAATTCTGCAATTTCGATAGTAGTCAATTTAGGTTGTCTTATATTGTCCAAATAGTTTTTGAATTTAGTAATCTGACCTTTTATTGAACTACGCTTTGTCATTAAATTTTTTAATTCAATATTCTGTATAGATCTCGACTCGACAGACTTCTGGTCAGTCATTGTTATTTTGTTAAAATGAAAACAGAAAAATAACGACGTATTCAAATCAAAATAATATTCTTAATAAGAAAATTATTGAGAATAAACTAAATGAAATATAAGACAACTCAGTAGTTAGAAGGCAATAAATTATAAAGCATATAAAAGTGTATTCTAGCTCACGGTTTTCCAGCGGAGCGGTGGTACCTGGGCGAAACCGGTTTTATTCCACAGCCGAAGAATCAGCTGATCGGCCGGAGACGGCAGGCAGCAGCGAGCAGTTCGCGTTTCGCTGAAATAGTCGGCAATTTCGTTTAAATATTGAGTAAACAACTGTTGCGAAAAATCTACAGTTATTTATAAAAAAATAGAATTTACTAAATAGACAATCGACTAAATAGGCAGACCTCGGATCATAAGGGTCCAAAGGTCGAATTTAAAACGTTTTAAAGATAAATATTTAAATATTTTGGTACAACTTTAGCTAGAAAAATAAAGGTTAACAGTAAATAGATATTTATATTTCAAGTTTATTCCGCTTTATTTCTGTGCAATAGATGTTTTACACTGAGGCAGTTTAAATTTCTGCCTGTTCCCTCGATCGACTTTTACGATCTGCCCGGGATGATAAGCAGCTGGTACCTTCTATGTTATTTGTTCGCTCCCAGACCAGCTTGGAAGACTTGTTTTTTGTGACACTAATCACAAAGACAAAGAACAAAGAAAAATATTAAAAAATATGGGCAATTTAGTACCTTTAGGGGCAAAAATCACTTTTAACAAATAGAAATACACACAAACTAATTGCAAATAATGTTCAAATAGCTAAAATTGCTGGAAATTTCTAGATTTAGAAAATATTTTTTGTAGGAGGTAGGTACCACGCACCGCACGAATTGCACTAGTAAATGCTATTTTGCAGAAATCTATGGATTTGGAATGGAAATATTAGTAAGGATTATGAATATAGGGAGTTAAACGGGATAACCAAGGCACTTATCTGGTGAACTATGCTGCGAGGTGATGCTTTAGCTGCGTCACTGCCCGGCGGTGTTCCAGTATGCAATCTTGATTTGACTCGCCAAACTCCAAGATCCGTCTCGCTCCGCTGGTAACTGCGCCGTCCACGATGTACTCGGTGAGGGACGTCCCGGTACAGGTCTTCGTTGGTAGTTGGACTTGCGATGGACTTTGTACCGCGAAGTAGGCAGATCTTTAATTCGACTGTATAGTACTATTAGTACACAGTCATGTCACGATCGCCAAATTATGTCTCGTAGTGGACACAATGAAATTTGAATAAAAACTCAAACTTGGTATAAACTGAATAAGTATTTTAATTAATTTAAACAAAGGAGCGCAATACAGTGCGTGGCGTAGTTCGATGTCGAATGAAAGAGAAAAATATTACAATATTTGTAGGTAGGGGCATTATTGAACTTTGTTAAATTGTTGCTCCTCCAAACAGTCAGGCGTTGGCCTGAACAGCTTTAGTTTTCCTTATTGTAGGATATAGATATAAGCTTTTGTCAAAAGTATGTAATCTGAGGAAAACTCGAGATGATCCTACGGATAATCTCGATCTTACGGAGGGAGGAGTTATGTATAGCGCCCCTCATGTAGACATAACAACTGTAAACATTTAGCATGCATTCCTCTTATTGCGCCCACGCATTATCGGACCACCGCATGATGCTGACGCGGCAACGGCCGAACATTGTTCTTAGCTCTAAGTTAGTCTTTAGCCCAGAATGTAATTTGCTCTCTACGAATAAACATCTCTACTTTATTAAAGCTTGTTTTTAAAAAGCTCCCGCTCACGCTCCGTAACTTAACTAGGTATTGTGTTAACTATTATTGATAATAACATAATAAGAAGCTGAAAAAAGATTTGTATACAATTATAGTAACTTTTATTCAATCTGTACAAATATATAGTGATTTAAAAATTGGTTTGCGGTTTTCACTGTAAAACAACAGTGAAAACCGCATCAAAGCACCAAGATTTTAAGCAGACCTTCTAGGTCTGACTTAAAATCTTCTAAATCTGGTGTGGGTTTCATCTTGATGGATGATGTAAGCCTCATGATATTTATGACCATTTTCATCGACTCTGCCGTTCAAGGAAAACATGTTGAAAAAACCTTACTAATTCATTGGTGTTCTCTGCCGGGCTAGCATGACCACCAAAACACGATATGATATAGCGATTTATCCACGCCAACTGTCAAAATATGATAAATATCGCCGCCATGTTGAATTTTTATCTTAACAGCGAGCATCACCGTGCCAGTGACGTCACCGTGTTATGATACGATATGATAAATAAAAGAGCGAGCACGACAGTTGGCTATTTATCGAAAAATTCGAGCATGACCAAATATAAGCGATAAAAATATCGATTTTTGACATTTATTCGTGTTATTTTATCGACGATGTTTAGAGTGCGTGATACGCTCGATATAATAAAAATTACAAGTTTTTTAGCATTTATTCATTCTCCGATTAAAAGGTAAGATTTATTTTTATGATTGTTGTGTAAATGTTTATGAAATAAATGCAGAAAATAATCCTTGATATTTATTTTTTCAGTTACAACTTCACAATAATATGGCTAGGTCATATCAAAGAATAAATTTACTTGCCGCGGAGGAGAAAGAAGTAAGAAAGGAAGAAAGGACCAGTTTTCTCCTCCCAGACAATGAGTTTTTAAGAAATTATAAAGTCTACCTATTTACTACCTATGTTCGGAGTTAGAGGGAAATTTGCACGAAATTTAGCTCCTCAAACTTCTACAGGATACCCTGTAGAAGTTTAAAAAAATAATTAAATAAATAATCAATGAGTGAATAATAATATATGAATTATTTTTTTAAGATTATATGTGAATAAAAGAAAACGATAATTAATTAAGTGTCAAAGTCACCTACCGACGTCAAAAACGTGAGATAAAAAAAAGAACGAGTGAAAATGAATGATGATTGAAAAATTTTATTATTACATTGGCAGCATTGTTATTTCATATCGCGAAGCTAATCATTTCGTATCATGTGGTAAATTTTATCATATCATGTTGCTACTTTGGTCATGCTCGCGAAATCGATAAATATGTTGGTGATATATGATACGATATATTTTATCGTATATCTACGACGCGTGGTCATGCTAGGGGGGCTGGTTTCTTTAGATTTTGATTATAGGGCTAACAAAGTCAATCAATCAATCATTTATTTATTTTGTCAGAAGTCCTGAGATCGATTCCCAGTCTAATAAATTCTACAAGTTTTCACTAAAAGTTGTCAAGAGTTAAATAGGTATCTATGTGATATATATTTGCAGCTATCGAATATAACGACAATGCTCAGAGCAATATGTGGACCATTGGACATGTTGTCTTTACTGTAATGCAATTTCCATTTAAGTTTACATACGTATATTGAACAAAGCACCAAAAAGCTTCCAAAGCTCCGACCTGGGACATGAAAAGCACAGATTCTGCTAAGCACCCACTATTAAGGATATACATGTGCCTCGCATTGTCCTGTTTCTGCGAATACCCTCCATGTTTGTGTCCATTGTTCAGTTTTCAGCGGTTTAAGGCATAAACTTTGTAAGGTTTCGTGTTTTTCTATTTTTAAGTATTACTTAGTCTGGTGGTGTGTCCCTAATAGGGCTTCAAGAAAAGAACCATAGGGAACAGAGAGTAAAGGACTTTTTGGCTTACACTTACAATTATATAATTCCATACTTATATTTTTGATTGAAAGCTTATTTGTTTGTCTTTCTTGTACGTCAAAACTATGGAGCTATGGATTGATATGACTTTTTGAGTGGAAGTAGCTGGAGGGCTAGAGAGTGACAGGGTACTTTTTGATGCGAATGGAGCCGCAGGTAACAGCTAGTTTGTATATAAATCTCTATAATCTTATTTATTAATTTATTCAAAACTTTATTGCACAAATTTTAAAAATTATGTACAAATGGCGGACTTAACGTCATATGGCCTTTTCGTGGCCTTATCTTATGACGTGAACCAACATTCCACGACCATATTTCCAGACTAAGTTTTCCATAATACGCACGTAAAGTACTTCGCGTTTGGTCCGTATAATAGACAGTGAAATGTAAGTCGTAAACTATTAAATGGCAGATCCTCTACTGAAGTTAATGTTTTAGCATAAAAAGATAGTTTGAGAGATGAAACGATAATTTTGGGAGACAAAAACGATGAGACTTGATTAGTCGTTATTTGGTACATATCAAGTAAACTAAAATTTAACCATGTGTTCAATCACTGGAATATTGTGTGTATGATTACCTAGGTATAACACCGCAAATACTGCTGTGGAAGAATAGTGTCCTTATTTGGCAATAAGTTTGTCTCAAGGGAGATGTTCTACCATCCACTGCAAACTAAACTTGGCTCACAGAGTTGGACTAGATACATGTGCGCCTAGCGAAATTATATATAGAAAAACTGGTTAAGTTTATTTTAGTTTTAGTTAAAATGACAGCAATCCTATTGAGTCATTGTCTCTAATAAATAAGTGTCTTCATGTCTTGCTGTGCTGTGATATCTACTGCCAGTTTTCAGTTATAATTAACATTAAAAAGTATAACAGACTTAAGGTTCAATGACCTAACCTTACCGTCCAAAAACTTCCCAAAAAACGGACCGTAGCAAAATATAAAGGACAGATTTATCAAGGGTCGCTTTACACGGGCCAACTCTCTCTGCGGAATAAATACATCAGTTCTGTGGGGTTAATTTATGGCACCCCGTAGGTCACTCGGACAGGTATAAACGGTATCGGTATAACCGACTAGAAACTCGTGTGGGGTTTTTTTTTGTGAAATTATTTTGCGAATTCAGATATATTACTTGTAGTTCCATGTAGCCATAGTATAACCATTTCGGTGAATAAGATTTTTATTAGCATCAGAGGAGTGCCTCTGATGCTAATAAAAATCTTATTTAACTTTTGTTTATTTATCTTATTTAGAAAACTATTTATTTGAAAAGAATCATTGTAGGGTTTTTAATTTTCACGAAAGAATCCTAAATCACTGATCTTTCTTTAACTTTTTCTATATGCTTGTCATCATAGACAGTGGTCTATGATGACAAGCATATAGAAAAAAAGTTGTCATCATAGACAGTGGTCTATGATGACAAGCATATAGAAAAGAGTTAAAGAAAGATCAGTGATTTAGGATTCTTTCGTGAAAATTAAAAACCCTACAATGATTCTTTTTAAATAAATAGTTTTCTAAACCCATATTTCAAGTTATCTAAAAAAAGATCCCATGGAGCTATCGACGGACGGACCATAACCATTACATGTATCGGCTGTGTAAAAAATAAAAAAAAAATCTTTTTATCTCTAGCGCCAGTATAAAAAAGTAAAAACAACTTTTTTTTTTGTTACAGGTAAACGATCGTCATGTTCGGGCGTTCATCACAGCGGGTAAAATAATAGAGTATAACCTGTGACGTTTATTGGCTGTATGGATTTCAATGACTGTGGTTTTAAACTTTTTTATGTTCGATTGCGTTGGTGTTTGAATTATGGAACGAATTTTTGATGTGTTTGAAAGTTGACCGTTACTTAATAGATTTCAATCCGTGACCGTTGTCAAAATTTTGAAGAATGTAACAAAGATGTGCCTACAAAAGAAAATCTAACAGATTATAAAAGTAGAGAATACAATGTGCAATAAAGTTAAAAAAAAGAAAATGGCAGTGGATGGCCACTGGCTACGTGGAGCCATCACCAAAGTTACTCTGACAAAACAGAATAGAATGTCCTGATGCCTAAGAATGAAGAAGGGCGATCCCAGATATTGGGAACGGGCAAGGAAGATAGAAGTCACAATGTTACTGCAAAAATGAGAATTGAACTTGAGAAAATGAACCTATTTGATTTCATCTAAGTCAAAAATAACACTACGTGATATAATTATTTATTTGTGAAAAATACAGTTACAAAATACATAACCCTGGATAGAAAACGGTGGCAAAAGCGATTCATTTATTTCTCACGAACCAATACGGCGCTGTACGGAACTCTCGTTAGTCGTAAAATTTACTTCTTCTCTCGGAGTCCTTCTGAAATAAATCATACTTAAATTTTATTATCACTCAAATTTCCTGGCTACAGTGGAGTATTATAATGTTATGGGAGTTTCGACTCGTGCATTATCTTTACGGCTTTCAATTGGGCTGCAAGGCGTAAGCGACAGCGGAAATTTATGACTAAAACATACTTCAGTATATAAATTCTCAATGTAGATATAAAACTCTGTATAAGAAACACTTCTTGATGTAAACTACGAAAAGTAAATTAGTAAATAAGACTAAAACACACATAAAGGCAAAAAACGCTGGTTGCTTTCCGTCGCTTAAAAAAAAAATTGATAATTGTGTACACTAAAAGTGTACTAGTATAAAACTGTAAAAGAAATATTTTAACTACTTTAAACCTACATTAGCAGTAGTTCATAACAAACAAGTAGAGTGTAAAGTTTCCAACTCAAAGAAAGTTTTAATTTCAATCCAAAAAATGTAATATAACATTATCGATATATTAATGAAAAATATTTTATGATTCACTTACATTGGTTACAAGTGGCAGGCGACTCCTTTTAAGTAAAAGATACTGTGAATGATGAAAGCTCAAACACATAAGAGTTGATGTTTGAATGATCATTCATTTAGTAATCGCGATGCAAATTCAGTTGTTTTCTTGAACAATACAAAACTTACTTGTAATCGCAGTCGTTCATAACTTAAACCCCAGTCAAACCAGTCATAAAGGGTGTGAGTGAAAAAGACATCAGGACGAGATTCGGCCTAGGTGTGAAGTGTGATCGCTCGTTCATCATTACGGTTTACGATCAGCTGATTTATATCACAATCCTGATTTAACATGCCTTTATGAGTCGTTTATGCGTTTTGAACCATCTGGCGAAGGATGGAATTTCTAACTAGTGATTGGACTGGTTTTACTTCTGGTATTTCTACTTTCATAGTTATTTATGGTCCATCAGCTTCCGTGTTTATGATTAGACGCTAATGAAGTCATTAAAAGCATATTCTTATTTTATTTAGTAAATATCCATTTCACGAGTGTTATAATAGTAAGTATTTAAACCTAGTTGTAATCAAATTATTTTCAGTACTGTTTGTATGTACGGTTTTATTTTCAGTATTTAACGTCATTAAAACATAAGCTTTTACTTTTACAAAATCTTATTTACCGTGTTTTATATCAATAGCGCTATGAACCATAAAACCAAGGAACATTGCTGACTGGAATCTTAAAAGCCGCTTTAAGATCTTCGAACTCAGAAAACTGACTTTAACAACTTAGTTGTGTACGATAATTTGAATTTTCTAGACATTTGTTAAGCGAGAAGTGTTAGTTGTAAATTACATCAAGTTGTGAACTACCTAAAAGGGAAGTCGAAGTCGCACATGTATAAATGTCAAAATAGATTCAACCCGGCCAGTCTCTATTCTAAGGAAGTCCGAACTCCCAAAATGCACAATTCCAGACTACGTCAGTTGTCTGCTGTCGACAGTAGATTTACTAGATCGTAAATTACTGCCTTGCATCGACCGGCTGCAATTAAACTTGTAATTGTTCGGTTCGGTGTTACATTGTTAGGGGTGGCCTGTTCTAGACTAGATTCAAGATAAACGATCCTCTATCTAGTATCTTTACTATAATTTAAAGTCAGATTGGTTTAGTATCTTATCTTATCTTATCTTATCTTAACACGCGGGGTCCGAGGTCCGGAAGTACTTCAAACCTTGGGTTTTTTTGTACTTACCCCAATGCCTTACTCACCCGCATCGGGAATTCTGAAGAAGGACTGCATGACCTTCAGAATATCACCTGTTGCGAAGTGCCTATAGTCCTCCAGGTCTGGATACGCTGATCCCAGGAGGTCCAGTCGCTTGTTTGCCAACGAGTCACAATAACACAAAATGTGCTTCATGGACTCCTCTGCTTTCGCACAAGCCCTGCACAGAGGGCTGTTGACAAGTTTTAATTTGTAGAGGTGACTGCGATTTTCAAAGTGTCCAGTCAAGGCCCCAATCAGAATTCTTGTCTGTATTCTGCTATACTTGCAGATTTCTTTGAGCCACCTGGTGTTGTCTTCACCAAGCATTGCCTTTGAATGTTTAAGTCCATCCTGTGCATTCCATTCGGAACTGTGTCTATCTTTGACATATGCATTAATTGCCGTAGTTACCATCCCATATGACAGCCCTACAAAGGGTTCAGGCCCTATTAAAGACTCATTTGAACCCTTCCTTGCCAACTCATCCGCATTCTCATTCCCCTCAACCCCAATGTGACCCGGCACCCAAACCAGCCTAAGTCTGTTGCGCCTACCTAAATTATTTAGGGACATTATGCAGTCAGAGACCAGTCCAGAGCCAACCCTACTGGAGTCGAGGGCAGCAAGTGCAGATTGGCTGTCGCTAAGGATGTAAATCGTGCGATTTTCTTGTCCTTCCTCTAGGTTCAATTTAGCACAGACGTTGATTGCATACACTTCCGCCTGAAAGACGGTCGAGAATCGTCCCATGCTCTGATACAGTTGTCTGTCCGTCGAAAAGATGCCTGCTCCTGTTCCTTGGTTGGTTTTAGACCCATCCGTGTACCAGATTAGGCAGTCTTTTTCTTGAGGTTTAAATTCTCCTTTCCATTCATCCCTTGTTGGGATATATGTCTTATAGTTTCTTTTGAAGTTATACCTCGGGAGAATCTTATCACTGCCCATGTGTAACATCCTTTCGAGATTCTGTGGTACCTCCAGTAGTAGATGTCTAGTCCTTGGCGCATGCCTGTTCCACAATTTAGATACAGATAGTCTGTAGAGTGCTTTACAGGCTTCGCCTTTGATGTGCAAGTGTAGCGGTGGCAGTCCAAGTATTACCTCCAAGGCCGCTGTAGGTGTCGTGGAAAACGCCCCCGAGATTGCACAACAGGCTATTCGTTGCAGTTTCCTAAGGGCATCCATACACGTCACCTGTTCGACCTTCGGCCACCACACTAGTGCTCCATAGGTCAAGATTGGTCTAATCATCATTTCATACAGCCAACGTACAATGTACGGTTTGAGGCCCCATGTTTTGCCATAGGTGTTTCTGCACATACCAAATACCCTTGTGGCCTTAGTTATTATATTATTAACATGAGTATTCCAAGTCAGTTCTTTATCTAGTGTGACTCCCAGATATTTTACCTCCTTGGACAATTGTAGCTCTGTGCCATTCATCTTGAGGTTCTCAAGCCCTTTCAGTTTGCGACGTCTTGTAAAAGGAACGATGATGGTTTTACTCGGGTTTATATTCAAGTGGTTCGCGGTACACCACTCTTGAACTTCCCGCAGGGCCTCATTCATTATCCCTTTTACCGTATCAGGAACTTTCCCATTAACCAGGATGACAATGTCATCTGCATATCCAACTGCTATGATCGGACCTCTGTTCAGAGATGCTATCAGGGAATCTATAACTAAACTCCACAGGGTCGGCGAAAGTACCCCCCCCTGTGGGCACCCTTTCGTTGTTATTGCTGACAGCTTTTCTCCCATGTGCTCAGATGTTATTATTCTGCCTTTGAGCATATTCTCCATCCATCTGCAGAGTGTATCTGGAATGCCGTGTTCCATTGCTGCCTTGCAGATCGAGTTAAAAGTAGTCCGGTCAAATGCTCCTTCAACATCAAGAAAGGCACCCAGACATACCTCTTTATTCTCTAGCGCCTTTTCAGCCTGACTTACCACATAATGAAGAGCAGTCTCCGTGGATTTGCCAGGCTGATAGGCACATTGCATTTTATGAAGTGGATACCTTTTAAGCGGACCGTCTCTAATATATCTGTCCACCATCTTCTCCAGTGACTTTAGTAAGAACGACTGAAGACTTATTGGCCTGTATGACTTAGCCTCTTCGTATGTCGCTTTTCCCGGTTTTGGAATAAACGTAACTTTTACTAAATTCCATGCTCTGGGTATATGCCCAAATGCTATGCAGGCCCTGAATAGCCTACATAGATGTGGACCGAGTATGGAAATTCCTTGTTGCAAGAATATAGGGTAGATGCCGTCTGGGCCGGGCGCCTTGAAGGGTTGCAAGGTTCCTACTGCCCATCTTAGTTTATGGTCATCCACCACTTTCTTCGCCACTTCCCAGTCCCGTTTGAAGGTTCTAGCCTCCCAGGACTTCAGGCGGTTAAGATCTTGTTGATCATCTGTTGTCTCTATGCAACCTGGGAAGTGAGTTTCATACATCACCTTTAGTGTCTCCTTGGCGGTTTCTGTTTGCACGCCACTGTTGTCCTTGACAGTTGACAACGGGTTAGCCTTGGTGACGGATACAGCTTTGGCTAATCTCATTCCTTCAGGTAATGAACCGATGGAATCGCATTGACGTTTCCATCCTGTCCACCTTGCTTTGCGAACCGTTTTCCCGTATTCAGTGAGGGCCTTATGGTATTCGCTGAAGTCCTTCTTAGCTTTGGCTTCGTTGAAGAGCTTCCTTGTTTCTTGTCGCATTTTTGCCACTTCCGGCGTCCACCAGGGTTCCTTTTGGTTCCGAGGTTTTCGCTTAGGACAGCTTGACATCCATGCCTGTTTTATGCACTCTGCTATACGATCTGCTTCCAGCTCCAGGTCGACGATGGAGTTCAACTTAGATACCGGAGCTCCTAGCTCTGCTTTGAGCATTTCTCTGTAGGTTACCCAGTCTGTGTGTCTGGGGTTCCTCCTCGGAACAGTGTCTGATCTTAAGTTACCACATCTGTACCTAAAGCATATGTAGTTGTGATCCGATAACGATATCTCATCTGACACATGCCAATTATCTACCTTACCATATGCCTTTTTACAGGCCAATGTAATATCGATGACCTCTCTTCTCGCAGAATTGAAGAAGGTAGGTTTATTACCTTTATTGAGAATCAGCATGGGAGAACTCACCAGATACTCAGCCAACTTTTCTCCTCTTTCATTGATGTCCGTGCTGCCCCACAAGAGATTGTGGGCATTAGCGTCACACCCAATTACAAGGTCCAGCTTCTTCTCCGTCGTGTGATGCACAAGTGCCAACAGCTCCGGTGAGACTGGATCCTTCCTTTCGTAAGGCAGGTAGGCTGCGGCCATGACCACCGCCTGCTCTGCCCCTATCTGGACCTTGACTGCCGTCAGGTCCCTGTAACATAAAGAATTGAGTACCATTGCATTTATACCATCCCTGATATATATGCATGTTCTCGCATCATTAGTAGTGCAGTAAGTGAAAATACGACTATTCAGACTACCAAAGCCTTTAATTTGGCCATTATATAGATAAGGTTCTTGAATAAGAGCAATATCATACTTATTCAGCCGTAGCTCTCGTGCTAGAATAGCCACGGCTGCCTTACAGTGGTGTAAATTTATTTGTACGCACCTTAAAACCCCCATATTGAGGCCTAGTTGTGTCGGCGTACCGACAGTTCCTTTTCGGAGTCTGAAAACTCCACCTCTTCCACGTCCCGCGGCGATGATGCCAGCAGGCCTAGGTCCACGGGCCCAGACGTAGCCGGCGACAGCGCCAGCTGCTCGGCCGCATTCACTAGTGGCGAGACCGACATCGGGGGCCTCGCCATTGGTCCAGTGGTCACCACCAGGCCAGGTGACGGTGAGCGCGACCGCCCCAAGGCGTGCTGCCTGCGCAGGTCCAATGGCCGGAGGAAGCCGCCGCTCCTCTACCTCCAGGCGCAGCCACTGATGGAGTCGGCTCAGCCCGCAGTGGCCGTCCAGCCTCCAGCGTTCCTGCCGGCCCCAGAGCCAGTGGTCGCGTCTGTGGCAGCGGTGGCTTGGGCGCATTCCGCTCTCCGTCCCGTCCCCGCGGATCTTCGCCATCCCGACCCGTGGACGCAGCAGCCTCACCCTCCGCCGGAGCAACGGCATCGTCAAGGACCTTGAAGATGTCGGTGCTCAGGCAGTTTTTGAGTCTGTACCCACGGGCCTTAATGTAGTCCGCGGAGACTTGGTCGACGAGCACAACACGTCTGACGTGCTCCCTCTCCACCAATGTATCCACTACCTTCCATTCATCCGTCTTTAAAGATGGATGGATTCTTTGGAGGTACCGAAGTACCAGTGAGCTCTCCGTCAGGGCAATATTCCTCGTCTTCCAGGCCATCTTGACGGGCTTGGGCAGATCCTTGGCGTGAAGCAGCTTGACCTCCATGTCCTCAAACTTCTCACCTCTTATGGCGTTGCGGATCCATTCGACATCCGTCTCTCCATAGCAGGAGAGGTGCATGGCTCCAGCAACGACACCCTTGAGGTCGACCATCGGAACATAGTCCAGGTCAGCCACCATCTTCTTGAACAATCGGGGGCAAAGGCCGTCCACCCGTTGCACGTGAACTGCTTTCCCGGGAATCCCTCGGGGACGATTGCCATCCGAATGGCAGCTGCAGCCGTACTGTAAGGCGCAGCTGTTTCCAGCCTCGCCTTCTTAGCTCCAGCCGCCGCCTCGGCGACCTCATCGCTGACCTCCCGGTCTCTCTTGGCTGCAGACGCCTCCACAGCCTCCTCCCTTTTGAGCTTGCGCATACGACGCTTAACGGACCCGCAAAGCCTCTTGCCCCGCTTCGTGCGCCATTCCGACCCGGTGCTACTTCCAGCTACCGCTTCCTCACGAGGGTCCCCTCCATCACCAGGCCGCTCTTGGCAGGCTTGTAAGCCATGGCCTGGAGGGTCCAGATCAGGGGAGGCCACACGCTCAGTCGCAGCAGCCGTCGCTCGCATCTGGGTATCCCTATTTGCCTCAGTGACCGGACCAGACAGGGTTTCACCACCGCCTACAGTCCGTTCACTTCGAGCTTTTTGGTAATTGCGTGCGGCTATCAGCCAGCCCGCGTTCACCCTGTCTCTCCACTTCCATCTCATCATTGAAGGCGCCGTGTAATAACTCAAACATATTCTTGTTACAGGCCATAATAAAGTTTTTGTATTTCACCCCTTAACTCCCCACCCTCCACGGAGCCCGCAAAAATGGGGATGTCTGCTCGACACCAGGGCTATTAAGGGGGTATAGTACTCCGCCGGGACAACCTACGAGACCAACCCAGGCAGTGACGGCCGCGCGAACAGCGCGAACACGCGCACCGAAACCACCCTCGACTGCAGGCCGCGCTCCTTTGGAGTACTCACCAGACGTCGTCAGAGGGACGGACGTGACAGCCGGTTGGTTCACTGCTGGCTAGACAGGAACCGCCCGTGTAAGACGAAATCCAGGCCAAAGTGGTGTGTTGCCGCAGTCCCTTTGGCTCAACCACCAGGACTCCTTCATCCGTCCGTACGGGTCCCCGCGCACGGCAAAAACACGCGGGTGGGCACGCTTATAGGATACCCCCATCAACATATTTTTGTGATGTAGGGCCCGCAGTACTTGCCCACAGAGAACCGCAGTGGGATACGGAGATGGGATAGGATGGGAAAGGCTGGGATTAAGGAAGGGATTAAAGTACAGGAAGGGGTTAGGATAGGATAGGTAGCCCAGACAGGAATCTGGGTCTATTGGTAGCAGGACATCGGCCGACACCCACCAAGACCCCGACAAGCGGGGAGTTGCTGACTGCCGCCCGGGATGCACCGTCCACGGAGCCCTTGACAGCCCGCCGCTCTCACCGGATCCCAAAGAAATTAAATGAGAGAAGCTAAAGCTTTCAAGGGACCGGGCACTCGAGGAGGTTTCCCGCACTTAGCATCCCTTGGTTTAGTAAGTTTTGGACTTTTGACCACATGCATACCACTTAAGATCATAAACACTCCATTAACATTACCAAGAAAGTCTTTATCTGCGTTATATTTGGCGCTATGACATCGTCAAGTGATCTTAAACAAGAAGAGATAGATGATTAATTTCAAATGTATATTCCTTTCAAAGCACCGATTTGAATCGCATTGATTTCATTAGCCTTATTAGTTACACTTATAGCACCGATCAATATTTTCCATAATTCATTCATAAGAGCTATTCGAATCGGTGCTCTCAGAGGAATAACTCAAATTGTGCTCTCCAGTTCAAATCTGAATAAATAAATGGCTGTTGCTGAATTTGTACGGAAATTTGGCAGGCGGCTAGACGATATCATAAAGAGTAATTTAGGCTACTTGTAATTCGATTATAACAAAGCCTCTATACAGATATTATATAGAGTACAGTGTAATGTGAATTAACATAAAATATAATCACATTAGAATAGCGAATGGAAATCAAATGCCTCATTACATTTTCTGCGAAATGTATTAAGATTTTGTAAAAAAATGTGCAATGGATTATACACTTACACTGCTTGTTTCCGATGAAGAACGTAACATTAGTTCAGTTCTACTGTAAAACGGAGCTACAAAAAAACAAGACAACAAATCTGTTCCAGTAGCTAGTTTTTCATAACTAAAAACTAGAAACTTTGAAATGAATACCTACTACAATAAACTTGAGCCAATTTGCAAAGAACTGCTTTGTGGAGTCGACGCAAGTTTTCATATCTCGTTTAAGAGTTTACTGCGTTTTTATTGTTGGAACGGGATGGGGGCTTAAGACGAGGTCCAACCTGAGCTGCAAAAAACAAAATTCATATGCGCTTAACCGCGCCGTGTGCGCGTTGCTATAAGATAGTTTTTTGCACAACACAATGTTCTACTTTCATTGGCAGGATCGAACAGATTTTGTACCGATTTAGCAACTATTTGTCAAATATCTTTAAAAATATTAGTCTAAAAACAAAAGTGCTCGATTAAGACTTTAATATAGCATGTATATAAACTAATTATATAAAAATATATATATGTTATCGCTGAAAATTCTAAGTTTTATGACTTGAAAGCTGAAATATTTTCGAAATTTTCGGTGCCTTTATGAATTAATTAAGCCGAAAATATGTATTTTCATTAAAAAGTACACGATTTAAACCTTAATAGGGATCATAATCTATATCCTGTATTATTTTTCCACTTCGTAATTAAACTCTATTTAGGTAAATTTCTTCATGAAAAATTACAATTTTTTC
The DNA here is from genome assembly GCA_018467065.1 of Ephestia elutella. Lineage (NCBI taxonomy): Eukaryota > Metazoa > Arthropoda > Insecta > Lepidoptera > Pyralidae > Ephestia > Ephestia elutella. Next base: position 16,308,056 of record CM031588.1, read on the forward strand.
GAATGTGTGCTATGACATGGCGATGCTGACTCCCCTGCATATTTTATTAGCTAGATATTTTTGATGGCCTATTATTATTAGGTATGTAATATTCTAGCTTTTGCTCTCAGCTTTTCCCACGTGATTTTTTCACCTATTTTACCTTTCAGGAAATAATTTTTCAAATTGAACCAGCAGTTCAAGCTATTAACGCGTTTAAACAAACTATTATACCAGAAATTCCACTCCTAATAGGTGAAATGTGTGACATTTTTTTGCTGAAATTCCTACCGGAGCGAAGCCGTTGGCCACAGCTAGTTTATAATAAAAACCCACGCTTCTACTGCGAATATCTTCCCCGCATACATACGTATACATAGAATCACGTCTTTATCCCTTACGGGGTAGACAGAGCCAAGAGTCGTGAGACTCGAAGGCCACGCTTAACTGAATAGTGGGCTCTCTGATGGAATGGAGATTCAGGTATAGTGACAGGTTGCTAGCCTATCACCTGTGTGTTGTGTTGTTTGAAGCCCTTTCCCTCGATTGACTTTTACAATCTGCGCGGGAAGAGAAGTAGCTGGCACATTTTATGTTTTTTCTTCGCTCCCAGACCAGCATGGAAGCAATTCTCATGGAAGAAAATCTCGCCCGCATTCCTCTTAAATAACATGCACAAGTTCAACTTTTTTCATATCCACAGTTTGAAGGCTTGAATGGCTTATTTAGAAATGGCGCATACGTTGAATGCTCGGTTCTGCTTCTACTCATTTTATTTGCGCTAACAGCATGCAATGTTCGTGGAAGCCTGAATATGAAGCCACTTATTTTCTTGTTCTTTCAAAGTAATTTATTGTAAAATGAATGTGCTGAGCGATTCTTGAGAATGCTTTGTAAAATGGTTGTTGACATAATGGTGCAACAAGGGACAGGTTCAATTCTAACTGGGGTAATTGAACCTTTCCTTTGTAAGCACCATATGAGGAGACGAAGCATACCTACAAGTATTTTCTTAGAATGCCAATTATCTATTGAACTTGATGCGGTTTCCACAGAATTCTGGCTTAGGTTTCATATTGATACGCCGCTTAGAAACTGAAATATAAGACTTAATATATATAGGTATATGTACGTGCAATACCTTAATGAGTTGAAAGAGCAAGGTCGTATAAAGTCCTTGTCGCGGGTTCAACTCCTGCTCGCATGGAATTTTTTCACCATATCTAATTTCTATATGAGAGTACTTTAATACCTTAATGACTTAATAAAAATAAATTACACAAATTAAGTCGCTAAGCTACATACATACATAGTGTCACGTCTTTTTCCCTTACGGGATATACAGAGCCCAGGTCCATAAGACTCAAAGGCCACGCTTAGTATTTTGATGGGCATATAGGTGGATAGAGCAATCAAAATAGTGATGGGTTGCTAAGCCGCATCGCCTATTGATATGATTCCTCAAAATTTCGCCTATTCCCTCGATCGGCTTTTACGATCTGCGCGGGAAGAGAAGCAGCTGGTACATTCTACGTTTTTTTTTTCTTCTTAGACCAGCATGGTCGCTAAGCTAGTAAAAAATAAATAAATTTCGTACGTATCTATAATATTTAACCTTCACGTACCAAAAATACAATTTAAAAAGTAATTCACTGTAAACGATTCGGAGAGGCATTTAGTCCAACAATGAAAAATAAATAAATTTCATATCTATAATATTTTTCCAATAAATTCTTTAGATATTTATAGCACAGCCATTGTCAATTTATTCTTCACACTTCAAAAAATAGACAAAAATCAGTTTCGGCTTCGCATCGAGGCAAACAGACATCTCCTTTGTCATGTAATGAAATTAATTTAAAATGGAAATTCACTGGATCGAAAAACTTGCAAACGTGTTTGTTTGGACAAAGGCGTCCACTGTAAATAAGTTGTCAACTTTGTTTTCATGTAATTGGCTGGTCAAAGAAATGGATGGCGGAAAAAGTATGAAACTTCTATATATTTGTCGAGTTATTCATTTCCCTTTGAGTTATCCCTCAAATTGATTTACTGCCAACTTATTACTATTTTTTTATTCAGCCTATCCATTATGTGAACTTTACCATTCTTGCTTAACCTTAATTTATTTTATTGTGGATCGGACCGGAATAACTGGCTTCGTTCATTAGATATTTTTACGTCATGATTTACCGAACTTAATGACAAAATTGGACGTACTTTCCTTTACATTCTAAAAAAATATTTATTTTATTTTCAGTACTTGAGTGTAAAGCAAAATTTTATAGCGTTTCTTAGAAATATTTTGTGTATGACAAAAGATAAATCCAAACGTTTTATCAGATTTTTTTGTTACAAACCCAAAGCTCTGAATATTTCCTTTATCTCAAACAAAAGAAAACAAAGTATTTTTTTATCTAACAAAGCGCGTAATTGTATCAAAGATCCCGCTTCAAAGGAAATCAATTTGTATTGAATTGATTCTAACAAAAAAGTGCCAATATAATATTGTTTCTATTTTTTAAAGTCATTAAGTGTTGCCAGCAGCGGATCCATTAGAGAATTCCTATTGAAGAATGCAAATAAAACAAGCTTTTGTTTTAGCTACGAACTCTGTAGAATGTAGATGTAAATACAAAGCTTGTCTTATAATGCCATCATTAAAGCTTCGTAAAAATAGTGCTCTTATAGTTTCAGCATGTCCCTTTGTCTGAGTCTACTGAAAAAGTATCAAAAATGAATCGGAAGTGAATAATGTGCATAATGAAATAAATAATTTGAATCGTTGTTTAAAACTGCTATAACTCATCACAAAACGACGTATCACAAACAACAAAAAGTGTTTGAACAAGATAATGACTTCTGGAAACCGAATAAAAAGGTCATATCTCACAATTATCAACTTTTGAAACGTGTTGTTCGAAGTTTGAAGATTTCGTTTGGTAAAATTTTTCTTTTATTTCGTCTGATTCGCGTTTTATTTCGGCCTTTCTCTTTCCGACCTGAAATAATGTAATGTTGTGTTCTTTTTTCAAAATAATTTATTTGTTTTGTGCTTGTTTCGTTTAATAACTTGAAATAAAAAAAAAATAGTAAGGCACAATAAATTTTAGCCAAAATTTTTTGAACGTCTGATTTAATGTATTTTAGTGGAATAAATTTTGGTTTTTTCGTCGCTTTCGTCGCTTCATTCATCAATACTGTTTTACGCTAACCAGTTTCATTTCTATAGATAATGTGGTCCATTCATATCAAGGTTATTTTCATTTTGGTATCGTTTTAAAAAAGTAATATTCCAATTTTGGATCACGAAAAAACTTGCAACGTTTACGACATGACAATATCTCAACTTTATTACCCCAAAACTACGAAATGTGTACAAAAATAGCAAACAAACATACGGCTAGCTTAGTCTTTATCTCGGATATCCCCGTTCCGTGCTAACTATATATAAATACGTCCAGCCGTTTATCTTTCTAAGCTTACTGGCTTATGGGATTATTTATCTCTGTTTTTATACTTAATGCTTAAAGGAACTACCATTTATTTCCATTTGTTGTGATGAGTAATGAATGATTGGTATTAACAAATGGTTTCATTCTTCCAATCTCTACCACATATTTCTTTGCCACCGTTTTTATCATTGTAGAATTTATTTAAATGATTAATCATGCTTTTACAAGGTCAGAACTCGACTAAATTATCCATTTTAGTATTACGTCGTCCCAGGGCAGGGTTTGTTTGTCATATCCTAACTAATATTAAATGCGAAAGTGAATTTGTTTATTTGTTACCTTTTCCCGCTTTATCTACTGAACCAATCTTCCTGAAATTTTGTATACACATATAAAAAATACCAAGAAGGACATCGGGTACCTTTCATCTCGGAAAAAAGCACTGTTCCCTTGGGAATTCACGCGGGCGAAGCCGCGGGCAAAAGCAATTTTTCTATAAATAGGGCCTTATAATTTTGGTATTTTGTATTATGTCATTACTTGCTTTCCACCTTAAACTATTGTTTATTATAACAATGAAACTAAACTAATTTCAAGACGAACTTAACTTGACTTTCCCAAGATGTAATAACTTAGTTCTCAAGAACACTTCGCGGTATAAATAGAAGCTGTTGTAAACAAAACCACAGATGTTGTTAACAATAAACAGATCCTAACAGGATACGGCTGAACAGCTGTTCCCATTGACGCCATTTTTTTGGTCCCCTTTTTGTTACTCCGAACGGTGGAGTATTTTTTTTAAAGCGATGTCTTGAGGGCTTGCCGCGTGCCACATTTTTTGTCAAATGTGTAAATGATGATCGCTAACTGTTTTTAAAATAAATTTTACGGGACTGAAGGATATTTATAGAAAAAAAGGGAGCAATAAATAGTCATAGATATTTTAACCCTTATCAAGTAGGTATGTTATTTAGAACACTGGTGTCATATTTATCTCAAGTCGCCTAAAGGCATCTGATATGATTAATTGAAGACTACCGTCATCTAAATGCACTAGCAAACTGAGCAGCTAGCGTGCAGGTTTCCTCACGATGTTTTCCTTCACCAAAAGCAGGTAGTGATCTTTAAAAATGATCATTGAGACAGATTGATTCAAACCCGGAGACACATGTAAATGCGAAACTTTGTATGTGAGTATGTGAGGCTAATTATGTTTGATACTCAATCATGCAAAATCACATACGTTACTTTTTACGGAGCCCAGGGGCGCTGCTGTCCTACTTCCTACTAATTAACCGAGCGAGCGAAGCAAGCGAGGGCATAATTCAAGTTGGTGCGAAAACACATTGTACCTATGTTTGTCCCGCGATGACTCTCGAACCGTTGAATTAATTTCGATGATATTAAGAATACGTGTAGCAACTATTCACAGAATTTTTAAGTTCGTTGCGCAACAAAATCGGTTCTGCCGTTTTTGAGATATACGCATTTTTATGAAAATAAATATTGCTCTATAAATAATAACCGCGAGGTCTCAGTTCGTGGCGAACCACTAGAATTATAAATGCGAAAGTTTGGGAGTCTGTGAGTTTGTGAGGATGTTTGTTACTCAATCACGCTATATCTACTGAACGGATTTCGATGAAATTTGGTATACGGGTAGAAACATACCGGAAATAGCACGGGGTACTTTTTATCCCGAAATTCCCACTGGAGCGAAGCCCCGGGGCGTGGCTAGTATCTATAAATAACTGATACTATAATAAAGAACAAATATAATAGCATTTAATATGTTACGAAACCGAATATCTCGTTTATCAAGAAATTTACATAGCTTTGTACCAAAGAACGTAGGTAATCCGATTACGAAGTATCTGCATTATAATGAATGGTAATTAAATATAATATTTATACACATACATGTAAATAAAAACGTTCAAAAGCGTTCAGCTTAGCGTATTTCAAGTCCATAAATTTTATCCAATTATACTTTTTATTATCGGTAGAAAAACTTAATGTTTTCTACCGAGTTTCTGCGAGTCATGTGCCAAATTCGATTAGGCGCAAAATGCATTGGGTAAAGAAGAAGCATTTTATATTGCCTCGACTATACTTTTGAATGATCAACAACCAATATTTCAGATGGAGAAATAAATGATATTATATTTATTAGAACGGTACTGAAATATAAAATACACAAAAAAGAATCCGCAACATGCTTCGTCAAAATGTCCACAGAAAAATATCCGCAACAAGCTTAGTCAAAAAGGATACAGAATTTTTTTTATTGGCATATCTTCTACGCTATGTTTCACAATCGTTAAGTAGACAAAGAAATGCCCTCAATTATCAACTACGAGTTAAGGATAGATTCCTAACTTTTACCTAGTTAAACTGACTTAAAAATCGAGCAACCGCATCAAATTCAGCGAATAACAGAAACAGTAGGAACATAAATAATACAAACTACTGAGTTACAAACGCACTAGGTGGCATCGCTATCACCGATCTCTGAGTCGAGTCGAGTCATCTATCATCCAAATTGATTTTGAGAAATTACTTACACCTTTTTTCATTTCGACGAAGAATTCCACGCCCACGGAGACCAGTTAATTTTCAATACAAAAGATTTCAAGAATGCGCTTTTGATATAAATTTTACTTTTGTATGCAAATCGTGTGAATGTTATCGTTTCAAAATGTAGGATTATGAATTAAAGTAGAACTATTTCGACTTTTTTAAATACTTTTGATGAAATTATTTTCTTAGGTGTGAATACACACCTTAAAAATTGTAGATCATAAATAAGAAGAAGTGAATAATATACATTATTATAATATATTTTTTTATAACCTACTAGCTTTCGCCCACGGCTTCGCCCGCGTGAATTTCCCACGGGAACAGTGCTTTTTCCCGGGATGAATGTTACCTTATGTCCTTCTCCGCACTTCTAACAATGTGTATGCAAAATTTCAGGAAGATTGGTTCAGTACATGAAGCGTGAAGAGGTAATAAACAAACAAATTTTTTTTTTGAGTGAAATAGCAATTATAAATATTAGTAGTGTTAGCAATCTTCATATTTCAACTGTTATCAAGCACCGATTTTTTGGAACAAGGGTTGTGTGCCAATAATTATGTCAACAGACCTTGTCATTTGGAGCTAATTTATGGACCTTTGAGTAGTTCACATAAATAAGAGTTTTTGTACGTCGAGGGTTCTAACGGTAGAGACGCCAGTTAACATTCAGTTCGGTTATAATATCCAACTCGTGTGGACATCCTAGATTGATTTGTACTACTTAATTACCTAAATAATATAAATATTAAGTTGTGTATTCGGATAATAACTCAAAGAGCTAATTCCTATAAGAATTATTTTATGTGACAATGTGATTGTCAATATTAAATTAATGATAAGAATATCAATTCAATTTGTATGAACAATTCGTAATAATAAGTAATTTGAAGTGATTGATAACTCTTTTATTTAACTCTATCAGTGTTAGCTGATATCAGAAGTGGTACAGTGCTTTACACGCGCATAATGGACAAAAAAAAAAGCCGAAGTAGTGTGTTTGTCAATTTCACATGACATCATGACGAAACAGCAATGCAGCAAGTCTGACGGCAGCGAGCGCACCCTGGCCGCACAGAGTGCAGACCTGCAGACTCGGTCCTAACGAAGGTAACTCAGGCAGTAAATGAATTGGAGTTACTGTGAGTATAAACAATATTTATAAGTGACTTAAGTGCGTAGAAAAGAATCTCTACGGATCCATTGACTGATAGATAAATTACTAGAATTTCATGGTTTGATGATGTGTTATTGTACCATTGTTAAACTTTTTCAAGTATCGGGTATTAAATAGCAGAAATGATCTGGGACAGTTTGACAACGAACGACCAATATGTTTGTATATTTTTTATGACGATGATTTTTAAAATTGAAGTTAGATGTGGGGATTTGTTAAGATGTTTAAACAGTAAAATTTATAAAGGAAAGATTAATTTTCATGTCTCAATTATGGTGGTAATATAAATCAATGTAATACGAAATGTTAATTTTGTGAAGTAGTTTAGCTGTTTGGCACAGATAGCGAAAACTTAGATCTAGTGTCAGGTAACGCCAACAATGAAGACATGAAAATTTTTATTGTTATGTTGGGTGAAAGGAAATATTGAAAATTAGAATTCTATAAAGGAACTAATCTATTTTAGTAGATATTCTTCTGCAATAGAGAGAGATGATGTGAGATACTGATATGCAGGAATTTTAACGACAATTTGTTATTGATGATTCAGCGACAACACCGCCGTAGTATTTAGAGATATAAATGAGCTATTTGCACTCTTGTGTAGTGTGCATTTTATAACACGTTATTGTTTTTTATTTGCATTGGCAGATATTGATAAAAGCAAGGCGTTCTTTGTCATGATTTGATTGTAGTTTACCCATTTATAGAATTCAGTAGTGTACATTACCTATCACTTTAGTAGCCGATGTCGATAAGATAAAAAATTATAATAGATGCTTGCGGTAGAAGCAATTTTATATGCAAATTGAGACAAATGTGATGCGCGGTAGTGACACGAAGGTGAATTTTGAACTTGAACTGATTGATACAAAAATATCAATTTGTACAGTAAATGCTTATTGGGCGATTTGTTGTGCGGTGAAACCACATGTGAAACCGTACAACATGAGCGTGTTAGCAAGTTTGAATGTTGATTTGGTCAAAATATTGCTTTGATAAACGTGCTTTAGTAAATTATAAAGAAAAGTTTAATAATGGATAAATTTTGAAATGTTTTTGTGGGGACTGAAGAAATGTAATAGAATAAACTCTGATTACATATAGTCTCTTAGATTGAAATGGACTCTGGTTGTTTATGTTGTGGCAGACTTGAGGTGCTGAGGAAGTGTAACAGATTCGTTCTGGTTGCATAAAGTACCGAAGGTTGAGGGTACAGAGGAAGTGTAACAGATCCGTTCTGGTTGCATAAATGTACCCAAGATTGAAGGGACTGAGGAAGTGTAACAGATGCGCTCTGGTTGCATAAAGTACCTGAGAGAATTGTGGAACTGGACAACAGAGTATAGTTTTAGTAACATGAGTAAAGGGAATTTAAAATGCTGGATTTTGGAATTGGTAATATTATGGAAAGAAAAACAGTACGAATTGAGATAGAGTATGATTCGCTGCCTAAGTTTAAAGGAGCGAACTTAATGACTATCATGAAGTACGTGTTCTCTGTGATTAAATAATAATATGCGTATACGATTTAAAAGTTTAAAAGATTACTTCAGCGTTTATCAGAGCAATATGAGCAGATGAATTGATATAATAAATGTACGGAAAATAAAGAAATATGAAATAAATTAAATTGTTGGAAAATTAAGTCATGAAAGGCCGAGCGGTCTTAAAAAAAAAGAAAAAAAGTTGAGTATTATTATCGTACAATATAGGTAATGTGGTGCTTCGAATGTTTCAGAGATTTTGAGAGCAGCACCTTGGCGCAGCACTGTGTGCCTGAGGGCAGGCACGTTGCAGCATGGCCGTGTTAGCAATCTTCATATTTCAACTGTTATCAAGCACCTATTTTTTTGGAACAAGGGTTGCGTGCCAATAATTATGTCAACAGACCTTGTCATTTGGAGCTAATTTATGGACCTTTGAGTAGTTCACATAAATAAGAGTTTTTGTACGTCGAGGGTTCTAACCTGTGGTTCTAACGGTAGAGACGCCAGTTAACATTCAGTTTGGTTATAATATTCAACTCGTGTGGACATCCTAGATTGATTTGTACTACTTAATTACCTAAATACTATAAATATTTAGTTGTGTATTCGGATAATAACTCAAAGAGCTAATTCCTATTAGAATTATTTTATGTGACAATGTGATTGACAATATTAAATTAATGATAAGAATATCAATTCAATTTGTATGAACAATTCGTAATAATAAGTAATTTGAAGTGATTGATAACTCTTTTATTTAACTCTATCAGTGTTAGTTGATAGTAGGGAATATAACTTTTGACCTTACCCGTTCAATTTTGTACCTATTTATCAAAACTATAATAAAATGTCTAAGATATTAGCTACACTATTAGCTATTAGCTGATAACAAGTTGAAAAAAAAATTTAATATCAGATAGTACCAGGCCTTTCATATAAAAGTTGCTTGTCTTAAGCAAAAAAGAAACTAATTAGTTAGTTTCTAATAGTAAACGTGTTATCCAGTAGCATTTTATACCTATTTGATTCAATCGATCATCTCTTCTGTGGCGCAACAGAAATTCCGATCATTTCTCAAAAATCACTAGGTCACCTTTATAGGCTTTTCCTGTTGTCATTAATCAACATCAGATGACCTCGGCTTTGGAATTTTTCTCATAAATAAATTATAGAATATATTATTTTGACCGAAAAGATGGCTAGAGCAGCCACATTGTGGGTACCAGTAGGTTGTCGGCCAAGAACGAGGTGAAGCGATGACAGCCAGCGTTGTGAATTGTAGGAAAGCCTTTGCTCAACAATTGGGACACATTATAAGCTTATATTATAATGTATCCCATTGTAAATATTGTTTTGTGACAAGTACTCACTTAAGGGAATAGTTGTAAAACTTTATCAATCCGTATAAACTATTTGAATAATGCTTCAAAGTATATTAGTTTGAACGCGTTAATTTCTGGAACTATTCGACGGATTTCAAAAGTTCTTTTTTTGGAAAAGCCACATTCCTAGACGATCAAGCATTTTCACAGAATGGACGCCGCGAGGAACAGCTTTAATTTGTGTTGATAGACACAAAAGTATGTTTATTTTTTTTTATATGCAATTTATTACTTTGCTCAGTATTTAAGTAGCCGTAAAAAATGTCACAAGATCTCGAACTATAATACTGATAAAAATCAGAAACCTAAAACAGCTAAGCACCAAATCATTACTTTCCATTACCATTTACAAAATTAAAACTGGCCGCAAAGATCAGAAGTTTACAAATCACGCCGAAATTCTGGAACGATTCAAAATCTTGTTAAAATGGTCTCAAGCGACGCGGCAGGTGTCCCTACTGTCCAAACTTGGGCGACTGTTGGTCTTTACGACATATACCCCGGGAATAAAAGTTAAGTAATGAGTTTGGAACAAAGGTTGTCTTATATCTGAAGAGTTTCCACTCCAATAGTCGTAAATTGCGAGGATTATGTTACGTAAACAAGGGCTGAAATGGTTCAATGTAAATACCTACTATCTTTGTATAGAGTGCGTCAATGGACCCGTACTACATATGTTGTGAGTTTCTAAACCGCCTGTTAGCCTCGAAATGGTTTTCTGGATTAAAAACACACTTTCCAACTTGAAGCACCTGGGAGGTCTCAGGTGCTTTGCCTTGCAACAAGTATATAATAGGTATATAGGCAGGTGCCAAGGCAACAAATTGTATAATTATATACAATTTGTTGCCTTGCAACAAGTTGCAGCAACAGATTACTACTCAGATCGCAAAGTGTGTAGGCGCTTTTACGCACAACCACGGCTTTATCCTTTAAAATACAGATTCGCATTGTATGGTAGGTACAGCAAGTAATATTTCCCGGGGCAAAGCATCGCTATTCCACATGTTCAATACAACAAATTATCCCAAAAATACAGTACAAAATAATTTTACGACTTTTATCAATCTATCGCTGACCCTCCGCCCCCGCGCGTCGACCAAGATCATTAGTTTTCGACTGTCCGCCCGCCATTTGTCAAAATCTCGCCTTTAGTGGGTAGTGAGAGTTATCGTTTTAGTAAGTACCTACTAGGTATCTACTACCACTTATACGTGGCAAAACTATATATGTATATATTTATGATATATTTTGGTTACTTTTTACAAGAGATTTTTCACATCAAGTCACCAAGACATAAAGATAAAGCTATATATTTATTGGGCAAAAAAACATTGTGATACACAGATATGCATAGATGTTACAGAGCAGCAATGTTCAACCGTTGAAACGGTGGTGTGCAAATTAAGTCTGATGGCTTGCCGCAAATAAATCAAAATACACTTAAAATATCATAATACACTCAAAAATAATAAATTATACATAAATTTGAATATGTAATAAGGCCATCATATATTTCATGGTAGAGCTATCTGATATCTTTAAATGCAAATTTCTGTGTGTGTGCGAGCTCCTTAGGACTTGAGAATTTCACGTCTTTAATACTTCTATTGTTATATTATTGTTATTCCGATTTCTACCTTATCAAATACATTTGGCAACTAGAATACCTGCTAGAATCTAGAATAGAAACAACGGCCTCTGCCCCGGCTTTTCTGTGTCAAATATTTCTGAGTTAGATTTTTGTGCACAGCAAAATTGAAATTCTAAATTTTAAAATCAAAACAAACTCCTAGCGATTCGGTTCGACGGCCACTACACAAAATAGGCCGGATTTGGCGGCCCGTTTACAAACAGCGCCAAAAAGTCCGCAACACGCAAAAAAAGAACCAGATGTATTCCGAAATCAAACAATGTCACTGGCTGAATTCAAAATGGCCGCGTAGTTGGATGTAAATATGATTGGGATGTTATTGGCCGTTGAATAAAGTTTTTACATATTTGTTTTTTAAAACTATGCCCATAGTTTGTACTATTTGATTTTTTATATTTTTTAGTTTGAAACATCTATTGGCGCGGCTTTTCAGTAGAAACGACTCCAATGCCGTGACGGAAAATAGTATGACGCATATAAATAACCTCATCTTTTTTATAACTGCCGCCAGTGACGGCTTACTTTTTTTACACGAACAGGCCAAAAAGTCATGCCAAAGATTTCGTGAACGCCATTATGTTTCTGGTATTCTTATAGGGCTCACATAAACTCAAAATTAAGAATCAGTATTCGCTTGAGCAACAGGCCTGTTCGAATGAAATGACAAAAGATGGCCTTCTAGTTATCTTATCATTTCAATTTCAAAATTTTTTTTCTAGAAATCATTTTATTTACTATTTTTTTTTATCAGACAATATTTGACGCTACCACAGAATATATTATTACAGACACTACTATAATAAGCATAAAAAATACTTGAATAAAATGTGATACCTTAGTTATAAGTACTTATACCATAGTCAATAACAAAAATAAGTACAAACTACTGAAGTCTGAAGTACTATTACAATGCACTGTTACTCGGACACGACTATTCGATACAAAAGAAACGATGCTTTTGTAGCCTTTGTAGTTTTTTTTACTTTTTCATTCTTTGTTGCTGCGTTTTGAAATGCTAGTTGAATAAATGAAAGGTCAGTTCATTAATGAGGATCTTTTTGATGTAATTTTTGATTATATTCAGTTGGGGTTTTGGAATGAGATTAGATAGAATAGGTGTTATTCGTCTCTAAGACACACATAATCTGGACAGTAGAAAAAAACATAAGTAAAATAACTAATAAAAATACATACATACATACATATTATTACGCCCTTTTCCCTTGGGGTTAGGCAGAGACTAGCGATTTCCACCTGCTACGATCTTTACAGATCTCAAAAAATAAAAATACAACATAACATAACCTACTCGTAGGTCTGTGTGAGCGCCGAAACCAAAATCTAAAATCTTTATTGAACGAAGAACGCCGAAACCAAAATCTAAAATCTTTATTAAAAGCCGATAACTAATTATATAATCAAAGTGTATTACCACGGAAATATAACTCTTATTTATTTTTCCATGTGAATTACAATTCTCAAAGCTAAGTGCTACTTGCATTTCGAAACGACCAACGCTGAGAAGAAATGCAGTCTTGGTCGCCTAACCTGCCTTTACAGTCCATACAATGCAATAGTTTTTGAGGATGTATGTATGTTACATACTTAAATAATGCACAGCGAACTTCCGTCGTTCGACATGCAAAATATTATTCTAAACTAGCTTTTTCCCGCGGCTTCGCTCGCGTTAATCCTTTCTTAGCGGATCCCTACGTCATAACATCTACCTGCATGCCAAATTTCAGCCCGATCCGTCTAGTGGTTTGGGCTGTGCGTTGATAGATCACTATGTCAGTCAGTCAGTTATCAGTCAGTCAGTCACCTTTGAGTTATATAATTGACCGAGCGAGCGAAGCGAGCGAAGGTCTCTAAATCGAGTTGGGGGCGAAACACATTGTTTGTATGTATGTATGTATGTATGTATGTTTGTACCGCGATAACTGCCGAACCGATGGTCCGATTTTGATGAAATTTGGTAGGCATGTAGGAAATATCAATAGAATTTTCAAGTTCGTTGGGCATCAAAATCGGTTCAGTAGTTTTTGAAATATTAATAAAAACGTCCGCGATTATCTAGCAAACGAAACCATAGCGTGTTCTAACTTTGGATTACGCCATCTAGATTTTATTTAGGGAACTGAATTATGTTAGAAAAATCGAAATCAGAGTATATCAATAAAAACGCGAGTAATAATCGCGAGGTCTAAGTTCGCGGCGAACTACTAGTATAGATAGAAGATAGACGGAATGGACGCCTTTGTGACACTTCCTACTATATACTACTATAGTTGTATTCCTTATACCTACTGAGGGTAGAGTTATTACGTTTTTAGGCAAAATTAATGTAGTGGTTTGCCATTGCCCTCTCCATTTCACACACTATAGAATTATCAACTAGATCGCAGGTTTCCTCACGATATTTTCCTTGATCGGAATAAAGTCTCCTACTCACGTAACGTATTTGCTTGTTAGCCATTCAATGGAAGGTCATCCTAATATTATAAGTTCAAAGGTACCTACCTTTGACCAGTCTAAAGGTCAATACTAAGTTTTAGGATTACCGAAATAGCTTTTAACTTTACCTTTGTAACGTAATAACTAATTAACAGATAACTTTATCAATTTAGGACTAAACTATCAAATTAGAAATAATTTTTTATATTTATTTATTTAGTTGGAGGTCCACAAAATAGACGAATATAATTCTGCAGTCAACATTCAGTTTTCTTAGCCAGTTAGCTTTTTAAATTAAGGTTTATTTTGTTTCTTGTTCCAAGATTCTGTTAAAATTTAATTAACAAAAACAGTTTTTAGAATACCTACCACGCGTCGGAAACTTTAAGAGAAATTTTCTCTAAGTAGGTATTAAAAAGTTGCCTCGGACAAAAATATACTATATTATAGAAATATTCGTATAAGGAATGTTATATGAATTGCAAAATATTTGTGTCTACAACTTTCGCACCTGTTTAAATACTTGCTCTGTTACAAGAGTACTCCCACTGTCTTCCTTATTGCGACTAGATAAAAGCAGCACTACATTGACTTTTTTTTTTTTAATTTCCTTTTTTGACCTGTGCCAATACCTGTACCGTACAAGGCACGTACGGTACAAGACAGAGGCAAATAGCATGTATTGGAGGCTTATTACCCAGCAATGAAATACAAAAACTGTCAATGTTCTTGATAATTTTTTAAATTACGTTCGATCACATGGTCGTTTCTTTTTTTAGACTTACTAAGTGAATTATTTTTTTGTAATAAAGATGAGGTCACTAAAGTCAAGGCCTCCGCCCACAGAAATACTGCAATTAACACCCGCCCAAATTTCAAAGTTCATTATTAGAGAATCCATTATTATCAATCACGCCTTATTTGTAATATCTAATGGAGTAAATTTATTTGTAAATTGCGATTGATCAAAATAAAAAGAAAATGTATAACTTGACACTAGTATTCGTAAGTTCTCTTTATAATTTAGATTTTATTTAAACAATTTAATATTTGTCTTTGAAAAGATATACCTAAGTCAATGAATGTCACCACCAAATTGAATTTAATAGGTATTTATTTATTTAATAAAACAGTCAAATTCAATTTTATATTTTCACGAAAAAAGCGTCGTCGTCGTTGCGTCAAAAAATCTTTTCTATAAGACGTTGGTCTGTACTAATTAGCATTTTAAAGCTAGCTTTTAGATTTCCACGAAATGAGTGGACTTGTTTTAATAATATTGTAGGGAAACGAAAGTATAAACTCAGGTACATTTCTTGGGAAAAACGTTCTTACAGCGAACCATAATTTTATAATTTATAAGTATCGACAGCGAAACAACATGTCAAAAGAAAAGGGTGTGCGTACACTGTGCATGTATTTCTTCATTTTTGTTTTTATAGTTACTAAACTATACTTACGTCACCTTTTCAGGGTAAACAGACCCAATGGTCTTCGGGCAAGATTGTGGTCAAGAGCAAACCAATATTTTATTTATAAAAGCCGCAGATTTAATTGACGGAAGCTAGAATTATAGGTCGTTATCCTAAAACCCTAGAAACGGGCGTAGAATCGTGGACACCCGGCAACAATATGGGTCGATTAAGTTAAGAATGTTGCTGGCCCAGGGTAGAGAAGGTTGGCGTAGATAAAAGGAGACTTATACTCGTACTCAGCACGTCATGGAAAGCCGATGATGATGATCCCATTTTGGAGGGAATGGGATTCCACCATCAAAGGAATTAAATAAAGAGAATTTCCTTTTATTGTTTTTTACAATCTGCTTGGAAAGAGAAGCACCTAGCACACTGTTTTGCTGATGTATTTTGCTGTAGAAAAGTAATTTTAATTTAATATTGTAATTTAATAATTATTATTTTTCCGGGCGACTAATTTAAATTAAAATTATTTGATTTTTCCATTCCATATGGATTAGGTACCTGAAAAAATATATGTGTTTGTGTACTATAATTAACAATTGTTTCATTTATTTTTTTCGTAACATAAAAACTACATACAAACTATATTAGGAGCACCCATAACCGGAGAACATCTATGAAGAGAGTGATGAGTGTAGAGGAAGCAAGAGAGATCTGTAAAGATCCTAGCAAGTGGAAATCGCTAGTCTCTGCCTACTCCCACGGGAAAAAGGCGTGATAATATGTATGTATGTAAAAACTTCTATGTGAAAAATAATAATAACGGAATGGCATGTATTTCTTACTGCTTCTGTTCTGAAATGAATTGATTTTATTTATTTTGTTTATATAAAAAAAAAAAAACAATCGAGTGCATGATCCTCAAAACATAATTAAGAACGCAGTAAAATTCCATAAAATGGAAAAATACAAAGGTTTCTTGAATGTTGTTTTATTACTCGCTAACAATATTCGACATTGAAGAATTGATCATACGAGTATAAGTGTAGGTGCGATGTCGAAATTGCAGAAAATCATCGTTGTTAGGGCGCATTGTTAACCTGCTAACTACAGGTGAAGTGAGGTGAAGTGATCGTAATAGTCCCTATCATCCATGTGTATGTAATTTGTTACCAATAAAGGCCCTTCTTCCTTGAGAGAATGTCTACTTCTCAACCCTTTGTTCAGAAAATAGTGAATTATTTCTTAACTCCAAAATTGCGTTGAGTACGGGACATGAAAAATTTATGACAATATTCTAAATAATATATATCTATGGCGGAGATAAATCTAACTTAAAAGTAAAATACAATTTTTCTTACACCTGTCACCTATTTTTGGACTATATTAACATTTCAACCTAAATCCACGTCCACGAAAATGTCTGAAATTTCCGTCTAGAATTCTTTACGTTCTCCAAAGCTGCGACAAAAATTTCGTACATTTGTATGAATATTCAGCGTGTACCATATAACTTGTTATTTTAGGTCAGCTTTACTAAAGCCAAGTACAGACAAGCTTATATTTATTTTTATAATATTTTAAGCAATGAAGGAAAAGTACAGCAAGGGTAGAGAAAAATGTTTGAAATCTCTTTTTCTAAAGGTGCCTCTCCAACTAGTGAAGGTTAGCGATTAATATGCTCAAGTCCTTCTTGTCCTTAGGTCTGCGGAACAGCTCAGCAGCATTCGCTATCCCGGTCCACTCTAAGATGTTATGCAACCAAAACTTTTTCCGTCTTCCGACCTTTCTCTTCCCAGCGACTTTGCCCATCATTATCAGCTGCAGGAGGTCGTATTGCTGATGTCTAAGAACATGACCCAGGTATGAGATTTTCCGCCGCTTAACAGAAGGCATGAGTGTGCGTTTTTGGCCGATTCGCTGTAGAACCGTGGCATTCGCTGCAGAAATTTATTTTTATAAACATTCAATTGATTATATATTTTAGCTAGGTATATACTCGTAGCTTATGACAATATAATGATATTTGAGCAGTATTAGATTCCAATGAGGAATAAATCGTCCAGATACGAATATATTTTACGCTTTTACTGTCTACTTCATCATCAGAAGAAATTAACATTACAATAATAAATTCGTCTACATTGTTCTGGTTACTTGAATAAATATTATTTCATTCATTCATTGTTATACAAAAAGAAACCTGATAAGGTCAAAAAGCCTTATCAAAAGAGTCAACGTCCGTGAAATTAAATCCTTTCCTTATTTTTCTGACTTCAAATTATAACGTACTATTTTTACGATTTGTTGCGGCGTGGGCTCTGAAGGGAATTGAAGGCTAATTTAACGCTATGAGGCTTCTTGCTTTAAATAAATAATATGAGAAAGGAATCCTACGAATATTTCTCAGTTATAAGGAAAATCGGGTAATGAACTAGAGCAATTTCGACAAGCAAGGTTAAGTGTCGTTCTAAGAAATTGACTGTAACATAACTCAGAGAAATATAGTCAAGTTATTGGTATTTTATTTCTAATACTTGTAATTTGAATAACCTATGAGTCTCTTCGGTTATCTTTTGGAACTTTCTAATTATAATTAAACTAAAATATATTTTTTGTTTATCGGTTTATTCGTTTTAACACTATTTTAGAGCTACTAGTTGGTTCGATTTAAAAGTGCTATTTTTAAGTCTATTTAAACATAGTATTTTTTATTTAATTTCATTTTAAAGCACTCTGTGAGTCTAGTAAGACTTATAATACAATAATCAGATTAAACGAACTAAAATTTAGACAAAAAGATAAAAAGATTAATCTTTGACGACGAAAATACCGAGGATAAGTTTCTTCAAACAAACCAATGTTTCCCAAATCCAATAGGAAACAGCGGAAATCTATTAGAATCATATTTGCCGACAATGTTCGCCAACAACAAAAGACGGTAGTCTTTAATATACTTTATGGCGGTCCGGGGGAATTTTTATCCGTTCGAAATGAAATTTTTAAGCGACCAGAAGAGCGCTGGGAATTCGAAACTCTTGCAAGAGTAAATTTCTGAGATCACTACTATAAGATTCACAAGGGAATTAAAGAGACTGAGCGAAAATTTTACTCGGTGACACACTGGCGACAAGTTTTTTGAACATTTTCAAAGCAGTTTTGCTAACAGCAACAACTTTCTATTGGTGAACCACGACATTTAGACGGAACCAGCTTGCATTCTCTACCTAATTGATATTTAAAAATATGTCTATTTTATTTCACACTAGCTATTGTTTTTGGAATTATCTCATTTCATTCCCTTAATGGTGGAAATTTAAAAACCTTTAATCAAGTCCTCACTGACCTCTTTGTAAATTTTCAAGTTTCAACGTTCAGCAGTTTTGTCTCTCCATTGATATAGCAGTCAGTAAGTCATCTAATTTTACGTATTTATATAAATAACGGCCCTCAACGAGAAACTTTATTGATGAGGAATAATGAAATGTTCGCCAAACTCAACATCAGTGTGTATCAAGGTTAATAAGACCGTCTTTGACTACTAAAGACTAGATTCAGCAAACGTCTGTAATCTCTAGCAGCGGCTCCTTGCGAAGCAGGTCTGCCCGCGGGGCGGAACTAACTCGACGATGGGATTCAAGGAATTATGCATCTATATGGAGCCTAGTTACCTTTAACCGGTCACGAAATCTATGAAACAGACATATTGGAACCCACAGTGGACATGTAACATTGGAACCTTCAAATAACGAGTCTACGTCTTCTTGAAAGGCCGGCAACACTCTTGTAATACCCTTGGTGTTGCAGTAGTCCATGGGCAGCAGTGATCGCTTACCATCAGGTGACTCGCTTGCTCGTTTGCCGCCCTATATTATAAAAAAATAGATCAAAAATATTTGAGAAAGATTTGAGGTTAATGTTGCTCGGGATGTCGGAAATACTTTGAATCAAACGGGACAAAGAAATGGAGGAAGACCCAAGCAAATACCTATAGATGGATTAACACTGTGTCAGGAAGAGTATGGGTGGGTACTAATGGGTAGAAAGGGAGTATCAAATGAGATGGCAAACGACAGATCGAAATGGAGGAAATTAACATACTGTGCCGACCCCACATAAAGGTGATAGAAGGTCAAGGAGAAGAAGAAGAAATGAGTTAAGCATTTGAGTTAAGAATAAATTTAGATTAAATGGAGATTACAATCATACACTGATAATGTAAACGAAGTTACTAAATAAAGAATTATTATTATTATAATAAAGATGCTCAAACAGACCTATAAGTCATACTAGAGAAGAAGTATTTCTACTTAGTATCCCTAAATTCCTAAAGGTACCCCGGTATGCAGAATTTAAAAATATCACGTTAAGATTATTAAGTGTTGCAATTCTGTTTGTAGCTGTAACTTATTAGGGTTTCGTACCCAAAGGGTCCTTACCCCTATACCTTCTTTGTTTGTTTTTTTTTATAAAAATGTTTAAGAAATTCTATCCTAATCTTGTTCGTAGTTACATAAAGCTTGTCAAACTATAAAAGCTGCTAGTTTCGTGTCCAAAGAAATTCCTCTTAGCAAGTCTCTAATCAGACGGGGCCCGGCAGCTAGGAGCTCGTTATAATGTAAACCGAGACCTTAGAACCAAATAGAGGTGACGCAAGTCACCATTAGAGACGCTGTAAACAAGCTTGGATGGATTGGATAATAATATGTACTCTCGTATATGTAAAATCTGCGTAGGTACGTGTATTTATTGTACACAAACAAAGATTCATTCCGGTTCTGATCATGAGTGTCAACGAAAATGAGTAGCTTAGTAAAGGAAAACAATAAATCATACGATTCTAACTACGGTCTCTCAAACTTTAACAGCTTCCAAAGAATTTTCCGTTAGCAAGTCTCTAATCAGTCGGCCCGGCTGCTAGATGCTTGTTATAAAGTAAACCGAGAGCTTAGAACGTAGTAGAGGTGGAGTGGGACATTTATTAGTGGAATATAAGCGGGCCGTTTGCATAGATGTGAATTTAATTAACAAAACTTCAATAAAACAGAACAAACAAAGGACTTAATAGCATGTCAAAAACATGTCGCCAAAACAGAAACCAATTTATTTAATTTGGAATTTTTTTAGAACAGATTTCATTTGTTTATTTTTAAAGTGTTAAGTATAATAAAAATCTTGTAAAAATAAAATGTAGCAGTTGATACATGTATAGTTGGGGCAGATAAAACTAAACCCCTACCTCATTTTATTTATTTATTAAACCTTTATTGCACAAACACAATGTATGGCTGAATAGAAGGACTTAATGCAGAAGCATTATCTAACAGTCGACCTTTGGGGTAAACAGAGAACTTAAGTGGTACTTCATTTAGGTGCAATAAAGTATTTTTAATAAAGTTTTTTGTACTTACTTACTCATTGAATCCTATTTCAGAGGGATGAGGTTCATATGCCCCGACTTTACAGTCAACCGGATGTCAAGTTATCTTACATTGAACTATTCGACGTTAGCCCTAAATATGAAATTAATATCTGTAGTCATTTAAGACTTGACCATCCCAAGATGACGAACGACGAACCAACCATCTCTGATGAAGTATAAGATAAATAATACTACATTTTGGTTCTTAGCTCCTTGTTCTCCAGCAAGCCCGCAAGGCACGGCTAACGTGATTGGCGAGTATAGGCGATTTAGAATCGATTTAGACAATGCCTGGTTTTGCTGCAGCCTCCTATGAAATTTGTATCTTTAAACATAATTTCTTCTTGAAAACGGTAATGGCGAGAGAAATTGTCAGGTATTGAAGCTGATTCTTGCAAAATTGCTTGTAAAATTTTGTCATTTCACCAATGCCCTCACTTAACGTGTACTTTCAAAGTACCTATATTCTTTTAAGCAAGTTTTTTAACAACTATGCCATAAAAAGACACTGAGTTTTTAATCCAGGCGGATCCTAATTGATGCTGAGAGGATTTCATCCATGATTCCCTTTTATTAGGTTCCTTTGATGTTCATGTCCATTACTAGGCTCATTTATTATGCTTTCTCACGTAGGTTGTAAAATCATCGAAAGTAGTCGAACGTCACATGAAAATTAGGACTAGGTTCAAAAAGAATAAATTGAAAAATATTGATTTAATAATAGTGATGGATGGACGAGCAATTTTTGTTCGATGCCTGAAAAATAAAGCAATAATTTTTTTTCCCAAAAAAATGAACCAACTTCCACCATAAAACTTAAAATAATGAAATAACATATAGGCAGATTTATCAAAAAGAAAGAAAAATGTATTGGCATGCCATGCCACCTACTGAACGAGGTGAAGTCGGTGCCAAATTAAAAAAAAAAAATAATCTAAATGAACATTAGAATCATGTAGTATAAATAAAATGCCTAATTAAACAATTACATAATCGTCGTCTGTGTCGAATAAAACAACAATTTCGGAAATCAGTCCACCATAGGCGGAGAAATCGGCGAACATACATAAAAAAAACATACATACATCGAAACATATAACCTCCTCCTTTTTTGGGAAGTCGGTTGAAAATCAGATATCACGTCTCTATCACCTTTATGGGGTAGATAAAGCCATTTTTTGTTCGATGCTTGAAAACAAAGGAAAAATCAGATATCACGTCTCTTTCCCTTACGGGGTAGACAGAGCCATGAGTTGCAAGACTCGAAGGCTACGCCTAGCTGGATAGTCCCATTAATGGAATAAAGATTCAGATATAGTAACAGTTTGCTAGCCCATCGGCTATGAGAGGAATCCCCAGTTTAAGGGGGGTTAGGCGGTCAGCGAAAATTCATATGAAGCGGCTGAGGCGGGGGGGGACGTCCCGGTTGCGCGCCATTCACATTTTTATCAAAAAGTTAATAGAAATGTTTAGTTTTTCAAAAAATTAAATCAGTCACGAAATCGAAAAGGTAAAATACCTTTGTGTTGGTGATTTTAAAACATTTTTTATTATAAAACACGGATGTTATCTGTATTCATATGAAATTTTAGAGGTAACTTCAGGATTTTTTTCCATCGTGTTTTGGAAACAGTCCTCCCTTTAAACATACGTTCTACAATACATATCAGAAATTTCAGGGCAAAAACTCTTCAATTCTTTAAACAGCAGCTTATAGAAAACAGCCAATATTGCCATTTTCACTTACTGAGAGCCCTTAAAGCACTTTCCTTTGATCGACTTTTGCAATCTACGCGGGAAAAGAAGCAGCTTGCACATTCTATGTGTTTTCTTCGCTCCTAGATCAGCATGGTATCATGAGGAAAATGTATTAAAAACGATTGTTTAGTTATAGTTATCACACGTATAGAACAAATAAAAATTTTCACTTAAGATGTGCTTTAGATGTGTGTTCTAATTAGATCTTATCTGACAGATTAATGTTAATGTTAATTTGTGATCTGACAATTAACAGACATAGATTAACAAGCGCTAATGATTGTTGATTTAACTGTAACAGGTTCTTTGATGTTTATATCTCGTGTAGTTAAATCTGACGTGTAGATATTGTGAAGAGATGTTAAAAATAACATCATCAGGTTCTTCAGTTGTTTTAAGGAAGAAGAAAAATAAATAAATTTACTTAAGCCAGTCTTGTAATCTATACAGTATGTACATTTATAGTTAACTAACTTTTGCCCGCGACTTCGCCCGCGTGAATTTCTCACGGGAACAGTACTTTTCCCGGGATGAAAGGCGTGCAGATTTCTGAAGCATCTTAGCTCACTATACTAATCGAATTGGAATTTTCAGTTACATTTAGCTTAATTTTTTATTGAGCGTCACATTGACAGATTTTTTCACAATAGGCGTTGAATAGACAAAAGTCAGGCTCAGACAGACAGGGCGCAGACGAGTTAGCATCGTTTCTGTGCCCTGTCTTTTCTATATGTTTTGCGTCGCGATGCTTCTATACATTTTGTATGAAAGGGACGCGGAAGAGTCATTTCTGTCTGTCCAGCGCCTGGGATATCAGATGGTACTGATAGATGGATGGATATGACCAACCGAAAAATCCTCTAAAAAAACTTGAGAACCTACTGTTTTTGGTTTTTGAAATCGGTTGAAAACTATTTGTATACAATATTCTACGATAATAATATGGATTTAATTCCGAAATAATATTAAAACCACAAAAACGCACAATAAATCTCAATCGTTTGTGCATTCGCGCATAAAACTACGAAACATTTCGCGGGATAAATTACAGCAGCCAAATCATATATGATTCAACAGGTCAAAGGTTAAAGGTCAAAGCTTTCCTGGCGAAAGAGATTACAACACAGATCCATCTACTTACTACCAACTTTGGCCACGAATTTGCGGTAAGAACTGTTTTTGTAACCGACTTTACAGAATGGGGTTCAGTGCGACCATTTGTGTTTTTTTAACGTTGGAATAGCTTTATTATTGCGTGTATATTAGATAAAAAGCATTAACTACAATTACTATGTAAAATATTCATTACGCCTGGGCTTCCGTAGGAATATTAAAATTAAAAATTGATAAACAAAATGTTCTCTTTTTAACTGACATACTAATAATTACAAGTTATTTTTTTGTCGAGTGTGTAATACTAAATTTGCACTGGTGGTGTTAGATTTGCCTCAAGTCGCCTGAAGGCACCTAAAATGACATGGCGACTACTGCCATCTTTGGACAGTAGTCGAATACTCACTAAACTGAATATGTAGTTTGTTAGTATAAAGGTTTCCTAACAATGTTTTGCTTTCACTGCAAAACAATTAATTAATTACCAAACATAGTACTTACAGGGTTCCCTCCGGAAAAGTGTTCACGAGTCAAACTGATCTACAAACTTACAACTCAAAAAGAACTCAGAACCTATCGAGTCCAGGTTTAACCACTCGTTTACTAACGCTTTTTCACAGCTCCAACACGCTAAACAAAAAAAAACATTTTAATGAACTAAAGAATAACATTTTCCTTACACTTTTTTACCCTGTAAAAGTGTAAGGTAAAATGACGTCCGCGACTCTTGTTATTTAAGCAGACAACGGGGTGGATCCAAACATGTCCCGACACGTATTTACTGAGCCGACTGCACCTGTGCGACGGCGAAATTGTGAGCTACTACTGAAATTCACTGGAATCTCGATAACGATTCATATGCTAGAACCATCATAATTTCAGTCCTTTTGACCCCCTGACCTAGGGGATCGAACTGATAATATAGCGTATGCTAATTCTTAGATAAGCCTAATTTTATTCTGAAAATAATCAAAGAATATATTTTTTTATTTTCTGCTCTTTTTGTATGCTATCCTTATCTGTCCTTTCGTTCTGATTCATATAGGACATTGATAATGTCATCAACCGAGATGGGTTGATTGCTTGTCGTCTGTTAGCACCTTCGTAACATGACAATTTTTTTTTAATTGTTAATGTTAAATTTCGCCCTTCTTTTGCGATTTTTGTTATTTTGGTAATGTCCGAATGTGTTTACTGAGCTGACTGCACCTGTGCTTTGGGGAAATGTGAGCTACCACCGAATCTCACTATCTTCTCGAGAAATATTCAATTATTTTATTTAAGCTATATTCTAGGGTACTGCTTCTGAAGAAACATCAGGATTCTTTTTTTGAAAAAAAAAAAATTTTCTCTGTAATTTTGTCATTCTGAAATTTTGTGAAAAAAAATGTATCCTTTCGTTTTACTCAAAGTTAAAATTATGTACCAAACTTCATCTAAATCTATCCAGGAGACTTTGCATAAAAGATAAATTATAATATTCATCTTACAATCGTCAATTACAAAATGTATCGTTTATAAATATTTCCAAGATGTATGTATGTCATTATCACGTCGAAAATGCTAAAACATATTCGTATACCATTCGAGAACTCTTAGTACCTACGCTATGTTTGCGTCACTCAGTTTTTGAATAGCCCGTCTGCTTTTTGATGCCCAAATAAGATACGGTTTCAAATCTCATGTCAGTTTATTGAATGCTTTTTTGTAAATCTACCCCCGGGACGTTTGGAAATGGGACGTCTTGGGACGGGAACGATTTTCTTCGAGTAAACACTTGTGAAACATGAAGGATCGGTGTGACGGATTTATTTCCATATTTCTGAACGTAAACCTTGATATTTTGTTTGACCAAAGGTTGTAGGTAATCGTGGGTGGAATGTTTTTTCATAGATTTTCTTTCAAATCTATATAAAGCTCAAGTGAAATTAAGCAGAGTAACTGGAATTCTCTCAAAATCGAACACTACTTATTAAAAACCAGTAATTATTTTTTATGTTAGGTACATTAGTGGCGAACTAGAGGGGAGACCTTTGTCCAGCAGTGGGACAGTATAGGCTAATAGAAAAAAAGTACATTTGCGGCTTAATATGTGGCGGGATTCATAGGTACCTATAGCAAAAGTAAAAAAATATATATTTATATAGGCATAAAAATAGCACTTTTGAATCGTCATATACTTAATTATAACTAAGTTGATACCGCCTCCAAAGCGCAAGTGGAGAAGAGGCGGCCTAACAAACTTCATTGCTGAATCAACCCTTAGGGTACTATAGATTCAGAAACTATGAATCTGAAGACTTTCATATGAAAAATTTCAGATATTTAGAAAAAGAAACAATGATCTAAGTAGTTAATCCTTCAACGAAGTTATTGCGTCAATTCTAAAACCAATTTTAATAAAAATCGCCGTGATTGAAAGATCAATCATCTTTACAATAGTCGTGACACACGTTTAAAGATAGGTAGTAACATTATTATTGGTACCTAACTCAAAAGTAAATCTAACATCTATCGTAAATGCCACAGTATACGTGAAAATCTATTACGTAACACGACGATACGTTGTTGACTACAAATACGATCCCATCAATCCAGTTAATCTACAAATTGGACATAACTCCTGCTTAGTCCGGGTGCTCGGTGTCTAATTCCCTTCTGAAACACTAGATCGTACTAATGGAATGCCGTACTGCCTCAGAGGTCGAGCTGTTGAGATGGCTTAGTATGTATGTATATGTATATTCTGATGATAGACTAAGTTACAATTGTCAAAATGATCTAAATCTTATCAAAATATTTATAAGTTCATGAATTATAATACTGATATCAATTTTATGGCTTCAAGATTCAGCTAATATTATTCAATAATTACAATGTGAATTTCGAACACATAATTTTGGAGAGATCAGGGTACGAGTAAGTAGGTACCTACATGGTGCGAATTTCAAGGGACCAGTGGGTTCCGGCCCCATAAATTAAGTATTTTTTTATAACATACTTACTTAAGGCGGCAAACGAATATGCGGGTCACCTGATGGTAAGCGATCACCACTTACAAGTCTTGTAATACCCCTGGTGGTCAAATTGTCTATGGGCAGCGGTGATCGCCTACCATCACGTCTTCTTAAAAGGCCGGCAACACTTTTAGAGTGTTGCCTGGCCTTTCAAGAAGCTTTCAAGAAGAAGACGTAGATTCGTAAGACATGTACCTCTCTCTCTCTCTCTCTCAGCCTAAAGACGTCCACTGCTGGACAAAGGCCTCCCCCAAGGATTTTATCCACAGGGGGTTTTGCCATAAGACATGTACCTAGTCGTGTGTATATCGTAGTACGACATGAAATGCGAAAAGCCACGTATATCGTAGAATATCCTATATAGTTCAGTATTTAGATAGGTGCATGATGTAGACATCGTCCATTAGAATAAAGACAGAAATATATCGAGTGAAGCCGAAGTGGCACGGCCGTTGTCCACCTGCGACTGACTAAAGAGAAGTTATGAGTTTCCATTTTGTCCTCAGAGCATCTCTATACATCTGTAGATAGAAATGTTAAGTTATTAAGGGTGCGTGCGTGCGTAGGCAGCGCCCTCAATTTTTTTTATCATATTACTCAACGAATAGACTAAATTTCAAAAAATCCCATAATCTGTACCTTAATACTGATTTTGATTATGTCTATGCATTGGTTTCAAGTACGTACCACAATGTTTACGTTTTTTTGTTGACAAACCAAATCCTAAAAGCAAAGTAACAAAAACCATTGAGAGCATCTAAACGAGGTGCAGACTTCGATTTTATCTTCAGTTTTGACGCTAAGCTAGAATTTCTTGAGTCTAAGCCAAGATGGCCGTCGAACCAGACTGCCAGTACGAGACTCGAGTGCGGAATTTTAAAAACTATTGCAATATTGCAGGCGACGTAGCTTCGAAACAAAGTGTAAATAAGGTGACGAGACGTTCGATTTGAAAATATTCCTAGTAATTTATGTTTCTGGTTGCTGATACAAGCAAAGAAACTTTGTCGATTGGAGAACCTAGCAAACTACAACTGAAATGTATGATTTTGATTGTTTGATTTATTTTGTTAGTAGACGAAAATTTTGTGTGTACGAAATAAATGAAATCTGTATGTTGTATGTTTGAAATAAAATCATTTTATGTGTTTGTACATGTATGCTTGCTTGTTTTGTGTGTGTATGTATGCTTAGATTTTTTGTATCATTTAGATATTTTGTCTCAGCAACCGTTACTGCAGGTTACACAACCATGCGAAACCAAAAGACGCCAGTAATAAGACTTATTTTTTAGAAAATAGTTTCTATCAAAATGCTCGTCATTAACCAGCGATAGATAAGTACAATTTTAGTATTTGTCTGAGCTAGAACCAGGTCATCCAGAATCCTATATAAACATTTAGAATAGAAAAACAGAATACGAATAAAGTTAATATACTCGTAAAGAAAGACATAATTTTCAATTCCAAATTCAATAATTTACAGCACTTCTCAAACTTACTTAAACAAATGCGTATTCAAGTGAAGTTAGTCATAAATTGTATCACAACAATATTGAGCTATATTCAGCCCATCGGGTGGGCTCCTCAATGGGTTATGGGCTAAATTTCACAATAGGCACATTGAAAAATGACATTTTTATTGAAGACGTAGACTGGTGAGTCAAAATACTGCGATTTTACGATCCCCAAGAGGTTATAAAGTGAAATTTATGACTTATTGATATAAATTGTTAGTGGCAAAATGAAAGGATTTGTTTTGAATGTTTATTTGTTTGATGAAATGTTACATTCTCTACTTGATGTAGGTAATTTATTATTCCTTAACATGCAAAGACTATGGAAACGATGAACATGGTCGAAATGGTCAGAAATGTTGATAAAAAGCAAAGGCCAAGACGTGTGGAAGAAAGTTGTTAAGGCTTTGACCAACGGTAGGATGTAGTTAATAAAAAAGCTACGTGTTCTATTGATTGAAGGTTCAAGATTCGGGTGTAGCAGCAGGCGGTTAATAAGCTTATAAAAATTGACTGTGTACAAATTCAGACCGTAACGTACGATACGACGCAAATTTAATACATACGACATGTGAAACTAAAAATGGTTGTTATGAAACATGCATTACCCTGAATATATTTTAAGGCAACTCAATAATAGCACCCTTTCCAACTGCCAACTTTTTCAAACTGTCAAATTCCAACTGCCACACAACTTTAAAACCGAGTAAATATTCCAATTGAAATCGTTGGGAGAATCTCGCTACATTAGACCTCATCTCTATCTCCGGGCAAGATTGTGATCAAGAGCAATACCATCTTTTATTTAAAAAAATTGATTAAAACTAATATGAGACATACTAGAAGCTTCCACTCCTTCCTGTTTGGCCAAGATCCTCTTTGGGTCGTCGAGTCATCGAAGTAAGTAAGTAACTTGAGAAATAGTCATACTAATAATTAATATGGATTCTATCTGCAGATCAGAACTAGTCGGCGGTTCCGGCTAAAAACGCACGTGAGTATCCGTATTTATAAGGACTAAGAAGAATATTCCAAGTTAACAAATTATGAACACCACTCGAAAGTAGGGGTTAATCAAGACACCCGATACTGGCATAACAGGAATTAATTGCACGCAGAAATTTATATAAAGCGATTCTTCTTGCTAAGTGACAGGCATTTGTCTTAGGTGGATTCAATTTGTAAGCGGTAGCGGGAGCGAAAGCAATAAGAATAGAGACAAGTTATAATAGTTACGATAATTTAGTCCAGAATTTTGTTTCCATTTCTAAAGCAGCAATAAATTGATGGAAAACTACATTTTTGAAAATGTCACAATGGATGGTCTGCAATAACTTTCCGTTCGAGAAGATTATTTAAACATTTTTTACAGTCCTACAAAGCTTCTGTCAAAAATATTATCTGACCACACTTAAGTATCCGTATTTAAGCCGTAATGTCTATTTCTTACGTTAATTTTAATCAAACCTTTATTGTATAAAAATACAAAATACACATACAATAGGAGGGCTTAATAAATATAAATAAATAAAACGTTTATTTCTCCCACAAAAGTAATTACATAAAAACTTATATCTAAGAAAGTACTCAAAAAAAAATTTTTGTTACATACATAATATTCAAAAAGCAATGAACCGTTTTTACAATCAGTATGTGGGAGACTGGTGCCTAAGCTAGGCAAAGCCTGTATTTCAGGTCACCAGGTAATCAAATTAACTGACTAATTTTTATAGGTACTATTTTATCACTTTGAGGTGTCACTTTCTGCTTCAGCAAACTCTAGGTTTATTCAATGACAAATGTTACAAACAAGAACTAATCAATAACAAATAGTATACAGTTCCACCAAACGAATGATCTAATCAGATGATGTAATAAAAAAAATGAATTATTGCTTAAACGAATAACAGGAATTTATCCAATGACAAAATGCTTACATTTGAGTAAACTCAGTTCTCTTACGCTTACAGTTCCGCTATTTTCTTATAACCCAAACCTCTTCCTAAGATATTGGATGCCAAAACCTTCTGTCAGCGTTACTATAAAGACAGGAGAATAATGGCCAATGATGCGCAAGATGGTAGGAAACTTTGCTGCTGGAAAAATTGGCCAAGAAATTGACAAGAAAGTCCAGAAAAGGCTTTATAAGTTTAATGATTATGTTATCAGACAACAAATAAAAAAGAACAAGACTAAAATCCAATAAATACTCTATATTTTCCGGGATAACGTAATCTAAGGATACCATATCACACACATCTATTTCTGACACGGTGTAAGTTAATGTAGAAAAAATAAACTTACATTATACATGACTACTTGAACCTTGTAATGAAAATACTTACTCCTTACCAGTCGCTAGAAACATTAAGTAACTTTTGTCTTGTTGTGTGATTTTTGCGTAGGTTTAGAATAGGTAATATATACGAGAAGGTTGGCGTAGATATAAGGAGGCCTATAGATACCCAGCAGTGGGTCACTAAGGCTGTGGAAGATGATGATAAGAATAATTCGAGTCTGTAGATTCGAACCTTTCCTGACATCATTAGATGGTAGGGCCAAAATCAACATCAACTTACCTCTTCGAATAAAAATATAGATACCTTGAATTCGGGAGCAAACTACGGCTCGGAAAGCTTGTTATATACCTACACGAGTATAAAGATAGAAGCTGTTAGAATAGTTGACGTACAGACTAGCAAACAAATGCACCGCCTGAACTCTCCGCTCCCGAGCGCAGACATTTCTCACTGCCAACAAGGAACTCCCAGGAATTATTCTCAACTAGATATATTTACTTACTAACGGGAATATCCACTGAATTGAGAATAAAGACGTAGAAGTGTCAAAGATGCGTGATTCTGTCGCTGTCTTTATTATTCCTTCTATGCTTTAGTTTCTTCTTCTAAAGGTGCCTCTCCAACTAGTGAAGGTTAGCGATTAACATACTCAAGTCCTTCTTGTCCTTAGCTATGGTTTAGTTTACTCACATCTAATTTCATTTTGAATTTGAACTACATAGGTTTTGCAGCTGTATTATTTTAAAAGTACCATTGTTAGGGCGAATGGTGTTTTCGTTTTGAAAGATTGCAGAAACCGTTTTTAGTTGTTCTATTCTTATTTCCGTGGGCGAATCTAGCTATCCTGCATTTAATTCCTCTTTTTAAAAGCACGAACCCGTATTTAGGTCGGTTCTTTTGTTTTTTGATTCAAATCGAACCTCGAAGGAAAAACTGCTTAAGTAGTTACCCAAGATTTAAAAACTAAATTAGAAAACATCTCAATGCGATAAACAAGAACTTAACATTATTTTTTTCATGGTAGTCCACGCGAACAAAGTAACAGGAATCAGCTAGTTTAAATCATATTTTGTAAATTAATTTCGGTACAGTTCTGTTCACAAATGTACTATGTCAATGTTTTTTTATGTTTTTTTTTTCTATCAAGTGACCGATAGGCACTTGAGCAGGTGACGAATTTGCAATTTTTGTTCCAGGGGACGAGTAGGTACTTTCAAAATAAATAAAAAATGTTTGGTCTCCTGCCGGGGGACAAATGAGTACCTTTATAGGGGCCGAATCTTCAACTTTTATTCCAGGGGACGAATTTTAGGGTGCGAGTGGGTACCGACTCGACCATCATAAATTTGTTAAATTGTTTTAATATTTAACGCTTTTGTCTGAAATTAATACAATAAATTTGCAACATAATACCTATTTATAAAATATAATACAAATCACATTATTAAATTTTACCTACCTGTTGCATGACAAAATACATATAATGCTTGCAATTGAATTTTCAATTCAATTGAAATTAATCAAACTTCACAATATGCATAACAGTTTTATTTCATTTTTAACTTCGAATATCAGAATGTTTAATTAAAAAACATTAGTTTCACATGCAAGTTTTTTGAACAGGTAAAATTTTGTTTTTAAAACTGACTGAAGATCTTATTGGGTACATATCACGAAATGGAAGCTTTCCGGATCGTCTGGGGCGTTAACTCTGAATTCACAGCTATATTAAAGCGTCTAGTTACGTTGGTCTTGCATTCATAAGTCATAAAGCTCAATTCAGCTTAGCCTCACAAGCTAAAGCCGCTGATACACTGGAGCTTTCACGTGTAACGAGCATTCTAGCGAGCATTCTCGTGAGCATTCTAGTGTGAAGACGGACGACTGAATTAGACGCCGCTGGTTGTTGGTTCATTTTCTACATTCATTATAAGTATATACTTATAGCTATCTTAGGCTACTCACCACACAAGTGTACCACCACTTGTAAAGTGACGTCTTTGGGGAAATGCAGCAGTGGAGTTTGTTGCGCCGCCTTTTCTCCACTCGCGCTTTGGAGGCGGTGGTAACCTAACCTTTAAGTAATTTTATGACGTCAACTAGCTAAAAAACAAGAACATAACGATTTAAAAGTGCTATTTTTAAGGGCCCGTACTAGGCTAGATTGCTTCACATGATCGTCTGTAATATCTACATTAATGTAAAACTGAATGTAAAATTAAGATATAGCAAACTTCAGGACTAGCACGAGGGATTATGTTACTCAAAAACACGATTGCATAAAATTTTCTCGATAGAAAAAAATTGCGAAGTTGCCTCCAAATCACCTATAATTAACACTTTAAACTGCTATTATTCAAGCAATACATTAAATAAAATAAAGATTGAAAATTTTTGTATAAAGTACTCTATAGATAAGGCAGGGATTATGTTACTTACTTTTTTAAATATCTTTTTATAAAGCTTTTAAAAAAATAATACGTATAATTGCCCGCATGCTTTAACCATCCGCCTCTGAGCCGCCGCGCCGCCCGCGACCCCGCGAGCATTTATTTAGAACGCGGATTGGATGCGTGCGGGCGAACTGGGTAGCGGGTAGCGGGGGAAAATCTTAGTTGTCATTGGCCTAGTGCGGGCTCTTAAGCATGTTTTTTTTTTGTTTTTTAATATTATTTTTAAGCCTATTTAAATAAAAACCTTTGACTTTGACCATATTAGCGAAACCTCAGTAAATTGGATTTGTTTTTTTTGCCGAGACGAACAATTTTGGTAACATACGCGAATGTCAAGTCTGACATGTTCATCTAGAATGCATGTTTTAGAGTTTTTGCTAGAATAAACGTGAAAATGATCATAGTTCTAAATTAAAAATGGTGAATGCTCGATGAACTGTTACAAGTGAATGCTCAATACGTGTTTTTGTTTGTTACATGTCACATAGAATCGTGTCCTAGGTCTAGATAAGTGATGGAAATGACACGCCTTAGCAAGAAATAACCATTGACGAAATGACGCATGTCTAAGCCGTCAGCTCAACCATTTACAGCAAACGATATTATTATACTTACTAATTGGAACCCCGGCTCATAACTTCCCAGAATCATTACATTAGCCACGCTTACTGGAACAAAGACATCCTATATAATTATTCCACACGATCGACTGGGGTCCCCGACCCTATTAAGCCATTTCCTATAAACCGTACCTAAATCCTCATTACAAATTAAATTGTAGTTCCTGTAGCTACGCTAAATACTACGTAATCGTATTAAATTGATACCGAATCGTATCGATGTATTAGTAGAGAATAGTGATGGGAATTCTGCCAAATATCGGTAAGTGTATTGGCGCCGTGTCGTAGTTATTTCCCGTTTTTAACTTAAACATTGGCAAGTATCAGCAAAACAATTACAAAGAGAAAAACCATAAGTACGAATATCATAACAAATTACTTTTTAAATTTAAATGTATTTTGAATTAGACATAAGTAGTCATCACGTGTATGCATAGTTTTAATTTGCCGCTAGTCGATTAGTATCCCATACAAAAGTAGTCACATGATACCTTCATTGACATATCATTTAATTTTGATGTTGTAATCCTAAATATAACCATAGTATAAATTTACCAAAACAATTTCATTTCAATAGAATTAAATAAATGAATATGAGCGGTAGCCTTCTAAATAAATTCTCAGAAAAATGACGCAAGTAAATCAATTTTGTGCGTATAAAATTAGTTAATTATGCTATCGATTTTTAATTCCCAAAGTTAAAGCTTAGTGCTCTCTTACGCCATATAAATAGCCTCTGTGCAAAATTTCAAGTTTCTTCGTTTAGTAGTTTAACCTCTGCGTTGATATCCCAATCATTCAGTCATCATCCAATTAAATATAATATAGAATTGAATAGATATCGATAGTCGATAGTCATCAAAGGCCGTCCCTACAACAACATCGCAATGAGTAGGTAACGAGCATGTAATTGATCAGCGAAGCGTTCCAGTGCAGAGAATAAGCATGCTCCGTGATTTACTGGCTGCTCATTGTCTTGGATATATACGGTCAGCTACACTGAACTATGATATGAAATCAAAGAATTGTCAAAATTGCATGACACATAACTCCATAAAAATAGGAAGCGCGCTCCCTTTTAGAACTACAATAACGAGCTGGCCGCTCTTACCATCTACACACTAAAAAAAATAGTGTGTAGGAAGACGTCAATCCGATTTTTCGTATCCAAAAACGCCATTGCGCAAGATTCATTTCTGCATTCCCGCCCCCCTCCCTCAGACTGACACCCCCGCTCGTGGCACGGTCGGTTTGCATACAAACATTGCCATATTTCAAATTCTATCGCCGCGCAGCCCTTCCTATTGCTATGCATAACTCTTAATGAAAACATAGAAGTGTTAAAGAAAAGTGATTTAGGGCGCTGGACAGACGGAAAAGACAAGATGCAGACGTGGCGCAGACATATGTCTCTTCCCCGTCCCTTTCATATGAAATGTATAGAAGCGTCGCAAAACATAAAGAAAAGGGCGCAGATACCATGCTTACTCGTCTGCTCCCCGTCATTTCAGTCTGTCCAGTGCCTAAGCGATGCATAAATGAGTCTGTGGATTTGACACCAGTGAGCTGACTCATCCACACTGACATTTTGATACAGATCACGTCTTTATACCTTACGGGGTAAACAGAGCCAGGAGTCGTGAGACTTGAAGCCCATGTTTAGCTGGATAGTCGGCTTATTGTTAAATTGAGATTACATTCGAATTTCTTCAAAATACTGCCTACTTCAGTCCTTCCTAATTTGAAGTGTTACAGATACGCATAATTTTTTGTGATAGGATGATAGATGTTCCTGTCAGATGGAATTTCCATTTGCCTTATTATTTCGATTTCTATGGTCATTTATCTGGGTCCATACGTAATTGCCTTTGAGGCTATGCGTTAATGTGCTATCTAAAGATACATTAGTATGCAATAATGTTTGTTAATGCTTAATGATTTGAATCTCTCTGTAAAGTCTTTGCAGAAAGGAAATTCGAGTATTAAAACATGCTGTTTAGACAATCCCACAAAGTTTGCATATGTCCTATGATGTTACTCAAGTATATTAAAGATCTGAGATATTTGTATATTTTATGACCATAAAAAAACAACAAAAGGCAAATGTATACATACCTTCGAGAATAAAGGACTTCCGCGCGAGGAGTCCGTATTGCTCTATATATTATCTTAATAATATTTTTGTATTAAAATCTAATATTTACATATGAAAGTAACACATATTGAAATTACATTAAATTGACGCGTATTAGAGTTATTATGTATTTACGTACCAAATTACTAGTATTTAGTAAAATCGATTTACAATAACGCCAGCCATCATCACTTCGAACAGCTTTTCAAGTGGAAAAAGCTTCTAAGCCTTCTTGAAAAGCCTAATCCCCAACACAAACTATGCTGAGGCCTATTTAGAGAGCTTTGGAAAGCTCTATAACCTTTTGAAATGAGGACCCGGTAACAATAAGGGCTTTCCGTCAGGATTCCCTCCCCTTGTCTCCCACATCAAGCCTTCCTTATTCCATTACAGCTGAGATATTCAGTACGCTTGGCTTTAAGGGGAAGCTCTTTGGGATTTTTTGTTGGTAGTCAAATTAAAGGATGATTTATGCTTGCTTCTTATTTTATATTTAACTTTTGTGATAGTAGAAAGCATATAATAACTCGCCATTGTTTGTTCCTAGTAGGCATTAAAAAGTTCCACAGTCAACCTTTTCAACGCATCCTTTTGCAACGTTTTCATTGCTAACATTGTTTTTCTTTTATTTTCAGGTAAATCAACGACATCGTCGATCTGTTCGTCTTTACGAAATTGCAAAGAATCCAAGCAATAAGTATATTTAGTACGTAAAATGATAAAAATGAAAAAAAATTGCCTCATTTTTAGAATTTAGCTATTAATTTGTGGTATAGGTAGTTTAAATCAATCTCCGTGAGGTAACATACACTCTAGGTACTGATTTTAAGAACTGAAATAAAGAAGGCCATATAAGTATTCTATTCAGATTGCTATTAATATTTTTTTGGGTGATCATAAAATTGAATTACATATCATTCTATTTTTATGACTACAACCTTCACCTTCAAGATTATTAATGTTAAATTTACAAAAAATATTTATTTTTTATGCCAGAGAGTGTGGTCGCATACAAAACTGCCGAAGTCTTGCTCACAAGTTAACCAAATCATCAAATTCACGCCCCTGCGGTGATCGCCTTCATGTGGACCTCATGCCAGTTTGCCTATTTCTTGTTGTTAGTCATCTACTCTCGACAAACTGGTCGTAATTATGGATCAGTCTTTTCAGACTTTGCTGCAGCTCTTGCTTTCTTAATAGTATAAAAAAATATATACAAAAGACAGCTCCCCCTTAAGCCAGAGTGTGGGCGAACAGAAAGCATTTCGGGACACCTGTGCCGCCTGTATGCAGGCATCTCATTGCTTTTAGGGCACTTTACACGTGCCGACAGCGACGGATGCAATTTCTGCTCCTTACGATTTCATGAATACGTATCTTATTGAGCGCTTGGGAAGTTCGAAAATACTTAACCGAATTGTTTGTCAATGTGACCCTATTTAACATTATTAGTACAAACAAAAATACGCGTGCTCGCCAAACGTCAACAAATCATAACGTACAGTGGACCACATGGAAGAGTATACCTTTTTTATAGTTTATCGTATTTCAGGTGGTATACTTTTCTACTACTATACATTGCTTAGCTTTAATGAGAGCTATGTTTGACACAAGACAGATGCTATAGGATAAAAATTTGCAACAAACCTAATGTCATAATAATAAATTATTAATACGATACGAATACTCACGCGTGTTGTAAGTCGAATCTAGTCGGCGGTTCCGTCTAACAACACGCGTGAGTACGCGTATTAATAAATCATTAAATCTCGTATCGGCCTCGTCCCGTCGCATACAAACGTCGTTGGGACTCTTCGACACCCTATTTGCGACAATATGCTCCATATTTTATTAGTATTGAGTCCTTTGATTGAAAACCCTTGGTTTATGACAATCATCACTGTGAATAATACTCCGGTTCGGAGGGGAGACTTGACGTATGTGTCGTAGTGAAGGGTGCCTTAAATCCTGATTCCAATTTAGTAAAAAGGGGAAATAAGTTTGTTTATTACGCTTTCACGCCTTAATTATTTTCCGAATTACAAAAAAATATCTTTATCCAGTTACAGAGGGAGATATTTACGTGAGTGAAGCCGCGAATAAATGCTAGCTTTAGCCTTCGGTTTTACACAAAACACATGAACACTAAAACGTTATTTACATGAACACAAGTTAGGATTCAACGTATTTGGTGTCATACGTAATTTTTAAGAGTATAGTTGGTATTTTATGTACATCAATGGTGGTGTTTGGCAAAGTTGGTAGGTATTCTTCGGATAAGGTCCACGGTAAAGATTTGAAATAAGACGAGTTGCTATTTTCCATTTGTGGCTTTAAACGTCGAAAGAAAAAAATCTACTAAACGTATTCTTTACCTCATAACCTCAATTTGATTAACTAGACTTGATAACGTCAATCATCACTCGACACCGGAGCTTGAAAGCTTCTTTGTTCAAAAGTTGACGGTAATGACTCCTACGCAATGTTGCATTGTTCTTGACCTTCGAATATTTTGATACTTACCCGACTGGGCAGATAAAAGAGGTTTATTTGAGTTGGTTCTCTAATTTCCTTTTCATTTAATTTTTCCTACCAATATTACAATTGATTCCGAATGTCCAAATTTGATACAAGACGAACACTACGTAAAAAATTTAAGTACTACACAGAAAATAAGAGCTTAATTAGAATCGTCCATCTGCTGTGTTGCGTAAAAACAAGATTGATTATTTAATTCATTACTGTTTGCAGCTAATCCTACAGCGGCCGTTGGGGAAATCGATCATGGCTCCCACTTCATAAGTTATGTAAAGAAACCCACGCTGTTATAGTAGGGACGCGGTGCAAGTCATATGTTGTCAGCGGGTAAAAATAAACCATTAAAATAAATACCTATCTCTTAAAATCTGATGTTACAGATACAGATAGATATAGTATTACGTCTTTAACCGTAACGAGATAGACAGAGCCAAGATTCGCGAGACTCGAATGCCATGTTTTGCTGGAGAGCGAGATTTTTGGTGGAATTGAGATTCAGAATATTGACAGGTTGCTAGCCCATTGCATATGGGAAGAAAACCTAGTTTAAAGCCCTTTTCCTTGATAAAAGGGAAGAGAAGCAGCTAGCACATAGTGCCTCCCGTTGCACAGGAATAATTTTTCGACATTCCCACAGAAGCTAAGCAAATTTTTTAGTTGAGCATGAGTTTTGATATTCTGTATTTCTGTCTATGGGAAAAAAAATATAGGCCGAATGTTTACATAATTGTCCATTAAATGTTGTCCATACATTGTTACCGATATTTTTTTAGGATATTAGACTTAATAATTTCTACTTTAGTTGGTCCCTACAATATTTAAGAGAAAAGATAAAATAGTAATTTTACCAGTAATTTATGCTAAAATCCTAATCAAAAGATTTAGAGATGATAATTACCTACATTAACCTTTTGTGACTTGTACCACAAAACATGCGTAAATTTTGTAACAACTATAATTACTGTTAGTCACAGTGGGTATTGTGTCCGAAAGACTGACTTGATTGACTGAGTCAAGGTAAATCCTTGGACTTAGTGGGTTCTCGTCGGCTATCAAGGTGAGACAGGCTGCGAGGTTTGACAACTGATGACGTGACAAAGGTTTGGCCTACGGAGCCCTTTTAGGATCAATTTATCTGTTCCTTGCTTAAGCCCTCGCTTCGCCTGCGTAAATTTCGTTTTTCATACATTTTACCCTTTCTCTCTCTCTCTCTCTTTAGTCGTATTTCCTCATGACTGAGGGTCGTGGTCATTATATGGAATGAAACACACACAACGACGCTCTTGGCAATTTTAATGGAGTGGTTTGCCATTGCCTTCTCCATTTCACACACTAGCTGATAATCATCAACCAGAATGCAGGTCACGACGTTTTCCTTCACCGGAAGCCAGTGGTGGTCGATGAAAACTAACTTCGAGTTTAGTATACAAACTCATGTAGCCAGGGCAGGATTCGAACCTGGGATTTTGCATCCACAGGCGGGGCGCCTTACCACTCGGCATTTTCAAAGTTCTTTTTCTGCAAAATTTCAAGTTTTTACGCTCGGCTGTTTTTGGTATATGCGTTGCAATGAGTCAAAAGGTACTGATATTCGTCCCCTGGAATAAAAGTTGCAGATTCGGTCCATATAATTCATTCGTCCTCCGGCAGGAGTCTAGTCAATTTTTATTTATTCTATACCAGTCAGTCAGCGTCGAATTTTTATGTAGATTACTTAAATGTACATAATTGATACATTAATGGAAGGAAATACCAAAAGAGTGATTCAGTTATGATTATGACTAAGTACTACACCCGGATTTAAAAGCGTTGGACATATTGACAGATAATGATTTAGCAGAGCGTTTATTTCATGTCTATTCATAGATGTTGACGA
Source organism: Ephestia elutella (assembly GCA_018467065.1). NCBI lineage: Eukaryota > Metazoa > Arthropoda > Insecta > Lepidoptera > Pyralidae > Ephestia > Ephestia elutella. Next base: position 16,348,389 of record CM031588.1, read on the forward strand.
TTGTGGCAACACCTCTTAAATGAGTCAACGTAGTAGGTACAGTGCCAAAAAGAGCATTAGTGGTAGAAAAGCGAACTAATATTGTAGCAATTAAAATTTCTTATTTAGAACTTAGGTGCCCAAGTAACATTTGATTCGGGTCTAGGTTGTAAAAAATGCCTTTAGGTTCGAAAACGGTCGTTAGAAGGTTATTGTTATGCTATCTGGTAGTAAAAAGTATTTGAGAATGATTAATAAGTCTTAAAACTGGGTCTCTATTGTTTCCCCTAATTTTTTGTACTCCTAATGTAGTTTGGTGCACAAACTTTTAGTACAACATTGTTTCGTACATTATTATGAATTCTAATTTAGTTTAGCCTATTTTTGATTCGCCTAAGTTTTTATCGCCGTATATTTACTTTTCAAATAAGTCATTAGGCCTAATAATTGATTATTTCTAATATTCACAAATACTAATTAATATTTCGTACAAAACAATTAAGCACAAAATTGTAACACCTAATTATTTCTGTTATAATAATTTCTGATAATTATTACAAAGTATTTAAATCTAATAGGGGCGGGGACTAAAATTAAACATTGATGGATTTGTGTTTGATAAATGTCGAGAAGTAAAAGAAAGTTACATTAGGCATGTGAACTAAAGCGTGCAGCATGCAAGCAAGCATACATCATGCAAGAAAGCCTGCAGCATGCAAGCAAGCATGCCGCATGCAAGCAAGCATGCAGCATGCAAGCAAGCATGCAGCATGCAAGCAGGCATGCAGCAAGCAAGCAAGCATGCAGCATGCAAGTATTTCTGGGTGGCTCCACCAGAAGACTCGCTCCGTCGGCCCTTCGATTCATTCGTGCACTCGACCTCGCTACGCTCGAGAGGTCGCCGGCTCGCTTCGCTCGCCACCTCCCCCCCTCGCTGCGGTTCGGCCTCGTGCCCTCATTTCTCTCAGGACCTCCTTCGCGAGCTTCTGGTTCCGCGCGAAGGAATAACACTCTAGTATAGGGCAAACTTGAGCCACGTGGAGTCGGGGTGCTCTAAGTCGGATCTGTGACTTATCAAGATTTTTAGGAATTATTATTAGTAGTGCATTACTAACATCATTCTGAAAATGATTGACGACAGACTGGACTGTTCTTATCTCCGGCACTGTTGTGATAGACATGTCACAGTACCCATGCCGGTGAGAAATAGCTAATACTTAGTAATAATTAAATTTACTAATATTCAATTAGTTATAATTATAAGAAGTGATTATTACAGCAAGTAATAATTGTCTCAAACAAATTTATACGAGGATATCGTTACGTGTAAAAAATTAAAAGCCAAACGATTTTAGAACATCTAATAATAGAGACTCAAAAATTGCATCTAATAATTATTAGGCTAAATTATTATTGTGCAAAAACATCAATTAGGCGAGACAATAATTGTGCATAACATGTTTAGGCCAATAAGGTTCGGCGAAGTGAAATTAGAGACAAAAATTTTAAGCGAAACAAAGGGCACCCCTTAAAACTAATTGTTTATTACTACAACCTTCAAGCCGCGGACAAGAGTTTAAATTAAAGTAATTTTGACAAGTGTTTCAAGAGCATTAAGACTTAGGATCTCATAGTTGTCGTAGACTCCTGATTAGGTTCTGAAAAAGCTAGCACTATGCTTAATTGTGATCTAAAGGTTAAAATTGTAGGTTTGATAAAACTATAAAGTTATGGAATGTTGAACTCGCCTTTAAGTAATTTCTAAAACTTACTATAAACCTTTAGGCTGTATTTAGTTGTCCAGGCAAACTAATTTTGACTGCTTGGTAAAAATCCAAACCAATAAGATATTGTTTATGAGCTGAAGGCATAATTAAAGTATTTCAAGAATATTCTAAAGCTTTAAAGGCATCCTCAAAAAATATCAGTTGTCTCCCTGACTTCAAAGCAACAGCATCGATTGCAAGATAGTGTTGCAGCAATAGTGTTGACTATCGATAGTATTGTCAATAGTATTGTAACCTTGAAAAATAGTTACACTATCGATAAGCCTATCGATAGTATCCATAACATCGATAGTATCGATAGTATCGATATCCAATAATTTGCAATACTATTGATGATAACCCAAGCTATCGTTTATTCCTTTTCGATACTATTGATGTATTCTAATAAATACTATCGATACTAATGACACTTATATTTCAACAAACAACCAATCGATAGTCAAACTATCGATAGTCCGGCAACGCTATTGCAAGATGAACCGGCACAGATGATTCGGTCGGCTTCTACAACTAAATCTTCTTCTTCTTCTCTTCTTCTTCTGCGGCTCATTTCGTCCACTGCAGGACATAAGCCTCCTCCAATGCACGCCAAGCTTCGCGATCTTTCGCAATCCTTCTCCACAATGGGCCTCCAATTTTGGCGATGTCATCGCTCCAGCGGGCAGCTGGTTTGCCCTGCTTTCTTCGCCCCATCCACGGCCGCCAGTCCAGTAATTTTCGGCCCCATCTTCCGTCCTCCCTTCGGCTTATGTGACCTGCCCATTTCCACTTCAGAGTAGCTACACTTCTTGCTATATCAGTAACTTTTGTTAGTCTTCTGATTTCGGTGTTTCGCACTCTGTCTCTAAGGGAAATACCGAGCATGGCTCTTTCCATAGCCCTTTGCGCCACTTTTAAGCTGTGCATAGATTTTGCAGTAAGGGTCCAGGTCTCACAGCCGTAGGTCATTACTGGGAGGACACATTGGTCAAACACTCGACGTTTTAGGCTCATTGGTAGTTTACTCTTGAAGACATCATCCAACTTTCCGAATGCAGCCCATCCCAGTCGGATTCGCCTCTTAACCTCCAGTTCTTGGGAATTTTTGTGCAATGTGAGCGTCTGGCCAAGGTATGTGTATTGGGATACTCGCTGGATTTCGTGACCATTCACCACAATGCTGTCCACATCATCCCCGCTCATGAACTGAGTTTTAGACGTGTTCATCTTTAGGCCTATCTTACTTGAGGCTAGCTGTAGGTCCTCAAGCATGCTTTGCAACTGATCCACGGAGGAGGCCAGAATAATGATGTCGTCAGCAAACCTTAAGTGTGTTAGCCACTCTCCGTTGATATTTAAGCCTTTCCCTACAACTAAATCTTAAAAGCAACTAAATATGCTCAGCGGTTGTTTTCGCGACTCGTAAGTTTTGAACTACTCCTGGCGATAACCTTAGAGCTGCGAAAATAGCTTAGTCGTTTTAACTAGCTCTGCGTTATAACCCTTAGCTCCTAATTTGGCAAACATTAATAGCTAGTAGTTGTTACAATCCTAAAAAGGTTAATTAAAATGCTCTCTAGTAATTTGTTAACGACAGCCATATTTTTTTAATGAAATAATTATTTTTTTTTAAGCAAATAGCAATATTTTATCCAAAAGGCAATATTTAGAAACGTATGCTGTACGATTTAAAATATAATGCTTTTTCTTTGAATAGAAGTTTTATTTCCAATACGATTTGCCACCAACCACTTCATTTTATACTCATATTGCATTAAAATATCTTGTAAATTTTTAACTTTCGAAATGCCCGTCTCGTATAACCAGCCAATTAGCCTAACATTTCACAATAAAGTGCTAGTCGCAGTATTTTTATAATATTGCCTGACTTCAACAAGCTCCAAATTATTTCGTTATGAATACATCACTCATATCTCGCCATTTTAAAACTTGTTACATGACAGCTAGGAAATCGCCATTTATAAATAAAGTATTTAAAGCCACGATTGGTGTTTTGTGTAAAAATATCTTAAACAGAAACATTTTAAAACCCCCGATTCTTGAAAAGGCATTTATTCAAGTCCATCAAAAAGGTTTTAAGTTGTCATAGGTTACATCCAAGATTAATTTATAACTTTTAAAGCTGTCTATACAAGGTTATATTAACGTTAAATTAAGGTATTCTGATAAGAACTATAGGTTTTGCTGTAGCTCTCGAAAAGGTTCTAAAACGTGGGCCCTTTTTGCACACAGGAGGTTAATATAAGGTTAACATAATGTTATTGAGTCTATTAAGACTTACTTCCATACAAAGGTTCTAGAACCTTTTTAAAATCTTTCTAAAACCTAAAATGTTACTTGGGTGGCCCCCTCACTCGTGTGCAAAAGATCCTAACGCGCTAATTTACAGGTCCGATTCGATTTTCGGTTGAATTCTTTCTGTGTTTGATATGGACATTCATAAGGAAAGTTATATGTGTTACAAAATCCCGAAATTCCTACAGGAGCACAGCCATGTGTCACAGCTAGTGTATTTTTCATTCATTTATTCCGCGGCAAATTCCTTTTATTTTCCATACGCGAAGATAACATGTATTTTCAGATCAACATTGCTCTCGTATAAATACAGTTGAGTTCAAAGCTATTATTATAATAAACATACCGTCTGTTTGTGTGTGCGACGCGATTATTCCAGTAAAAGGTGAACTCAGTCGGAAAACTGCTATTTAAAGCATTCTCAGATTGTTTGAAGTACCCACATTTTCATAGAGTGCCAGCCCGAGTTATGTTTTAGTATGGGGCGAGATCCAGTTATGGCGCCCCCCTGGTTGCCTATAATATACAATTAGTTGTGCATGCACGTTCAAGCATGGAAACGAGAAGTTCTCGATAACATAATTAGGTCTATGTAAGGCTAGTTTAGCTTTTTTATTGATAGATGGCGTTTTATGTTTCTGTTTATTTCTAAATCGCACTATGACATCGTTTTCACTAATAATAGCCTGTAAAATCAAATCATTAAATTTATTCCTCGTACTTGCATGAGCAGTTTAATTCAGGGTTACAAATAAGATTGTGCCGTCACTTATATAGGTGAGTTGGTTTTGATATTATTATGTGTCTATAAAATGATGTATGAAATGAAGTGCATTTTGACGCCCCCTCTGGGACTTAGCGACTGGGGCGGCCGATCAGTAGGGCCGCCCTGTTTCTGTACATAAGATGTGGTGATTATAATATTCTGTGATAATGAATTATCTGTTCTTGTATATTTCCTGCTTTAAATTAATAGGCTTATACTCGTATGTGTCTTATTACAAACATTTTTTTCAAGACAGTAAGCTCGACTGCTAATTTTAGAGAAATAACATTCTTACAAAATTGCGCAGAAAATTGCAGAATACTTAACAGCTATTTAATCTGTCTTAGGTAAAACTGGACAAGGTCTGTTGGGTCAGCGTATGACTTATAAATATTTGGCCGTAAGGCTGATCAATTTAAAAAGTTTTTTACTAAGTCATGATCTAACATCCTATATTTATATCTGTTTATTAAGTGACCCTCCATAGACTCTATGTGGCGGAAATAAAGGTGAATTTGCAATGAATTTATGTATACTTATGTACTGTTAACCGTACTGTTAAATCCGGGTACATTCATATTAATGTTGTTTGGTATTTCCGGTTATCAAAGCGGGATATTTTACCAGCATGACTTGACAAATTATTCAAGCAAAATTTATTGATCTCAGTTGTAAACAGAAACTATATTTTTGGAAGCGCATCATTTCTATTTAGTTATCAAAAACTGCGCCCCGGGGCTCCGGTTCCGTAGGAATTTCGGGATAAAAAGTACCCCATGTGTTATTTGTTACTATATGTATCATTATACCCGTGTCCCAAATTTCATAGAAATGCGTCCAGAAGTTTTTGCGATAGAAACACATCCAAGCATCTATCATCAGCGTCTTGGTATTTTTATTTATAACACCAGAAATTGTTATACTTAATTTGTGGTGTAATAAAGGATGTAGGAAGGCCGATATTTAATCGCAATTTGATGTGTAAACAATTCGATATAAAACGAAAATTAACAAAATGAATAGCGATCGAGTTGTGGTTAATCTTACTAAAATAACGAACAGGATTATTGGAATTTCTGCTGTAAATCATACATTATTACGGACCTTTATTATCGTTTACCGTGAAACCTTTGCTTTTGAAAGAGTTAATTTTGTTAATGCAATGTTGTTTTAATTTGCCTCCCGATACAGCTCATCCTCAAATCATGGGGGCCTAAATGAGTACATATAGTGAGCTTTAAAAATAATTTCCTACCATTTACGTAAAAGTTGGAATTATCTCCCCTGCTATTGTTTTCGAGACTAAAAGGAGCGTGAAAAGATTTATTCAGGGTCAGTAACACTCTCGTGCCATCTCTGTTGTTGCAGCCGTCCGTAAGTTGCGGTGGCCGCTTTCCATCAAATGGGCCGCATACCTACTCAGTAATATATGTAAAATCTGTCACTCCTTATTACATAAAATGTGATGAGGAGAGTGAACTAACTTTACATATATAAAAAAACACGACTGTACGAACAACCCACATGAACTCTCTGCTCAATCCTAAGGTTTGACTGTCAGACAATGCTTTTAGCATTAAGTCCACCTTTTGTACTGTACTTTTGTATGAGTGTACAATTAAGTTTAAATAAATTAATAAAAGACTGTAGTTCTCGATATCACAGAGCCTTTGTTACAATAGCCTAAATTCTTGAACAATTCTAGTTTCATAACAGCACTCTGCCAAAGATTTCAAATACAAAATGAACCTTAAAATTTAATGAAGAATGTCATATTTCCGAACAACAATATTTCTCCGGAAGTAATCAAGTAAGACTTGTGTAATTCAATTTGTCGAATTTTCCGCCATCTTGTCTTGGAAATTGTTACAATCGCGGTCCTTGTTTAGAGTCGGAAGCGGCCAATCAAGTTTATTGAAAAGTTGAAAATCTTCAAATCAAATGGTAATCTAAGTAATTAATTTGTAAGGAAAAAATATAGCAAAACAAGTTTTAAAAGCGGCTTCGCCCGCTTGTGCAAGTGTACTTACTCTTTATAAAAACCTCTGCAAAATTTCACATCGACGACAACTGCTGAACACTACCACTATTTGTATAAAGTTTAATTTCGAGGTCAAAATCAGAATGTTTGTTTAAGGAGTTTGAGGTTTGAAAGATCTTTGTTTAATGTCCAGATCAAATATTTACAACTTGTATTGTAGCCAAGTTGTGAAAAAATACTCGCATATGTTATGCAATCTCTGACACTATCCACCAAGTATTTTTATTTCTATCCAGCACATGATCTTGCTCTTACACATTTTCGTCTCTTTTCACCAAACCTTTTATTTTCACTCAGAACTAAATGCCATAAATTTTCATACCCCTAGTTCATTTAATAGCTTGTACCAAATTAAAATCACAAATTATTGGCTTTTCCTAATTTCCAAAACTGGAAAGCTCCTGTACTACACTTTATCAAAGAAACAAATATTAGTAAATTATCACACATTTATTTTTCAATGACACCTAACACAATTAGTATAAATCTTAATTTATTTATTTAATTATTGTAGGCAATCTAGTTATTTACTTTTAATTACATTATCATTTACACTTTTACCACTTATTAAGCAAATGTACAAATCAGAACTATATTTACTTTATTCGAACAGCAAGTAACAAATTAAATTTTCTAAAATGGAACGACACGTCTTACGGAATGTCCACTCAGTTCGAAATCTGGAGCAAAAGTGCCGAACTGCCGAGCGATGTTGCCCTGCGTCGCCGCCTCACTTCCTATTTTTCAGTGTTGCCATGTGTTTCACGGTGTTCTCGCGCGGAAAAATATAAAGGCGACAACACTCGGCCGTCCTGCATTCATTTTCGTCCTCGAAAATGTTGAGGTCTGATGTGAAATTTGCTGAAAACACACAAAGATAAAATTTTATTTATGTCGTCATAAATTAAACAGGGTAACAGAACACACATCTTCCCGATAATGCATTGTATCTTGGGTTGTATATCAGTGTTGCACCATCTCTATGACTTTTCCGTTTCGGTCATTTATGGTTGTGACTGAACGAACCCTCAAAATGCTATTATCAAGAATTTAGGATACATTAGTTTGTTCGTACATTTACTAATGCACCCTCTGTGTGTTAAAGCACTTTTACATCAGACAGTTAAACTCTGTTTCAAAAAGAAAGAAAATAAACACTTTGCTATTATTGACAACACTCGGACTACACATATAAATAAAAATGTTTCATGCAGCTTGTACATACCATTATTAGTCTTCCAGATTGCTAATGTTGATCCATGGTTTCATATTTTCTATACACGTTATACCTTCATATCGTCTAGATGTCCTTTCAGCGCCTCTCATATCAGTCACTTTATAGCGATCGTGGCCCAAAACTTCGGTCACCTGAAACGGTCCCTTAAACAGGGGTAACAACTTGGTGCTCTGACCATCATTCGATTGGCTGGGAATTTTGATGACCACAAGATCTCCAACATTATAGGATACTGCAACTTTGCGTTTTGCATCAAACATAGTTTTTTGTTTTTCTGCGCACTTTTTAATGTTTTCATCTACTTTCTTTCTTAGCGAAGTCACATCAAGCTGTATTTCTTCCAAATCATCAAATTTGTCTGCTGACGTGTTTAGTCTGTACCCAAAAAATACTTCACTGGGCACTGCTTCAGTGGTTTTATTTATAGTGCTATTAATTCCTTGTTGGATGCTAGTAATATGTTGGTCCCACTTATTGTTATCCGTGTCCGCGCTCATAGATCGTAAGGCCTCAAGAATGGTCTGATTATACCGCTCAACTTGACCATTGGAACGTGGCATGGCTGTGGCTATCACATGATGGCGAATGTTTCTGTCTTTACAAAAGTTCACAAATAATTTGGAAGTGAAGGCGCTACCCGCATCACAAATAATGCGCTTTGGATTCCCAAAAACTTTAAACGTATTTTCTAACTGATTAATTACTACCTGGCTTTTAGTGTTTCGAACAGCGAATATAAAAACAAATTTCGTGAATGAATCTACCACTACAAGTAAATAAGTGTTGCTTTTGGACGTTTTCACAAATGGACCTAAGTGATCAATGTGCAACGTGTGGAACGGCCTGGCATACTTTGGAATCGGAAAAAGCATTCCAGCCTTTTTGCCATGAACATTTTTGTGATATATGCAATTTAAACAATTTTTAATATATTTTGTTATTACTCTCTTCATTCTTGGAAACCAATATCGAGCTCTGATCCGTTCTAAGGTTTTATCTACTGCAAAGTGTCCCACATCATTATGATTTAATCTAATTATTTGCCAAATACACTGTTTAGGTACAACCCAACGCCTACCATATTCCGTCCTGCGATAAACTTTGTTTCCTAACAGCTCGTAATCTTGGAAAATTTGTTTGTGAGTTTCGGCTTCACCGGACTCTAATAGTTCCTTGATTGCACATATATTTGGGTCCTGTAATTGAACTGATAGAAGCCAATCAGATTCAGTGATGGCCATTACAGACTCAGAGTTATTTTTGTCATTAGGAGTAGGGTTTCTACTTAATGCGTCTACATGCTGCATTTGAACACCTGGGCGATGTAAGATTTCGAAAGTAAACTCCTGAGTCTGTAATACCCATCTACCTATTCTAGCGTTAATATCTTGTTTTGTCATTGAATATCTGACTGCATTACAGTCCGTTACGATTTTAAATGTGGTTCCTAATAAATAATGTCTGAACTTTTGCAAACCAACAACAATAGCTAAGAACTCTAATTCGAAGGAGTGATATTGTTTTTCCGCAACTATGGTTTGTCGACTATAAAAATGAATAGGCCTTTCGCCTTTATCTGTAATTTGGACCAAAACACAACCTAAACCTTCACGACTAGCATCAGTGTAAAGAATAGTGGGCAATTTTGGGTCGAAAATTGAGAGTACTGCGTTATTTATAAGTTCATTTTTTAACACATTTACAGAGTTATCATGTTCTTTATCCCATTTCCATTCCATATCTTTTTTTAGTAAATTTGTCAATGGTTTTGCTAATAGGGCACAATTTTTAATAAACTTTCTGAAATAATTTATCAAACCTAAAAATTGACGTACTTGGTGTACGTTTCCCGGCATTGGATACTTTTTTATTGCTTCCAATTTCTTTTTCACCGGGTCGTATGCCCTCACCTGAGATATCATAGCCCAAAAAACTAACACGCTTTTTAAAAAAATGGCACTTGTCTAAATTTATCGTTAAACCATTATCTTTTAAAATTTTAAGGACTTGATCTAAAACCTCGACATTTTCCTCAATAGTTTTTGTTGCAATCAATACATCATCCATATAATTTATAACTTTAGTAAACCGGAGCTGTCCTAATATCATATTCATTAATTTTTGAAACACTGAAGGTGCGTTACACAGGCCAAACGGCATTCTAGTAAATTCAAAATGACCGTCGGGTGTAATAAAAGCGGTTTTGGGTATGGAATTTTCATTAATTTTCACTTGATAATAGCCACTTTTTAAATCAAGAGAACTAAACCAATTACAGTTAGCTAATCTATCAACAAGGTCTTCAACTAAAGGCATAGGAAATTTTTCTTTAACAGTGACTTTATTAAGTGACCTATAGTCTACACACAACCGCTTTTCGCCCGATGGTTTGTCGACCAGAATGATAGGGCTTGCGAATGGAGAATTACTATCACGAATAATTCCATTGTTCTTTAATTCAGATATAATTTCACGAGTTATTTGTTTTTCAGATTCAGACATTCTATACGGTCTGTGTGAAACAGGTTTTGGCGTAGTTAGTTCTATATCTAGTTCAACTACTGAAGTTTTGCCCAAAGTGGATAAGTCATCAGATATACACTCTGAATAATTATTGAACATTTCATGCAATATTGTGATATGCTCAACCGAGTCAGTATCAAATTTTGTAGTATTTATTGAAAGTACTTTAAGGGACTCGACTGGTTCAAAAGTAAGCCCATCTCCAACACGTAAATACATTATTCTTTTATCCTCAGTGAAATTTCGACCTACTAAAATTTCACAGCCGGATAACTCGTCTATTAGATAAAATTTAACGGGTAACATAACTTTATCCACTTTTAGCATAACCTCAACTGATTCAGTGACTTCAAAGCAAATTCCACTAGTAAAACCGGTTAACTGAAGGGGTTTAGTTAAACTACAAGTTACTACATTTAAATCTTTTACCAAACTTTTTAAAATAAGTGAGCAATCACTGCCCATATCAAAAAATGCCTGATAGTTTAAATTATTCAGCTCAACAGATTTATAAAATTTTGCTTTTGATTCTATTGAAGAAATCATTTTAACCTCAGTTTCCTTTTCAACCTTGGTTTTAAGTTTAGACTTTTTCTGTAAGCAAACCGTTTCTACATGGCCTAATCTACTGCAATAGTCACACTTTAAATCCTTTTGCGTGCATTGAATTCTTTTGTGACCAACTACCCCGCACTTAAAACAAGTTAGATTCAAATTTGATGTTTCTGAAGAAACCGATTTTTTATCAATTTTACTCTGAGGGTAGAAGGTAGGTTTAGAAGTAGACGGTGTTGGGGTACTCTCAATAGAATTTTTTGGTAAATTTTTCCATGTAAAAATGAGGCCAAATCGTCACAGTACCGGAAACTGCCTGCTTCCGCTGCTGTGCTTATATTTTTGTCGCCGATGAGGCCTACAACTATAGATATAACATCACGGTCCGAAAACGACAGCATCATACGATCTATTTTTCCTTTTAAATTAAAATAAAATTCGTACAGAGATTGCCCTTCGACAGGTTTCGTTTGCATTAAACTTTCAAGCATCGTAAACATATTTCGCTTTACTTGAAATGTATCTAAGAGTGTGTCACGCCATTCTGACCACCGCCACGTGGTCCACCTAGTCTCGTTTTTCTGCACCGAATCAAACCATATCTTGGCCGTATTACGTAACTTTTGTAACGCTTGGTATTTAGTAACACGGTCCGACCAACCAAAAGCACGCGCATTAGCATCTACCACATTTACCCACATAAGAACATCATCAACTAGTGGATCGAACTCAGGTATAACAGACGATAAAATTGTGTCATGACTCACGGTTTTTGACCTTCGCACTGACCGCCTTTTCCGCTTGCCCCGGTGAGCAGAGCTGCTGCTCGACCGGGATGAACTGCTGCTCGAGCTCGTTGTATCGCTGGACGTTGAAGGTGGCCGGCGTTGTTTCTTGGATCGCTTACGGCTTCGTCGCGGCATTGCGGGTACTTTAGCACTTCTGATATCAAAGAAACAAATATTAGTAAATTATCACACATTTATTTTTCAATGACACCTAACACAATTAGTATAAATCTTAATTTATTTATTTAATTATTGTAGGCAATCTAGTTATTTACTTTTAATTACATTATCATTTACACTTTTACCACTTATTAAGCAAATGTACAAATCAGAACTATATTTACTTTATTCGAACAGCAAGTAACAAATTAAATTTTCTAAAATGGAACGACACGTCTTACGGAATGTCCACTCAGTTCGAAATCTGGAGCAAAAGTGCCGAACTGCCGAGCGATGTTGCCCTGCGTCGCCGCCTCACTTCCTATTTTTCAGTGTTGCCATGTGTTTCACGGTGTTCTCGCGCGGAAAAATATAAAGGCGACAACAACTTATAACCGATTAAGCTCAGATAAGCTTTATCAAACGTGCGTCAAGCATGTAGCTCGAAATAAAGGCGAAATCGCGTGTGTTAGCCATTGTTGGGGATGGTTGGCTCTCTTTGGGTTTATTTGTTTGGATCCTTTGTGCATAATGCAAGTGATTTTAGATAATTAAGAACAAAAAACAAACATTATAGTATCCAATTATTTGTACAAGCGTCCAGGCCTGGATTCGTACGAGTGAAATTTACCATGAACCTTCCTAAATTTAATTCCTATCCAACCATGGACGATATATAATAGTTATCCGTGTATCTGTTACGCGCAACTTGAAAAGTCTGGTCCCTATGAATAGTGACCGGCCTATATACATAATGCCCATGTCACATTGACAATTCTATTAAAATGTCATGCCTAATCACTTTTCCCGGTCAGTATGAATAAGAGCAAATACGTATTGGGCAAAATAATAAAACAAATTAAATGAAGTGTTTTTTGTTAGTAGATAACCTAGAATAAGTATAGTATATTCGTTAATTTACTTCAGGGGCGGTCGAACTTGCGTGTTTAGTGAGAAGAGGAGGTGCAGGGAGGCGCAGCCTGTTCGGGGAGGTCGGAGGGCGGAAGTCCCCCGCTATAAAAACAATTTTTTAAAATAAAACCGTAGCTTAGTTTGGTCAGGCTTTTGACCACTCATAGCGGAGCTTCAAACTGCTGCTGATTTATTAAATGGACCACGGGCTGCCGGGCATTATAATATGGACCGGTCTAATTAAAATTTATCAAATAGCCCGATGCTCTTGGAAACTATTCATAATGCCCGGCCCTTATTAATACGACCCTGTTAATCACGTTGCCCGTAACATATCCAACACCGAAATATGCGCTGAAATCTGTAATTTTTCACAAGTAATTTTATAAGGAAAGAGGAAGAAGATTTAGAAGGAATTAAATTTCATTTATTCATTTATTCATAAAGATACATCCAGATTCACAGACAATAAATCCAAAACACCTGCATGACAGAACCACCTTAATGACAGAGGCGAAGATAAACTTTAATTTATACAACAAGCATATATTACAAGCAGTAGTCAATAGCATCAGTAGCGCATGCTGTGCACTGAGAAATTTAAGAGAAGAATTAACGACTGACCAATTAAAATCCGTGTATTATTCTATGGTGGAATCAAGACTGCGTTACAGCATAAAATTTTGGGGAAAAAGTTACGACTATAATATCAATAAAGCGTTTATAGCACAGAAGAGGGCGATTCGGACAATGGTTCGGATTCCACCGTGGGAATCATGCGAACCACATTTCAGACGACTTCAGATCCTTACTGTTCCTTGTTTGTACATATTTGTGCTTCTGACTGACTTCATAAAAAACAGAGCCTTATATGAGACAGAGGAAGAAATGTTGAAGAGAGAAAGTACCAGACGGAAGGATCTAGTCAGAGTAATTACACCAAGGCTTAATATTGTAAAACATTGTCCGCGCAACCAAACAGTATTGTTATTTAATAAGTTGCCAAGGGAGCTAAAGAGTATTAGAAAATTATCAATATTTAAGAAAAGACTAAGAGAGCTGTTACTGGAGAAATGTTGTTATGCAGTAAATGATTTTTAGGAGTGCAATTGAGTTAACTGTTAACTGTTTTTTTTTCTTTACTTTTTTTAAGATGACATTATTTGTTTAATAATTTGTGGTGTAATTGGAATGTCATTGGGTGTATTAATGTAATTTGTAAAATGTAATTCGCATACAATTTATATTGTTTTATGAATAAATTGAATTGAATTGAATTATAATTTGTACGGATTAGGAAAAGTAAGATTTTAGTCAGTAGTGCCCGTAGTTGTCATATTGGTGAGTATAAAAGTACAAATAAGTGGGAAAAAAACCTTGTTTATCCTGAGTCTCAGCCAACCCCGCGGGAAATAGGTTTGGTAATATGTAATGTGAGTATTATTACTTCGGAATTAAGTACGAATCGCCTGAAGAGGGTGACACCCAAGAGGAATGGATTTCTACGAAAAATAATATACTAACAAACAAAAATCTGGGAACACAAATATAATTACAATTTCCAAGAAATACACAATAGGGTATTTGGCAAGGTGTAATTTTTCAACATATTTTTGAATAAATGTCAGGGGCACGGCAGTGCCCTGCCAAGTCGAGCGCGAAGCAAACACTGCCGTACCATCCTTTACAGGAACCATTTCGCCGCATTTTCAGGCCCCTATTTGAGAACCTCTGGATAAGACCAGAACGAAGAAATTTTCGTCATCCAGTAAGCTATAATTACATACTTAAAATCCAAAATTTCAAGTCTGTAGGTCATTTAGTTCCGAAGTTAAGCGAAAGCAAAGTTTCGCATTTTCGACACTCACTCACTCATGATCATCAAAATAGAACTAGTACTTCCCATAAACTCAGAGAGCTGAAATTTGGTACAGAGTTAGGTTTTAATGGTCACATAAAGGGAAAACTATAAAAACTAGGATAATCGAAGATCTGGAGTACCTGGTGATCCTAATTAGAAAACACAAGAGCCCAATCAAACTATTAGAAATCGACATACCGCCTTTACAAAAAATATTCAACTTGGTGGGCCGCTTCATTTGATGTCAAAAATCGAAGGTCTGAAGTATCTCATGAAGAACCCTCAGCTGGTCTCAGCTGTATTAGAGATTACCATATCTCTATGGCAACGCCCCCTTCTATTGCTACATAAAAAAATCGACTGTCATTGCAAAAGTCCAGCGTAGAGGGACACATCTTCTTATTTAATCTAGCCTATAGCGTCCCACTTTTGAGCGAATGTCCCCCCTTCTGCTTAATCATAATAAAAGAGTAATTACATTTTTATTAGGTTTATTACTACCTTAATAATAATATTTTTATTTTTAGTGCTTCTTCATCTAAGTAGGTACTATTAGTTTTAGTGCTTCTCCATCGGATTCTGTCCTGGGCAATGCACTTTGCTTCCGACCAGGTGAGAACGACTGCCTTTCTGCTGCAATGGTACGCCGCCGCCAGGTTTGCTTGGGTCGACCAACTTTTCTCTTGTCCTGTGGTATCCACTCGAGAGCTTGCCTAGTATATAGGTCTCTTCGAAGCGTGTGGCCGATCTATAGCGTTGCACATTTCCCACAGAGCTCACGCTTGGAGATGATCTCTGGCCAGAAAATGCCAAGTATTTGCCATACTCGTTACCTCTATAATACGTTATAACCGTACATATTCATCGGGATATTGTACCAAGTTGTATTTCGATTGTACTTAAAAGACAAATTTTTCGTTGTTGTCTGTTTTCATTCTGCTTTTAAGAGTTGCCCGCTTCTTCAAAAATTACCCTAAGTTTAGTATGAAAAATTGAAAATATTATGCCTCCTAATGCTTGATGACGAAAATAAGGTTATCAACTTGCATGAGGCCCCAATTATGTCGAAAATTGGTAATGATTATGGTGGTTTAAATAATATTGTTACATTTAAATTGTCAAAGTACTGAGGAATGAATAAAAATAAACATCAAGTATATTTTGACCCTTAATTTAGGGCTAAAACCCTCAATTTGATAACACTGATCAAGTGTCAAATAAAAAAATTCGTACATATCAAATTAACAAACGAAATATTATTTACTTTTGTTTGGGGTAAGCCACAAGTTGGAAACCCTGCTCGTGATAGGCCAATAATGACAGACAATAACCATTTTTTTTAAATTTATTTGGTCTCTGGTTTTTAGAACACTGGCTGTATTATTGCATGGGAAAAATAAAACTTCGATGAAGTCTTATTTTTTCCTTGGAATTGAGCTAATTTTCAGTTATTCTTTACAATATTCCATGGAAGTAATAAGTACTTTGTACAATAAAGTACTAACTACTTCCATGCAATATTCTGTGGAATAAATTTCTAGAACATAGACATAAGAAAAAAAATCAATTAAACATTTTTTTGCTAGCTCTATGGTCTAAAATTCTAGTAACCAATCTTCATGGGTATGGTATGGTTCATCCATCGAAATACAACTACTACGTATAATATCTCGATGGGTTCATCTCATAAATGTTGACTTCAAGAGTATAAAAGCTCAAGCTTCAGCGATCACCGAATACAACCGGCTTAGGCGTAAATACCGCGCCGATCTTACAGAAATTAAACGTTCTAAACCATCTAAAAGATTAAATAATGAACGCGAATGGGCAATACGAAAAAATGTTGCTTACTGTACAAGAATCAGAACCGGAAAAAAAGAAAAGAAAAGATTTGTAATAATAATAAAACTACTCCTAAAAAGAAAAAACTGTGTCAAATAAGAAAATTTAATAAAATAAATCAATATGTCCACGTTTCTACAAAAAGAAGTGAAATCCCACCAAAAACATTCTGTAAAAAACTAGCCAAGTCTCGATGGAGCTGTTTGTTTGTCTCTAAAAAGTAATGAAATCTAGACAAAGTCGTTCCAAGTCTAAGGTTCCTTACTGCGATTTCTTTATTATTATATTTAATGTTGTGTGACTTGGCCGTTGAACATTCTTTATACATTAGTTGCTTTATCAAGCCTACAATTGACTGGTTATTGAATCAATGTTTTCCAAGTGGCAATTTTCCATCGTCAATGGGTAGCGGTTCTGGCGACAGATTAGTGCAATGGTGTCATGAAGCACCTGGTTTTGTACCCGTGTGTACCCTTCAACGGCCAAGTCACACAACATTAAATATAATAATAAAGAAATCGCAGTAAGGAACCTTAGACTTGGAACGACTTTGTCTAGATTTCATTACTTTTTAGAGACAAACAAACAGCTCCATCGAGACTTGGCTAGTTTTTTACAGAATGTTTTTGGTGGGATATCATATACAAGTTTTATAACAAAGTGTTTTTATTTTTTTTATTTTCGATTTAATTACCTAGTTATTTCAAATTGAAAATTCATACCAACGGAATACGCCGAACAGTTACCGAACACTTCCGATTAGCCCGGTGACGTCACACAGGTGTTTTCCTACTCGGTGCGCCTCTCCCCGCCGGCACGCAGGCCCGCGCGGGTGTGGAGCTCGGGTTTGTTTCGTGAACTGACAACAAGGTGATCGGATTTTTCGGGGCATCGGATTTTTTGGTACTTTTAATTAGATATAACTTGATAATAAGGTCGAAATTTTAAAAATAAAAAACAGTTTGTTACTACACTTTTACATAATCTTTCCATAAATCAAATAAAAAAACCTTGTCAAATACACAATTAGATATTCAAACGCAGAAGAAAAAAACAATAAAAAAAATAATAATTAAAAAAAAGTTTTTATATTTTAATCTGCCTGTGTATGTTATTCAATTGTTATAAAGTTGAATAATGTTAGTTTTTCATAGTTACCAATGAGCAAAATAATTTAATATAAGTTTTGAAACTTTTGTAAAGAAAATTAATTGAAAATTTATCTACTTTTAAAAGTTAATATTGAAAATTTATTATTCTGTTAATAATACAAAATCTATAATACTGAGGTTAGTCCATGGGTTTTACTTATAGCCGGAAAACTGTGAAATACAAAGAGAGCTTACAACTAGTATTATTAGGCGAAAAGTCCGACAAAATCAAAGGAATCAACGAGAGTCCACTTTCTGAATCGGTGGAATTATAAACTGGCCGATAAGGGACCAACCAACATAAATCAGAACGCACCGCACCGCACCCTATGTCGAATTATACCAGCATTTCGGAATATCGGCGCTTGGCAATTTTCTGCGTTGCTCATTTCCTTCAAGTGGCATACATTTTTCAGGGTTTTGACATCGACCGCTGTTGGCCGAGTGGTTAAGATGTCCCAGGTTCAAATCCTTCTCGTACCTCATTTGTGGACCAATATGACTTATCGATGGCAGTTTTCATAGCTTATAACTTGCTTCTGTCAAAAATATATCGTGAGAAAATCTCCGCTTTAGTTGATGATGTCTACTGTGTGAAATGAAGACGGAATTGGCAAACTACTTTATTAGCATTAGCAAGAAAAGTTGTGTGTGTTTCATTCCACAGCAAGCAAACCATCACCGCTTATATGCTTAATACTACACATAATCAGTTAATATTTCAGCAATAATTACCAGAATCAAATATTAAAAATTCACAAACAATGGGAAGATATGAAAATCCGCATTTTCCGCCCATAAAATATTCCTTCAGTAATGATTGTCGGAAATTGGCAACATTAAGCGATTATAAATAATATCGAAGGTTCGTACACGAGTCACGTACTTGGCGGTTGACGGCTCGATGTAACCTGACATTTTTGATTTGGGTAATTGTTGGACGTTTTCCTCGTAGGCGCAAGGGCTAAGCGCGAATGACGTTCGGAATTCAATATACGACTCAATCTTTCAAGAGACGATGTACCTACCTAATTTTATTATTAGGTATATTATTTCTAATATTTTTCGTATATTTATTCTTTGTTTTATCCCATAGGCAGAAAATTGTAAAGCTATGATTCCTTCGATCCAAAATTAATATATTATTTTTAGATCTAGGAAGAATATTGTTCGGGACGACCTGAGAATTGTTAATGTTTGACCAAAGAGGAAAAGAGTAAATCTTATTTTGTTACATACATAACTATCAAGAAATACTGATATACATAAAATCGATATAAAAAAAAAAAACTTTTAGTATGAATAAAAATAATTAAATTTTTCACGCTTTAATCACAACATTTATAAATCAAATTGTTACGCCGAAGCCCCCAAATAAATAAAAAACTAGCGACATTCAACATACCTACAAGACTTTTACACTCGTTTACCCAACAAATCTAGGTCAACACAAACCGAGCCGAAATATTCCACAAGTAGGTAAGCTCGAAAGCTCCGGTGTCCTGGCGCAAATGACCGCAAAATCAATATTTGTTCTTTTGTCCAATTAAATGGCGAGGTTGGTGCACTTTGACTGATTTAGATATGATATTCTGCAAAGAGTTTTTTTTTCTTGGATTATAGGTAGGTATATAAGGAAGAGAACGTCACTAAGGTTGCTTTGCAATAATCGGACGAGGCAAACTTGTAGATTTTTTTTTTACATTCACAGTTTACGCGACCTAAAATACAAAAGAAGAATTTTCTAGGATTTTTTTAAAACATCGTTAAATTTTTATCCATAATTATTATGCTAAATAAGTTGTAAGGCAAAGAAAACGTTAACTTAATTACTGAAATTTGCATTAAACAAAGTAATTAGTGTGAAAAAGAGGAGGTTCGCAAAGAAAGAGTTGGCGTGTTGTGGTTATTAAGCCTAAGGAGACGGTAACATCACTTCTGCAGTTGGCTAAGAATGTGTGTAGAAAATAAGTTATAAAAGCAATTCTAATAATAAAACGAAAGATATAACAGGGTATAATAAACAAGCTAATTATTTAAAAATAAAAAACACGACTGACATCTTACATAGCCTATGACACTCGGAGGAATGTAAGGAATCTAACAATACCCCTCATATTAAAATCTGTTAAGCCGTTAGGACTTATGGTGGAATAAAGAAACTTACATACATAATTACATATATGAACCCTGAAAATATACTTAACACAAACTTTTTAGTCAGTCGTGTAAAAAAGGTTTAATATAAAATTCTCATTTTGGTTTTTATGCTAAAAGATTCCTAATTTGGATCACTAAAAGCAAAACAAGAGACGCACATTTTTATAAAATAAATTAGTACCTAATTAAAATGTTTGATGACTTAATTGTCTAGATCTGTAAATAAAGGAAAAATCTTTGGATAAATTTATGAATGAATAAAAATCTTTAGATTTTCAATCTTTAGATCATAGAATAAAATATACGTACTACAAACAACGGCTTTCTCGTCAAAATAATATACCTAAGTATTAGAATGAGAAATGAGTCGAACCTCTAAACCATCTTGGCTCTGTCTACTCCATTGGGAAGAAAGACGATATTGGCGTATCTGTACTTAAAATAGTCGTTTAAAGAAAAGTAGATAACGAATTATGGTTTTTCCACAGTCCCAACGTCCGACGTGCAAGGCGTGCTGGGGAGAAAGCATCGCTGCCCTGCGACATCCAGCCACTCAACGCTGAGGACGATGTCGTTATGGTGCTGTGGTTCAAAGACCTGGACGGAGAACCACTTTATAGGTAAGGAGTAAAAATAGTTGAGACCTGGTTAAAAGCAATAAAGAAGACACATTTATCGAAGCCTACTTACAGCTGATCGTTACGTCGATCTTTGCTGTATAGGGTCGTATAGCCAAAACAGGAACAGCAAAAGTGTCTTCAAATTGTGATCGAACCTCGGCTTTTAACGTTACTTATAAAACTGGCAGACCAGTAATATACTGCTCTGCCATTTTTGCTTAAATTGCCTGAAGGGCCTAGAGAGAAAAACAATCTGGTGCTGCCGGGCGGTACCGTGTGAACGTTGAAGAGGTCCAATCCAAGACCTAGGCTATCTTGCTGACTTTACCCAAACGAGCGTTACATAGCTACCTACAACATCAACGCACCTAAAGAAGCCTTTACTTCAAAAATTACCACAAAAGCTTCGTAAATTTCCACAAATTAATTACAATTAATTTCCAGCTACGACATCCGAGGGCGCTCCATGGCCCAGCCGAAGCTGTGGTCCTCTCCTCTGGTCTTCGGGAATCGGGCCTTCTTCCGAGGAGGTGCAAACCCAGCCGTCCTCATGATAGATAATGTGGCGGCGGTGGACGCCGGCGTGTATAGATGCAGGGTAGACTTCAAGAACTCGCCAACTAGAAATTTGAAAGTTAATTTTACTGTTATAAGTAAGTATTATTTTGAATTGGAGTATTGTTAAAATTTATTAAATATTTATTTAATAGTCATCAGTCAGGAATTGGATGGTGGAAAGTTGAAACTGACTTTTATTATAAAGATACATTTCATCGTTGAACACCATTTTAATATCTTATTAATCTTTATAATCTAGTTTCAGTTCATTAAAACTGAAAATAATGATTTCTCATAATTTTGCCAATACACAGAACAAAGGCAAAAGCATGAAACCGAATTCCCGTAAAATCTTTTCTAAGAATGCGGAAATAATGTTGAATGTTCCGTTCCATTGTCCTACATTTCCTCGCATGTTACCTACATATATTTGTACGTGTGTTTGTCCGTCTGTTACGCCAGTAGTGGCGTTTACTAATTAGCACTATTACTGCGATAACATCGTATGTGTGTTACGGATTCCTTTGTTTATATTATTTCTTTATTCATTTCTATTCGGGGATTGTAAGAGTGATGTTGATTTTATTGTGATTAACGTATCAATAACAGTTTTATTAATAACTAGATTACATAAAAAAAAAAACTGTGAATGCTAAAAGACCAGAAGTTTAATAATGTTTCTAATATACTAACAGTACTTCTAATATACTTTTGACACATGATCAAAGTGCCTTCCCTTAATAGAGACAGTAAGAAAAGTGCCGATGTAGACATTCCTAATTCTATGGACTTTATAAAACTAGGACAATATAAAATTACACATAAGCCTTTAAATAGGCTAGATCATAATAATATTAGCGTATGTAGGTAGGTAGTATGTTAAGAAAATAAAAATAAATAAATAAAATACCTATTACTTACAGCAAAATTAATTTTATCCAGATGATATAATTAATGAGTCCATTTCGTTCCAGTCCCGCCGAGCCGGCCTACAATCTACGACTCGGATAGGAGAGACCGCACCAAGCTTGTGGAGCCTTACAATGAAGGCTCCAAATGTCATGCTCAGCTGCGAAGTCGAAGGAGGTAAGCTTTCAGAACCGTATCTGTATATTTAGAGTTCTGTACTTAAAAAGATAAAAAAGGAAAACCTTTATAGGATCACTAAGTTGCCTGCCTGTGTGTTAACACTTTACCAGTAAACGAGACACAGTTAAATTGTTGTAACTGATATAGCAGTTTACTGTCCAGTAAGGTGTTAAGACAATCAATCAATTCAAAACATATTCTTGGGTAAATATCTAAATGAAATGGAATAGACTCATATTAATTTCTGATTCGTCATACAATTTTAATAGATAAACTTCAACAAAACGTGCTCCAATTCTCTGCAACCCTTAATGACTTTTTCATAGACCATAATCACCACGTCACTCCTGTACATATTGAGTTAACCCAACGCGACACGAGCCTTCGATCGCAATATCAGCGACTGTAATCAGTAATCTTGTCGTTAAATACAATTCAACGTTTGTGGATCTTGATAGGCTGTCAACAAGACTGATGGCCGACGAACGCGTGAACGAACCTGGAACATACGTAAACGTATAAATTGGTAATGTGTGTACAATCGTATACGAATGGCGTCCGCCGAGTGACGCATAGTAGTCCATTTCTGTCGCACATGAGGTTTGTGACTGAAACAGATTGAATACTTACTACAACGATGTTGGATGTCCTAGCTTTGTGTAAGTCATACCTTAGATTGTGTACCAATTTTATTTTTATCAATATAGTTCAAAACCAATATAAAAGGTCCAGTAGTACCAAACTAGAATAGTTTGGTTCATTACTGTTATAATAATAGAACTTATCGTAGTACATAGTTCACCAACCATTTTTTAAATTGCTTCCCCCTTGATAATCGTTATTAAAATGCTATTTTAAAAATGTATTAACCATCCCTGTCTTCCAGTAGGGATTTCAAGATAAAAAGTATGTACATTTAGATTTTTATTATCACAGTATGCAAAAAATTATCCAGAACTCAAAACTACTTGGATGTTGCGTGTAGGAGTAACAACCATCCATTCTATTCTAAATGCGACTGTTTATTTAATTTATCTTTTTAATTTAACTAAAGATTTAAAAAAAACAATATTCTTTTATGTGTGGTTCAATTCCGGCTGACGATGAAATGTGTTCAAGTGAGCACAACGCAAAGTCTTAAACTTACATTTTGTTCAAGAATCTCTCCAGACACCGTAAACTTTCAGTCCTTAAACGAAATCCTCTCGAACGAACTTCAAACTTATCCCGCTACAAATTCACAGCTTATAAAATACTCCAGCAAAGTAATATTACTATCATTCGATTTCAAATCCAACCATCGCGTTCGTAGAATACCCAATAGAATCGATTCGAGGGAATCGGGCAATCGACACGTATAAAATCGATTGTGTTATCGGTGCCATCATAATCGAGTTGAATAGTCAAGCATTGACTATCATTAAACACCTACATCGACTGTTCTATATTGTCAATAGAAATTATGATCGCGGTAGATTAAAAAGTTGGTGTCTGAAATTATTGAGTTATTATCTACTGCAGTTATTGGTTGCATAAGCTGTGATGATTGCATTTATTGCTGATCTAATGAATGATGATTGTTTTCTCCATGGAAGTCAATGGTACATACGATCTATGATTTACTAATTCCATGGCATTCTCACAGCTTCCCACGAAATGTATTTATTATGTAGACATATAAAAATGAAAATTTCAGAAGCATCGCATGCGATATCTCAGTGCTTCATCGAGATCATTATGTAAATACTAAGTCAGAAGAATGTCTTTTTGAAAAAAAAAATGACTAAATCAGGTGTTTAATTTACCAATAATTAATTTGTATAATAGGATTTATGTACACCCACATCAACTCTCTGTTCAACCCTAAGGTTTGACTGTGAGACAATGCTTTTAGCATTAAGTCCACCTTTTGTACTGTACTTTTGTATGTGTGTACGTACAGTACAATAAAGTTTAAATAAATAATTGAATAAGTATCTTAACTTAATAGAATTACAAAAAGAAATTATCGCTAACCTTTGTCATGATCGATTATTATTAAAAGGGCAGTAATAATATACCTGCTTCATTGTATTAAAATTCTAAAAGATTGTCGGCTACAATTATTTTAAGTAACATAACAATTTCTTCTAAGAGTAGATCGTTGGGGACTTAATAATTTCTTCTCATGTTATGTGTTTCCATTGTCTTAAAGTCATATGAGATAGACAATGACGATGAAAATAGGTCGATCAGACCGCCCGTGGTCTCTTTGTTTCTATAAATTGATTAAAAGCGATGTTAGAAACTCTAAATGTAGGTATTTGTTGCATAGGTGCAAGCTACAGTAATCAGAATAGACCAATTAATAACATACAATTCTTCCGTTACTGACTGAGTGACAGACAAAGAATGGCCAAAACTGCTGAGCGAAGGAAGCTGAGGCATGTAGGATCCTTAGGGAGGGTAGGGCAGCTCTAGAAGAGAGGATTTACCGAAATTCCAACGCGAATAAAGTCTTGGACCATCGAAGGACCATAGATGCGTTATGTTAGAGCCGCCTGACATAAGCCGAAAGGTCTGAACTCACACACAAAAATTATCAAAGGATTCACAAAGTGCTGCATGAAGACTGACTGACGACATCTGACTTGTTTTAACAACCACCAGGCCGCGAACACACACACACACATTACAATATCATGAGAAAGTTTACAATAAGGCATGAACCATTGTCGTTTTGGGGTTTGTTTATGATGGTAGCCGCAATGATGATTTACGTACATGTGTTCAGAGCAATAACATTTTGTCATTATGGTTTTAGCCTAAAAACAAATAAGTACAATATTTGTTAGCGGAGCATTGTTCAAGCAACTCGGATTTACAATATTTATAATGATTATGGAACCATTAAAATGGATCACGCCGTTTCCCGTTGGGGTAGGCAGAGAGTAGCGATTTCCACATGCTACGATCCTTAAAGACCTCTCTTACTTCCATGTACGCCGGTTGTAGGTGCTCTTAAAATCTCCCTCTTAATGGACACAAAACATATAGTTCTAAGAGCAAGAAGATATGAATCCAGTTTTTATAAGTAATTTTTTTTTCACAGGCAAACCTCGACCACGAGTGACGTGGTACCTGGAAAATGTAGTCATAGATGACTCATACGACCAACGGCCAGATGGCGTGACCGTCAACACATTGACGTTCCCGAATGTTGGCCGCCAACACCTGAACGCGAGGCTCGTGTGCCAAGCGTCCAACACAAACCTCGCACCGCCAGAAACCAAAGTTTTGATACTTGATATTAATTGTAAGTATTATCCCACCAAAAACATTTTAATGTAAAGTGTTGCGAAGAGTAGACCATATGGCTTGCACTGTCAATTTATCAGATCTCATATAGAGCCAAGCTTCTAGCTCTACCATCCTAACTCTAGGAGTCCTAACTTTACATTTTAGTCAAAAAATATGTATCTTGGCCATTTTGCCATCATCGTAAGGGCGTAAGATGAAAAATCTATTCACTCTTTATTACTTTTCTATTATACTTAATTCTTGTAGTAACAAAACTTTCGTTTTCGTTACTTGTTTGTAATATATTGGGTAAAACTAAACGCAGGCGTTTCCTGTTATCGCCGCCAGGCGTTTTGGGGTTCTCACATTGCTCGCGTGTAAGATGGGTCGTGGACGGTCGCCATTGTCCTATGCGATATCGGTTTGATTTTTAATACGCGAGAGGTCCCGCGTTCTTTGATTGCTAATTAGCTTGAGTTGTATTTGTGAATTTCCTGTTTGTTAAATAACTATTGAACTTTGTGTTTGTGTACCCGTCATTGTGACTTTCTCCTGTGGGATGTGACGCGTGGCTGCTCGCTCACATCTATCTGTTGCCGAGCCAACTTCGGGAAGAAATCTATTTATTTGTTCTGGGGAATTGAGATCTCATGGGTTAGGTAGGGTGATTAGGAATTCCCCCTTCCCGAAGACACTCAAGTTTGGATCCGAAGAGAAAGAAGATTTAGTTTGGTAAGTGGTTTTCAATTGTAGTTAATTTATAGGTTAGGTTATTATATAGGGCCCTGTAGCTCCCTTCATAAGCTACGGTGGTAGCAGACTGCGTTAAGTTAGTTAGGTTTTAGTCGGGCAAACGTGGTGCCGCGTGGAGATTTTTTCCCGGTACTTATTTTTACCGGTGGTTTTTTCCCGGTGAAGTTCCGGTACAGAATTCTTCCCGCCGCTTCGTTTGTCCGGATTCTCTCTGCCACATTTTCTGGTAGCAGACCGCAGTTGTTCTGCACATTTTCTGGTAGCAGAGCGTAGTTTATCTACCCTCTATTTGTTCGTTTGTAAAAAATAATTAATTGTTTGTAAAAATTATTAGATTTTTCTTAGTTTGTTTGTATAAGAATATTTGTAACCTTTTTTGTATTTGTTTGCGGTTTGTACCGTGCGTTCCGGGTTTGTGCCATTCTCATACCTACCGCGGTTCTTCGTGTAGTTGTTTGATTTTGTTGTTTTTTATTTACCTTTTGTTATTTTTTGTTTGTGACTTGACGCGATGGCGAAGGTCCCCAATGCTAAGGCGACACTCGCCAACGAATTGAGATGGTTTGTGACGGCCGGTGGACTCCTGTCCCGGAAGGACAGGGAGGCCGCTATACTGGAAAGAGCGGATCAGCTCCGCTCACGATTGAACAACGCGGAAGCGGCCATGGCGGCGCTTACCGAAGCCGACCTTACCCCGGAGGTCTACGCAGGTCACGTGGCGGACCTGGACCAGATCCTGAGTCTGCACGATGACATCGTGGAGGCGGCGGCCGCAATAAGGGCGAGACAGGCTGGCGGACCAGCCCCTCGCACACCTGTTAGACAGGAAGGACCAGCGGTTACTGGTCGGCTCCCCACCCTTCAGCTGTCCCACTTTGGGGGTAGGATGGAGGAGTGGGTGGCATATAAAAATATGTTTGAGTCCCTGGTCGTAGCACGACAGGATTTGTCGAAGGCCCAGAAGATGGCCTACCTCCTCTCCACTCTAGAGGGTGAAGCGCGGTCGCTCATCCAGCACCTCCGGGTGGAGGACGACCAGTACGACACGGCTTGGGAGTTATTGAACTCCCGCTACCAAAACTTACGTTTGTTAGCGGATGCGCACGCCGCACAGTTGATGGCCCTGCCCAAGGTGGCCAACAGGGCACAGTTGCGCCTGCAGTTGCTCACGCCCGTTACAGTGGCCTGTAACGCGCTCCGCACACTGGGGCTGCCGGTGGACCAATGGTCCTTTTTGCTGGTGCACATTGTATTGGGCAAATTACCCAATGACATCCGCTCGCGATTTGAGCGCGAGAATGCGGAACGGGATAGCACCACCCTACCAACATTCACTGACTTGGTGAAGTTTTTGGAGTTTGAGGCACGGGCGGCTGAGAATACCATGACGGACTCAGCGCCATCCAGAGCGCCTGAACGTAGAGCCCCAACAGGGACGGCAACCGCCACCGCGTGGAGCTGGTGTGCGGGTTGCACACACGGCAGCAGTCGCGGGGGACGCGGACTGCCTGCAATGTGGCCGGATGGGCCACAGCCTGCTGCAATGCAGGGACTGGCAGAGACTGCCAGTACAAGATCGGCGCCGCATGGCAAGGCGGCATGAACTTTGCTTTTACTGTTTGGGCAGTCACTATGCACGTGACTGTCCCAGAGCCATACCATGCAGTGCATGCCGTGGGCTGCACCACGTGATGCTCTGCATGAACCGGAACGGGGATGGCCCCCGGTTGTTGAGGCAGGGGTCCCCTATGGGCGGGGGCGCTCCTGCGCGAAGCCCTCCACCATCGGACGGAGGACGCGGCTTCGCTCGTCGCACCCCCCCTCGTGAGGGGGGTCGCGTACCTGCGCGGGTCTTGGCGGACCGGGACCACGCGCCCCAAGGTCATGGCCAGTATGTGGCTGGCCAGGCCCCGGATAGGGCCCCCATGGGCGGGGGCCCTAGATCGGACGTGAGAGTGGGGACACCCCCCTCCACGCGGGTTACCAATACCCAACACATGCAGCCGCAGCGGTTTTCTCCGCCGCTGCACGAGTACCCACGGCTGGAGTACCACCCGCCGTACTATAGGTATGGCCGGGCCGCGGGTTATGCCCCCCCTCAGATGGGGATGTGCACTCGCCCGACATATTATCCGGGTCAGTGGCGCGCCCCTGGTTTGGAGAGAGTGGGAGCCCGTAACTAGCTTGCTCCCTTGCTGGGACAGAGCCGCGGACGGTTCTGCTCCCTACCGCGGTGGTCCGCGTATGGGGTCGTGGGGGAAGCCATTAATTTGAGAGCTCTGTTGGACTCAGGGGCTCAAAGCAGTTTGGTTACCACTCGTGTTTGTAATATATTGGGTAAAACTAAACGCAGGCGTTTCCTGTTATCGCCGCCAGGCGTTTGGGGTTCTCACACTGCTAGCGTGGATGGCGTCGCGTGTGGTCCGCCATTGCATTGTCCAGGGCGATATCGGTTTGATTTTAATACGCGGAGCGGTCTCGCGTCTTTTGCTTGTTGTTTAGTTTGAGTGATAATTGTGAATTTCCTGTTTGTTAAATAACTATTGAATTTGTGTTTGTGAAAAACTCTGTTATTGTGACTTTTTCTTGTGAGAGGTGAAACGTGGCTGGCTGTTCACATCTGGCTGTTCCCGAGTGAAACTACGGGAAGAAATCTATTTAGTTGTTCTGGGGAATTGAGATCTCAAGGGTTAGGTAGGGTGATTAGGAATTCCCCCTTCCCGAAGACACTCAAGTTTGGATCCGAAGAGAAAGAAGATTTAGTTTGGTAAGTGTTCAATTGTAGTTAATTTATAGGTTAGGTTATCATATAGGGCCCTGTAGCTCCCTTCATAAGCTACGGTGGTAGCAGACTGCGTTAAGTTAGTTAGGTTTTAGTCGGGCAAACGTGGTGCCGCGTGGAGATTTTTTCCCGGTACTTATTTTTACCGGTGGTTTTTTCCCGGTGAAGTTCCGGTACAGAATTCTTCCCGCCGCTTCGTTTGTCCGGATTCTCGCTGCCACATTTTCTGGCAGCAGAGCGTAGTTGCTCTGCACATTTTCTGGTAGCAGAGCGTAGTTGTTCTGCACATTTTCTGGTAGCAGAGCGTAGTTTATCTACCCTCTATTTGTTCGTTTGTAAAAAATAATTAATTGTTTGTAAAAATTATTAAATTTTTCTTAGTTTGTTTGTATAAGAATATTTGTAACCTTTTTTGTATTTGTTTGCGGTTTGTACCGTGCGTTCCGGGTTTGTGCCATTCTCATACCTACCGCGGTTCTTCGTGTAGTTGCTTGATTTTGTTGTTTTTTATTTACCTTTTGTTATTTTTTGTTTGTGACTTGACGCGATGGCGAAGGCCTCCAATGCTAGGGCGACACTCGCCAACGAATTGAGATGGTTTGTGACGGCCGGAGGACTCCTGTCCCGGAAGGACAGGGAGGGCGCCATACTGCTAAGAGCGGATCACCTCCACTCACGATTGATTAGCGCGGAAGCGGCCATGGCGGCGCTTACCGAAGCCGATCTTACCCCGGAGGTCTACGCAGGTCACATGGCGGACATGGACCAGATCCTGAGTCTGCACGATGATATCGCGGAGGCGGTGACCGCAATAAGGGCGAGACAGGCTGGCGGACCAGCCTCGCACACCTGTTAGAGCAGGAAGGACCAGCGGTTACTGGTCGGCTCCCCACCCTTCAGCTGTCCCACTTTGGGGGTAGGATGGAGGAGTGGGTAGCATATAAAAATATGTTTGAGTCCCTGGTCGTAGCACGACAGGATTTGTCGAAGGCCCAGAAGATGGCCTACCTCCTCTCCACTCTTGAGGATGAAGCGCGGTCGCTCATCCAGCACCTCCGGGTGGAGGACGACCAGTACGATACGGCTTGGGAGTTATTGAACTCCCGCTACCAAAACTTACGTTTGTTAGCGGATGCGCACGCCGCACAGTTGATGGCCCTGCCCAAGGTGGCCAACAGGGCACAGTTGCGCCTGCAGTTGCTCACGCCCGTTACAGTGGCCTGTAACGCGCTCCGCACACTGGGGCTGCCGGTGGACCAATGGTCCTTTTTGCTGGTGCACATTGTATTGGGCAAATTACCCAATGACATCCGCTCGCGATTTGAGCGCGAGAATGCGGAACGGGATAGCACCACCCTACCAACATTCACTGACTTGGTGAAGTTTTTGGAGTTTGAGGCACGGGCTGCTGAGAATACCATGACGGACTCAGCGCCATCCAGAGCGCCTGAACGTAGGCCCTTGGAACCCTCATGGCGAGGGAAGCCCCAACAGGGACGGCAACCGCCACCGCGTGGAGCTGGTGTGCGGGTTGCGCACACGGCAGCAGTCGCGAGGGACGCGGACTGCCTGCAATGTGGCCGGATGGGCCACAGCCTGCTACAATGCAGGGACTGGCAGAGACTGCCAGTACAAGATAGGCGCCGCATGGCAAAGCGGCATGAACTTTGCTTTGATTGTTTGGGCGGTCACTATGCACGTGACTGTCCCAGTGCCATACCATGCAGTGCATGCCGTGGGCTGCACCACGTGATGCTCTGCATGAACCGGAACGGGGATGGCCCCCGGTTGTTGAGGCAGGGTTCCCCTATGGGCGGGGGCGCTCCTGCGCGAAGCCCTCCACCATCGGACGGAGGACGCGGCTTCGCTCGTCGCACCCCCCCTCGGGAGGGGGTCGCGTACCTGCGCGGGTCTTGGCGGACCGGGACCACGCGCCCCAAGGTCATGGCCAGTATGTAGCTGGCCAGGCCCCGGATAGGGCCCCCATGGGCGGGGGCCCTAGATCGGACGTGAGAGTGGGGACACCCCCTCCACGCGGGTTACCAATGCCCAACACATGCAGCCGCAGCGGTTTTCTCCGCCGCTGCACGAGTACCCACGGCTGGAGTACCACCCGCCGTACCATATGTATGGCCGGGCCGCGGGTTATGCCCCCCTCAGATGGGGATGTGCACTCGCCCGCCATATTATCCGGGTCAGTGGCGCGCCCCTGGTTTGGAGAGAGTGGGGAGCCCGTAACTAGCTTGCTCCCTTGCTGGGACAGAGCCGCGGACGGTTCTGCTCCCTACCGCGGTGGTCCGCGTATGGGGTCGTGGGGGGAAGCCATTGAATTTGAGAGCTCTGTTGGACTCAGGGGCTCAAAGCAGTTTGGTTACCACTCGAGTGGCACACCAGTTAGGTTTAGTCGTGGAGGACTCGCCTGTGCCACTTCTTGGAGTTGGTGGCATACAAGTGAAGTGTCTGACGGGCCAGACACTTGTCACCTTTTCTTCGCTGAAGTCCTCCACAATGAGGATCACGACTTCGGCTATGGTAATGGATACCATTGCGGGTTGGCACCCCTCGACAGACATACCGCCGGGTGTGTTGTCTTTGGTTTCGGAGTCTGGATTTGGCCGACCCCTTTGTCTTTCATCCCGGCCCAGTGGACTTGCTCCTGGGCTCGGACGTATTGGGTTGGATTTTTGTTGGGTACACAGAAGGCTCTGGGTTCGTCTTCACTGATGGCAGTGTCTACGATTTTTGGTTTTGCCCTGATGGGCCCTGTGTTTGATAATGGCACCGCGGAGGAGCCACCGGTTGTCGCATCTGCGTCCTTGGCCAAGACCATGCAAAGGTTTTGGGAGGTGGAGGAGCCACCTATGAGTTCCAGGATGGATCCGGAACACGCTGAGTGCGAAGCTCCTTTTTCGATCGACCACGGAGAGGTTGCCCTCCGGTCGGTTTGTAACTAGGTTACCCTTTGTTGCCTCTCGTCCTAGCCTAGGGCAAAGTAGGGCGCTTGCGGAGAAACGACTGCTGTCCATGGAGCGACGCATGCAGCGTGACCACGTACTTCGCGATAAATATATTGAATTTATGCGCGAGTACGAGGATTTGGGTCACATGTCTCCGGCTCGAGTTGATTGGAGCTCAACTGAGCATTATTTTTTGCCCCACCACGCGGTGGTGAAGGCCTCAACGGGCAAGTTGCGGACTGTCTTTGATGGGTCCGCACCCACTTCGAACGGGGTTTCGTTGAATCTGTGTTTGCATTCGGGTCCCAAATTGCATAGGGACATAATTGACATCATCTTGAACTTTAGAAGACATCAAGTGGTTTTTGGCGCGGACATCCGGATGATGTTCCGCCAGACGGTCATACATCCTGAGGACAGGCGATTCCAGTTGATACTCTGGCGTGAGCGCCCTGAGGATCCTGTGACGGTGTATGAACTCAACACAAACACGTATGGTTTGAAATCTAGTCCCTATATCGCCATCAGATCATTGCTTGAATTGGCAGAGCGGGAACGGATCCGCTTTCCCCGTGGGGCTTCCGTGCTGTCACGTGACTTGTACGTTGATGACGTGTGCACCGGAGCCCAAAGTATTGAGGAGGCCCTCCTACTGCGGGATGAATTGATTGAAATATTGAAGACAGGTGGCTACGAGCTACGTAAGTGGTTGTCTAATGAGCCTAAAGTTCTAGAAGGGATCCCGGAGGATCACCAACAGAACCCTCACCTGTTTGAGGATGTGGATGATCCCAACAGGATAGCGGTGCTGGGCATGCAGTACCAGCCGCTAACCGATATTTTCACATTCCAAGTGGACTTGGAAGTACCAAAAGTCTGGACTAAGAGAACGGTGTTGTCCGTAATAGCTCGTATGTTTGATCCAAGCGGTTGGATCAGTCCAGTGATATTCTCTGCAAAGTGTCTTCTTCAGAGACTTTGGACTTTGGGCGTCTCGTGGGACGAGCCGCTGTTTGGCTCTCCATTGGATGATTGGCTCGAGTTGTTTTCATCGATTAAGGAAGTCAATCGGATTGCCTTGCCTCGTCGAATATTGCCACCCGGGAAATATCGAGCCAGCCTGCATGGCTTTTGTGACGCGTCGGAGCGAGGCTACGCCGCGTCAGTCTATATGCGGACAGTTGACGCCGATGGCCGGGTCAATGTCTCGCTTTTGTTAGGGAAGAGCAAGGTCGCCCCCATCAGGACTAGGCTGACTATTCCCAAGCTTGAGTTGAGTGGAGCTCACCTTCTCTCTAAATTGTTGCATCACGTTGCCAGTGAGCTGGCGGCCACGGTCGAGATACGAGACATCTTCGCCTGGTCGGATAGCCAGGTCGCGCTTGCATGGTTGCGCGCGGCCCCACATACCTTGGAGGTTTTTGTTGGAAACAGGGTTTCCCAAATCCAGAATATCGGAATTGATATAACATGGAGACATGTGCCGGGAGAGCTTAACCCAGCGGACTGTGCTTCCCGAGGTTGTACGGCACCAGAATTGGTGTCACACCCGCTCTGGTGGGGCCCAGAGTGGCTGATGGGATCAGAAACTTCTTGGCCTGTCTGTCAGACAGATGTTACTTCTTTGAGTTTGACTGGGCTCCGTGTACATGCTGTAGTCGCTGAGACGACGTCGGAGCCGGATTGGCTACTTGCTCGGTATAGTAGCTTGGATAAGCTTCTGGGTGTTACCAGTTGGATTAAGCGTTTCATACATAATTGTAGAAACCCACAGGCAAAGCGGTTGGAGCCGATTGCAGGTGCAGAAGAGCGCCGGAGCGCATTGTTGCATTGGGTCCGTGTCGTGCAGACCGGACGGTTTGAGTCAGAGCTTCGTATTTTGCGCGACGGACGCGCTAAGTTGAAGGGCGCGGTCGCTCGTTTGAACCCGTACATCGACTCGGATGGGCTTCTTCGGGTTGGAGGCAGGCTCCGGAAGGCGGATCTTCCATATGAGACTCGCCATCCTCTGTTGTTGCCCAAGGGCGGACCCTTGGTGCAGCTTTTGGTGTCTGATCGACACATTCGTAACGCCCATGCTGGGTGCAATGCTTTGTTGGCTATTTTGCAACGCGAGTTTTGGATTTTGTCTGCCCGAAGAGCAATCCGTAGTGTCCTGTTTCGATGTATTGCATGTTATAGGTTGAAGGCATCCACGATGCAGCCACAGATGGGTGATTTGCCCGCTGATCGAATCCGACCTTCGAGGCCGTTTGACGGCGTTGGAACCGATTTTGCCGGTCCCTTTTCGATCAAGGCTTCTCCCTTTCGTAATGCCCGTATTGTGAAGGGCTATTTGTGTGTATTTGTTTGTTTGGCCACCAAGGCTGTCCATTTGGAGGTGGTATCAGCTCTGACTACGGAGGCCTTCGTCGCCGCGTTGGATCGCTTTGTTTCGCGTCGAGGTCTACCTTCCCTTATTAGGTCTGATAATGGCACAAACTATAAGGGAACTGTAAATTATCTTAAGGATGTTTCTGTGTTTATTGATAAGAATTGTACTAGTTTAAGTCAAATTGCTGCTCAAAGGGGAATAACCTGGAAGTTTAGTCCCCCAAGTTGCCCCCATTGGGGAGGGATTTTTGAAGCGGCTGTGAAATCCGCAAAGACCCACCCCCGCCGCATTATCGGAGAAACGGCTCTAACTTTTGAAGAGCTGGCCACAGTGTTTTGTAAAGTTGAGGCGGTCCTCAACTCTCGTCCTCTCTGTCCGCTATCTCCAGATCCAAATGACTTGGAAGTTCTCACCCCTGGTCATTTTTTGGTGGGAGGAGCCTTTGAATGCCCTGCCCGAATACCCGTGGAAGGACGAACGCGTATATCGGTTGTCGCGTTTTCAAATGTTGCAGCAAATGAGCCAGGACTTTTGGCGTCGCTGGTCGCTTGAATATTTGCATTTGCTGCAGCAAAGAGTGAAGTGGACAGACAGGACTGAGCCTCCCAGGGAGGGTGATTTAGTATTGTTAAAAGAGGCAAATTTGCCCTCATTGCTTTGGCGACGAGCTCGCATATTACGTTTGATTCTTGGCGGAGATGGCACTCCGCGTGTGGCTGAGGTGTTGGTCGACGGTTCGATTTTAGGAGAGGTGTGACCTCTCTCGCCCGCCTTCCCGTAGAGTAAGCTAGCGGTCTGCTTCTCAGACCGGGACGGGGGGATGTTTGTAATATATTGGGTAAAACTAAACGCAGGCGTTTCCTGTTATCGCCGCCAGGCGTTTTGGGGTTCTCACATTGCTCGCGTGTAAGATGGGTCGTGGACGGTCGCCATTGTCCTATGCGATATCGGTTTGATTTTTAATACGCGAGAGGTCCCGCGTTCTTTGATTGCTAATTAGCTTGAGTTGTATTTGTGAATTTCCTGTTTGTTAAATAACTATTGAACTTTGTGTTTGTGTACCCGTCATTGTGACTTTCTCCTGTGGGATGTGACGCGTGGCTGCTCGCTCACATCTATCTGTTGCCGAGCCAACTTCGGGAAGAAATCTATTTATTTGTTCTGGGGAATTGAGATCTCATGGGTTAGGTAGGGTGATTAGGAATTCCCCCTTCCCGAAGACACTCAAGTTTGGATCCGAAGAGAAAGAAGATTTAGTTTGGTAAGTGGTTTTCAATTGTAGTTAATTTATAGGTTAGGTTATTATATAGGGCCCTGTAGCTCCCTTCATAAGCTACGGTGGTAGCAGACTGCGTTAAGTTAGTTAGGTTTTAGTCGGGCAAACGTGGTGCCGCGTGGAGATTTTTCCCGGTACTTATTTTTACCGGTGGTTTTTTCCCGGTGAAGTTCCGGTACAGAATTCTTCCCGCCGCTTCGTTTGTCCGGATTCTCTCTGCCACATTTTCTGGTAGCAGACCGTAGTTGTTCTGCACATTACTTGTTACTTTCCAAAACAAAATTTTGTTCAAAATGTTAACAAATAGAGACTTTTAAACTAAATCCTTTGTGATATAAACTATCTAATCAAAACTTTCGTTTGATAAATTATAAAGTGGGCGACTGGGCCAACCTTTGAATTATTTATTCTATCATTATGAAATAGCAGTTTCAAGATGGAAGTACTTTCGACAGTTTCCAAATTTGCCAATATTAATTTCGGAAGTTGTAAACTTAGAACTCTGTAGATTTGTAGGCCGAGATTATAGTTTTGAAAGACGGCATTCGATTAAACTTGAGTAGTTATTTATCATCAGAGAAAGGCTTTTAATGCTGATTGATTAGGTACGTAAATATGATAACTGAGACTTAGTAGGAACTTACCTAGAATCATTTGGTACTTAGGTACTACATGCACTGCGCATTGGGATTAATGCAAAGTTCAAATAAATGTTTGTACCTACTCTTTTTCTCGTTCGTATCTATTAGAAATTTGGTATCGTTGAGCTTAAATTTCCCATAGGTAATACAAGAAAACTTACTTAGGGGCTAGCTCAATCTGTGTGATATGTCCTTATTTATTTTATTTATTTATCCCAGCCTCAGGAAATCTAAGTTGGACATTATCATGAGCGTTATTGCACATAACAATCAGTACATGACTTCACTTTCTTTCTATTTAAATCAAAAAGTTATATTCTAAAGCATGCCTTATTATTGTTGCAGTAAAACCCATAACAGTAACGATACTAACCAAAGAGAAGCAAGTGTCCGCGGACAAGCGATACGAGATCGAATGCAAGACAACGGGTTCCCGGCCGGAGGCGCTCGTGACGTGGTGGAAGAACAACCGACAGCTCAAGAGGATGGCTAAAAATGTAAGTTAGCTATGATTTGTGAAGATAGACAGAGAAGTAGGCTGTTGTCCCATAAAACTACCATTTTTCAGATTACAAGTTCACAGGGTACCAATAGATTTAATTCTGGGTTCACAGGATTACTTAATTAAATCCTGGTTTTACGCGAGGTTTTTCCTCTACTAGGTACTAAACATAATATTTTAATAAACTTGGATAAGGTTAACTATATGTATATAAAACAACATTTACCTATATGTAGCTATGAAATTAAAATGAAAATTATTTTATTTAAATGAGCTAAATTTAGCTAAATGTTATATCAGCAAAATATGATTTGTCACATAGAAATTTAAACGGGAACTTGGGATTTGGCTTATTGGTGCAAAAAATTGAATATCAAATTCGCAAAGCCACACGTTGTTTTTTGAAATCTCATTTACACACAAAGATAATAAAAGATAACGAAAACAACGTTTTGTATATCGCTTATTGTTTCACTTTACTAAAGTTTTTGTTATCAAAAAAAAGTTTCAAGAAATAAAATTATGTAATTTCTTGGAAGCTTCCGCAAACAAAGGTTCTATGTGAACTTTTTATGTTAATTAGACAAGAATTAAAAATAACACGCTCTAAGCACGTTCCAACGCAACGTTATACTGTCTCTAGTTTTTCCTCAACAATTTATTTTCTCCTATTGAAATTTAGTTCTTTTCTCTAAATAACTTCCTCAAACAATTCATAGCTTTGTGAATCTTTTGTCATAATATTTCTTACTGGTGACAGCGTTTCTTTCATTTTGTGCCATCCCATTGTATTTTAATTATTAGATTCACCCAGTATTTTTGCAGTGGGCAAAATGTTTGCCATTGTTTTGCGGTTATTAAGGGTCTCTCAGTGAGCAATGAAAAACCTGTTTTTGACGACGCCTCTCGCTTTATGAACTTCGTTAAGCTTTTCATTGAAAAATTTAAATGTTACTGAATTTGTATTGATTTTTGCGATGAACCTATCTCCGAGTAATACTTTATAGCTTTGATATATTTTATTAAATATAGTCCACCATACGTCGAGTAAATAACGTTTCATATCAAAGGAACGTCTCTCGTTTAACTCTTTAAAAACATAATCACAAAACGATTATGTGATTTAACATTAGCAGTATCGATTGACTCATTTTTGTTACTCTTTTACAATTAATCTGCTAAACAAACATAATAAAAATAGTTTAATGCATAGGGTACACTTGTCATCTCAGAATTTCCTTCCTGGAGAAAAGCTTGTCAAGAAATACCTCCTACGAAATTCCCATGGGATATTAGCCCGAAGCGTTCTATATAATAATAAAATGACACCATGGTGTCTGTAGGTATGTTTATTCTACCCTCCACAGTTTTTTATGTCTAAGGCCATTGTGATCGTTTGAAGATGGTCCCTGATGGATGGCAGAGGGATGACAGTCGGTTTTTCCTTTAATTAACGCCGGAAACTTTTTGTTAATAATATTTAATGTACGGAACAGATGGCAGACGTCTTTTTATTAGTGTAATTATTCAAGCGGTCATGGTAGAGTGTTTAGAATGTCGTTTGTCAGCTTTTAAAAGAAAAGGAATTAGTGAGGTATAGCCTACTCGTTATCTAAGAAGTCTACAAATTAACGAGTAAACTTAAAACTAGGAAATTTTATCAATCTGGCGTTCTATCACCTTCAATAAAGAAAATTGAAATTTGAATGACATCCTTTTCTGATGAAACTGTTTTATCGTTCTTCTTTTACTTTTCGAATATGTATAATAACATTCAGAATTTTCTCAGTATCAGAGTAAACATGTGATTATAGTTTTATACACTAGTCAACAGAACATACAAGCGTATTAAGAATGTTGATAGCTAGGTGTACGTTTTGTAACATAGCAGTTACAAAACGTAATGAACATTTGGTGTCTTTGTAGCACTTATGAAAAGATCATCAAGGCTTTTCCTAGCTTAGGCACAAGTCTCTCACTTAGTTTATGTAAAGATTGTGTTTAATTGTGATACTGTATTTTTATGGGAGAAATAAGAATAATACAATATTAAAATTCTTCCGTTACTGACAGACGACTCACAGCCAAAACTACTGGGCGTAGGAAAAAAAACTTTGGTATATTACTCCTTAGGGAGTGTAGGTAGTGGAGCACTAAAAGAGTATTTCCTGAAACCCCCACGTGAACAAAGTCCCGGGCTAGCTAATGTTATATAACACTTTGTAACTCCTACGTAGCAGCTTCATTAAAATTAATAACTCACCAAAAACACATTGTTCGCAGTTCTCAGAAAACAACGAGACACTAAGCGTACTGAGCTTAGTGCCGAGCGTGGAAGACGACGGCAGGTTCCTGACGTGCAGGGCGGAAAACAAACACATAGTCGACTCCGCCATCGAGGATAAGTGGCGGCTCAATGTGCATTGTAAGTTTACTACTGAAATACTACTTTTTAGGGTTCCGTATATGCTAAAGATAGGATCACCATTTTCTGTAGTAACGGGATGTACTTGTGCTGCCATCTCATGTTATTCATGTTTCATGTCATTACCTATTTCTTTTGTTCTATATGTACTGCCATGAATAAAAGTCAGTTGATTTCGTACATCCATCCCGGTCGTTTTATTATAGGATCATATTGTTCATTATATTTTTGATTATAGGATCATCAGTCTATCTGTCTGCCAACATCCTTTTTCTCAATAACGCGTAAATGTATCAAGTTGAAATTTATATTTGAAGAAAAGGCTGTGGCGAAGTTTAGCTTTGCCGTTCGTGTTCGTGCGTACGGCAAAGTTAAATTGTTGAGATAGTATCCATTAATTTTGTACGGAACCCTCGGTGTTCGAGTCCAAATCGTACTTGGCTTGTTTTTTTACGCACATCGGTGTTTTTTTTTTTACTTTATTAAGTAATCTAGAATTTGTAATGTAAGTTTTTTTGTTTCTTTCTATGTTCTGCCTTTCACAAGTAAGAACTCAATAGAAAATTGTAATTACCTATCTATATGTACGGTTTATACGCTGAAATGATACCGTTTCTTGAAATCTGAATAATTAATTCAGTTCAAAGCTAAATTACATGTTTGCTGCTCCCTAAGCACTTGTATTTAATAATAATATTAGACACATAATAATTTCTAACTTGTAACATGAAATTAAAATATGTAATTAAAGTTCATTTCTGTATATTTGGTTAAGGATATATAAGGATAATCTTATATAGGATTAAATCTAAACACGTTATAACATCTACATAAAATTGGACTTTAACTGACTAACTGATTGGAATATCGCAGAGACGAAACGCTGAACGTAGAAATTCAAAATTTTACAGAGGTTTTTTTTATGTACCGTAAATAAACACTAAGCAAAGAATTTTTGAAGTTCCATCCCAAAGGGGGTGAAATGTGTGAAAACGAAATACCAGGCGAAGTCGAGGGCATAAAATAGCTGTTAATAAGTATACATTTATACAAGTTAATCATCCGGTAATTATTTCCAAACATAGCAGAACCTCTTTACAATAATACAACAAAGGAAACGACAAAGATGCTATATTTAAATTTAATTATTTTATAGCAGTGTATTCTACAATTACCAAACCCACATTCGTAAAATTCAAAATAATTATTTTGCCGTACATGGAGGATTAATTATTGTTTGGAATCCAATACGCGGATTACTTTAATTATGATATACTTATGTCGTATTTATATGTTAGTTCATTGCGGGCTTCCGTGCGAATTTTGGTAAAAAATCGTTTTTTTTTCCTAAAATTCTCACGGAATTACTATAAGTACTTACCGGTTTACCAAATTTTATCAAAAACCGTTTAGCGTTAGATCGTTGAGCTGCAACAAAATATCGTGTCAAGTCTATGTTATCTTCAATACACTATAGTTTAAAAAGCCTTATTGGTGTGAGTGGTTCTATCACAAATAACCATGTTTTTTTGTCCGCAGACGTCCCAGTGGTAGACCTAAGAATGGGGTCCAACCTAAACCCGGACGAGATCAAAGAAGGCGATGACGTGTACTTCGAATGCACCGTGAGAGCAAACCCTAAGACCCACAGGCTTGCGTGGTTCCATGGAGTAAGTCGATATCTACCTTTATCCTATAGTCGTATTCCTCATGGCTGTGGGTCGTAGACAGTCATCATCGTTAGCTTTCTACTACCCACTTCTGGGTATAAGGCTCCCTCCGGGACATTACGTGGAATGAAATATTCACTACGACTTTCTTGGCAATGTTGATAGAGTGGTTTGCCTTTTCAATTTCATGTACTAACTCATAAATTTATCAATCACAATTTGAATCATCATGTTTCCTCATCCATAGAAACTGATGGTGATCTATGAAAACTACCATATTTGAGTCAGATTGGTACACTTATTATGAGACTCGGGTGAGATTTGTAGCGGACCTTCGGCTATAGGCCACAGGCAAGACGACTTAACTATGCTAATTGTTTGATACTTCCCTCAAATATTTTTTTTTTAATCTCATAACATAAAGAAACTTCGGGAGCAACTAATCCTGTGTTGTGTGTATATAAATATTTTTTCTTACATATCTATTTCCCTGAACAGAACAACGAAATCTACCACAACGAGGCGGCAGGCATCATCCTCAGCGCCCAGAGTCTGGTGTTGCAAAGAGTAACGAGAGACGCCGCGGGCGACTACACGTGCATGGCGGCGAATAGCGAGGGCAAGGGGACTAGCAACCCTGTCTCTCTGCTTGTTAGATGTAAGTTTGTTTAAACACCCGTTTTCTTTAAAGACTGAGAGTTAGCTGTTCGACTAACAGCATTTGCCGAATACCGTATGGTGTCCAGCTTAGAATGCCAAAAGGATCTTAGAGCTTGGGTGAGTAGAGTTGACTTGCATTCATTTTTGCAGCCTTTGATATTTTTGTGTTACTAGGAGCATCTTCTAAATAGTGTGGTGACATAGATGATCCACGAATAATCTGAACGATTACTTATAGAATGAAAGTGGTAATAGCATTCAGGAGTTGCAATGAGAGAGAAAAATACTTCACAATCGTTTTAGCGAACTCTCATCCTATTCTTCCTCGTGGAACTGATTATGATTATATGGTAAATACTTACACCACCAGACCAAGGACTACTTAATAATTAAATATCACGAAACTTTAATAAGTTTGTTCACATCATGAACCCTGAAATCGTTAAACTTTTGATGCAACTGTCGTCAAAGATACGACATTTTAAACATTAAAATATCGGTTACCCCGAACTTTTATAACAATTTCCATATTTTCGCGGCAAGCCTTAAAAGTTTCGTGTAAGCGGGTGTCAGGATTTCAGGATACTGAAGAGTACGTCGTCAGCTCAACATGGCATTACAAAAGGAAATGTCTACTTTTCACGAACAATATTTTTAGAGTTAGAATATATTTTGGAGTTTTAACTTGCCGCATTTTGCAACGAATGTAAAGTTTGTTCGGGTTTCAGTTGTCGTGTTGTATTGTATGATGTTAGTTATCACGCTACCTAACTTTCTTATTCGTGTTACTGTTTGTAACGATAAAAGGGCTCGCTAGTCTTGTTTCTAAATAACCTTAAGACTACTGGTATTCCAAATGTCTATGGATCAATTTACCTGTAGCTCGATTTATTTTCACTGGTTACGCCAAAAACATAATGATTGAAAATACAAATACTCTTTAGCGTTTACTAGCAAAAGCCATCTCCAAGATATTAATTTTCTCATTATTCTCGTAATTATCTCAAGTTTCGCCCGCAGTCGGAAGGATATCAATCTCAACTTTGATAGTTCAGACCGTGTCGTTAAATCTTTCAGTTCTACCAGGTTGCGCTTTTATAACAATGTCGACTACTTTTAATCTGTAATATGATGTATTTTTTATTTAACAACTGTAATAAGAAGTAATTTTCTGCGCCTCGGGGCTCCGCTCCCGTGGGAGTTTCGGGGTAATAAGTTCCTTAACTGTTATTTCAGGTCTTATTACACTCACGTACCAAATTTCATCAATATCCATCTAGTAGTTTTTGCTAGAAAGAGTAACAACTTTGAGGATAGGAAGTA
This sequence comes from Ephestia elutella, assembly GCA_018467065.1. Lineage (NCBI taxonomy): Eukaryota > Metazoa > Arthropoda > Insecta > Lepidoptera > Pyralidae > Ephestia > Ephestia elutella. The sequence goes on from CM031588.1 coordinate 16,391,354, forward strand.
GGAAATATTTGTCTTTTTAAAAGTTTCTGCTTATCCAATTTTTGCCAATATCACGACATTTCGACATATCTTTTTACTCGATTCAAAACTGTTACTAATCTTATTTTATTTTAAGATGCTCCAATCTGCGCTGAGAGGAGAGACGGCGAGCTCTTCGGGGCTTTGAAGCACGAAACAGTGTCACTGCACTGCTCAGTGGACGCCAATCCTGCTCTCGTCTCCTTTCACTGGACATTTAACAATTCTGGAGAGCAGACTGAAATCCCTCCAAAGTAAGTGTCTTAGTTTGTGGTAGAAAACTCTCAGATTCGAATACATGTCTTCTATTTAAAGAAACTGTCAAACCCAAAAATCCCGAACATAATGGGAAAGATACATGTGATATAAAGAAGGATATTATCGTTGTAAATCATAAAAGTTAATTACAAGGCTAAAAACGTGATACCTGTATAACTATATATTTTCCAACAATCTTAAAATTATCTGCTCTATCTGAAGTACTCTTATTAAGTATAGGAATCAGATATAATGAAAAAAATCCATGCAAAAGTCGTCATATACGATCTTGCTCTTCCAGATGAGCTATCGCAATTCAATCCTGCATATCAAAATTAAGTACTTAAGTACTGCATCTTGAGTACACAAAAATCAAAAAAGGAGTATTCTATCTGGAGTCTCAAAATATTCTCACATCACCAGGTTGTACAGCAGTTACGGCCACACTTCTACTCTGAACTACACGCCAACCACAGACATGGAGTACGGAACACTCGCCTGCTATGGAGAGAACTCAGTGGGACAGCAAAAAGTGCCCTGTGTTTTTCAATTGGTAGCTGCCGGTAAGTTATTTCATCGTTATTAAAATTATTTTATGATGATGATGATGATTGTGTCCGACCGATTTCGGTCATAGCGACCACTTCAAGAATTAAGGGCTCTCGTGCGCTCGCATGTGGCTTATGTCTGTCTGTCTGTCTCAGCCTAAAGACGTCCACTGCTGGACAAAGGCCTCCCCCAAGGATTTTATCCACGGGGGGTTTTGCCGTAATCGCCACGCTTGGCAGGCGGGTTGGCGATCGCAGTGTGATGGCATAGTACGCGGAAAGATGCTGCTGCCCATCCTCCGGTGTTTTAAATCCCTTAGTCGCCTCTTACGACACCCACGGGAAGAGATGGGTTGGTGCTATTCTAGGGCCACACCACAGGCCAAAATGTGGCTTATGTAGCCAATCTTATTGGAGAAGATCCTCGCACATTGCGGGCATGTGAGCAAACCATTATTATAATTATATTGAGTTAGCACAGGTGGTCGGGCTTTTAACTCATCGCGCTTGGTGTCGAGCTCAGCGCGTCGTTTGATTTCAAAGTCAAGGACTTTGGTTTTAACCAAAGCCCTCCATTTCGGTCTTTGAGCGGCTTGCTCCTCCCACTGAGTGGGCTCTATGCCGCAGCGCTTCATATGCCGCTTCAGCACATCTTTGTACCTGATCAGTTATCCGCCATGCTTGCGCTTGCCCTCCTCAAGTTCTGAGTAGAAGATGTGCTTAGCAACCCTCTGTTCTGCCATCCTTGACACGTGACCGCACCACCGAAGCTGTCGCCGCATCAGGTAAGCCTCAATACCACCCACATTAGCTCGTTAAATTATTTTATACTCTCTACATAGAACTTTTACAAATTAACAGCATATTCTTGCCCAAATACTTCTCGCGGTTACAAACGGTTCGGTCGGTGTACGAAGAATAGTTTAAAATGAGGGTATGTGTAGGTGAAGAAGAGAGTATTCTTTCCAGCAATGATAGTTGTCTGTGATACTACAGAAATAATGGGCCGGGCATGATAATAAGTAGCTCCTTACCGTTTCTGACTGTAGAGGGCTCTATCAACTTTCAAAACTTCAGCATTCGCATTAAAATAATATATAAACTATTTTTTGTTTACACAGGGCGACCCTTCCACCTCCAGAACTGTAGCGTGGCCAACCAGAGCATCGACTCGCTGTACGTGGAGTGCGTGGAGAACTTCGACGGTGGTCTCCCACAGACCTTCCTGATGGAGCTGCTGGAACTGCCATCTTTGATTGTGAGTACAAAGGAATTTGCCTAACACAAGTTTAGCCAGATGACTTTCTAAATGCCACAGCTAAGAAAGAGTCTGTGTGAAAGAACCATGAAAGCAATAAGAACTTATGAAATATATTACTTTCATGACAAGAACGTTAATTATCTATTTATCACTTGACGGTTTCAATAGAGCAGCTGCAGCAAATAACATACACATATTAGTTATAGCAGTTATGTATGTTTTATAGCTGTAGTCAGTACTTTAACTTTTGTATAGTCTGTAAGAATCTTTGTTTGTGAACAGAATTAAACATTTTGTTTATTTGTTGCGACCAAAAGAATACTCGTCAATGATTTTCTTTCACAATTATTTCACATAGGTTCGTTACAACGTGTCCACAAACCGAACCCCTCCATACTTCGAGATCAAGGGTCTGCCTCCAGGCGTGAGCTACAGGATCGACTTGTACGCCGTCAATGCTAAGGGCAGAAGTGACGTCTCCACGATAGAAACTGTTACGTTAAAGGGACAGGCTAAGTTTACTGGTAAGCAGTTTCTTTAAGTACCTATCCTTTTTTTGTTTCTTACATATTTTTTAAAAACACGTTTTCGACAAAATTTGCCGCATGACGTCAGAAAGAGTTCGAGGAGCTATTCTAGATATCAGAGCGGCGTAGGGGTAGATAATGCCTGCCCAAGATAGTCTTATGAAAGAAGAGAGAAGAGGCCTATTGCCTAGCACTGAGATACTATACCAAGCTGTAATGGAATCATAAGTAAATTTACCTTAAAGGTCCAATGCTAAATTTGACAATTATTTGCTAAATTTATTATGATGTGAACTTGATCTGATATTGAGAATTAACTGACTTAGAAAAGTAGTCTTTTCATAGAGTTTGGTCTAGATCTAAAACGGTTTTTTATGCATCTACATCACGATCTGCATTACAAAATTAATTAAACATTTTGTACACAGTAAACTTACTTGAGAACGTTTTAGAGTATTTTTATCGCGTACAAGTATTAGCGACGAAAGCAAAAATTGTAGATGATGAGAAGTTTGTGACCCAATTTCTAAAGTTTAAAACGCCATTCTATAAGCACAAACTGGCGACATCTTTTTACATTGTGTATATAAATAAAGATCGTATGATCTTTGATAGTAAAATTAACAACTTAGTTCATAGGGTCTCGGTGTCACATAGTTCATGTGTTAAGTCACTTCGCAATCACGAATCAGATAAAACAGGCCTTTTGCAATGATGTTATCAGCCAACAATTTTACGGCCACTAGGGTGACTAATATGTTTTATCTGATATTACTAAGCCCTATTTTGATTTATGTGTATTCGTGTTGTTATTTATACTTAAATAGGTACGTTTACCTACATTAAAAAAAAAATGTTACTTTAACGAAATATTAACGTTCAAGCAAAATTTTAAATATAATTTAGAAAATTGTGAGAACTATATTGTGAGAAATAGTTAATCTTAATAGTATTTAATTTATATTAAGAATTTAATTAAATAATTAACAAAATAGTGCTTTTTGTATCAATATAAAAAAAACTTTTTATTACTAATAAAATTTTAGCGAAAACATGAATAATATGATATGAAGATGCCAACAATATTTTCATCTCAAAAATCTTTTAATATTCAGCTCGGAGTCAATAAGATTTTCTAGACGTTTTTAAATCCGGCTAATACCATTAAATTCCATTCAAATAGTCATAAACTTTATCGGGCCAACGAAAAGCCGTTTCACAAAACCAGAATTCATTCCTTTGACTATCTCGCACTAAATCGGACCAAAGTAAATCGTTCGAAAACGGAACCATACCCAATTACCTAGGTACCTACAATAGCTGCTGCAGACGGCTTATTACTAGAATGTTCCGTAATAACCGTCTTAGGAACACGCGAATGACTTCATTTGACTGATTCTAGGCTTTGAAATTGGCGCGAAATTGTGATACAGAGTTTTTGATAAGACTCAGCAGTACCAAACTTACCATTGCAAATTTTGCAGCATAGAGGTCTATACACTTCGATATTCATAGTTTACTGTACATAGATTTCTGCTGTAATTGGTAGACAGCAGTAGGCGATTGAATTGATATCTCTGTTTTTATGAATCAATTACCTACTGTATCAAAATACTCAAACCTTTATCCAATTTTAAGTGCACAAATGTATAAGGTAGAATTTAAAATCCATTAAGCTTTGTCTTCGTGAGATGTGTGTAATATATTCTACACTGGTGACCTAGCTCGATGCTCATCGTCGTTCACGATAACAAAATTAAAATAAAATAAATTTTATTTCACTGCGCACGTAGAACATCTAACTTTATGACCAATTATTTTTGGCAAAACAAACTACTTTTAAGCGTGCAAATGAGATTATATTTCAAATTATAATCGGCAAAAAGAGAACTGATCGCGTGTAGCCAACCATACTCGTTTATAACAAGGGTTTTCTACTGGCGTTTATCGTTTTTATGCAGTTATTGTTCAGTAAGCGAGTAACGGTTATTGCATCTGCTATTGGGGCTATTAAGGGATTTTTGTACAAATTAAACTTTTCAAGTAATAAATTTGTATTTTTATTCCCGTTTGGATTAAATTTGAACAGAAATATTCCACATTTAAAGTTGCCGTGATATTTTTTATGCAGGTATTACGAGTAATTACCATATTGGAAACACTAAAGATGATTAAACTTGGCTTACCTAAGAGTTAATTAAAACTGTGAACCAGTGTCACTAAGATTTCGACATAGAATTGTAAAAATAATCTTGCCTCACCTCATATAGTTATTGATAAGAAATAATTATATATCTTAGTCTCCGACGCAGTTACATTAAAAAGCCAACAGCAATCTAAGAACAAAATAACTTAAGTTTTATGGAATAGCTAATAGTGAAATTTCTTCTATCAGGTGAAAGCAGCGCCCTTGGAATATCACCAGTCCTGATGTCCATAGCAGCAATGTCAGCGTTGCTGGCTACAGCAGTGTGCGGGGTATTAGCAGTGCTGTACAAGCGACACTCCTCCAGACATCAGCATTTACCGGCGAAGCACGCACCTCTGAGGTAAGTGTAATTCTAGATCCAAGAGCCTTAAAATTCTGGCTCGAAGAATCCATTAAAACATTTGCATATTTTAGAACAGATATTGAGAATCTATTAACCGAACCATGCTATTGCATGGCTCCGTCAAGGGCTGTGATGTGAGGTATATCGTTAGAAACTACTAAACTTGTTGGAAAAATACAGGAAACACCGAGAGCGAGACTTGACTTCGATATTTCGAATTACTTATCAGTCAAAGTCTTGAAACAAATCATCTTAAAATCTCAACGTTTTACATCGTCAAAATCTTATAAGACGTGAAGGCCTTACAAATTGTTCTCAGTTCATTTCAGAGGTGTCTGTTAACTTAATTATTAATATAATTCACCTAAATCGATAACAATTGGAAAAAATACTAAATTAAGTATTACTTTTCTCCCAAACAGTGAAGCAGTATACGTAGAACGAGCCGGCCACTGCCCGACTCCAGTGAAACAAGAAGTGGAGTCCAGGGCGAGCAGTACTGAACCCAGAGAGAGGATTGGTGCGCGCGGAGCGTTGCTGCATGCGTCTGATCCTAGAGAAGATGACGCGGATCCGGATATCATCCCTTGTTTGTATGGTGAGTTGTCGACTTTTTCAAGTGTTTTATCCTGTTATATGATGACCGCCGTGGCCGCAACGGTCATCTCGCCGGACTGTTACACCGGAGGTCCCGTGTTCGATCTTCGGTTGGGTCAAGATGGAAAATGATCTTTATCAGATTGACCTGGGTCTTGGATGTTTATCTAACCCAAAGGTTGGCTGGAAGAAATTGCATTTGCGATAAGCCTTTGCGCTCATTTTCGTATTTAATTTTGTCTCTTTTGTATGTTCTTTTGTAAATGGTGCAATAAAGTGTTGATCTATCTATCTATCTATATTACTAGCTTTTGCCCGGGGCTTTGCTCGCGTTAATCCTTTCTTAGTGGATGCCTACGTCATATCATCTAACTGCATGCCAAATAACAGCCCGATCCGTCCAGTGGTTTGGGCTGTGCGTTGATAGATCACTATGGCAGTCAGTCAGTCATCTTTGAGTTATATATATGTTGATGTATTTGTTATAAAATAAAGTATCGTTGAGTTAGTATCCCATAACACAAGGCTCGAATTTACTTACTCAATCTGTGTGATTTGTTTACATATATTTATTTATTTGTCCGTATATATATTTATTTCTAATTGATTAAGTTCACACACAGTGCTCGCTGATACGGTTTTGTCTATTGTTCTTTACTTCTTCTGAGTCGATTTCATTCCAATCATTCCTAAATTTTTCATTGCATATCAGTGGGTTATAATAATATTTGTTCCTCAGAACGGAGGCCAGTCTCCAACGGCTACATGAGCTTGCAGCGGCCGCCGTCCACGACCAAGATGACCAAGCTGAGCGGCGACGACGCCCGCGCTGAGCCCGACGGCTCCTACTACACCGACTATAGGAAGAAGGATTATAAAATACCTTTAACTAGTGTAAGTGTCCCTAATTTCAGTGATATATTTGCTGCTGCTTTCTCCTCGTCTCTTACGGTTGCCCAGCCTTCCTGAATTTGACGATATCACCTCCGTTGGTGGATGTCCTACGTTAATTCTGCCGATACGTAGCCGCCACTCCACAATCCTTCTATTCTAAGGACTTTCGGTTCTACGCGCTATCTGTCCCGCCCACTGCCACTTCAACAATGAAAATGAAAAATATTTTATTGATTCACTTACATTGGCTACTACAAGTTAAAAGAACAAACTGATTTGAAGAAAGACTATAGAAAGAAGAATAAAATTAAGAACACGTATACGCAGAACGGCCGTAGTGGCAGAAGGGTTTCAGAGTAGAAACCATCCACCGCAAATCTCGGTCTGACGATATCGTCAAAGTAGCAAGAAGACTGTTTTGGTGCAAGTCTATGGAAGAGACCTATGTCCAGCAGTGGATTTCTTGTGGCTGAAGCAATAATGACGGTGAATTTAATAAAGTCAAAGGTTTTTTTTTAAAAAGGCTTAAAAATAGCACTCTTAAATCGTCATGTTCTTGTTTTTTAGTTAGTTGACGTCATAAAATTACTTAAAGCTAAGGTTACCACCGCCTCCAAAGCGCAAGTGAAGAAGAGGCGGCGCAACAAACTCCACTGCTGCATTTTCTCCAAAGACGTCTCTTTACCACATATGTCTTACAATAAAATGACTATTTATGTGGATGCATATACATTGAATCTGGACGAATATAAATGAATATACATACATCGATATAAAAACATATAAACTAACATAACTAGTTTATTTCTAAGATAATAAGTTCAATAAAACTGATCTACGAAATGTTTAGGCAGGCATATCATTAAACTTAGAACACTTGTAAAATAATTTCTTAAGTCGCAAAAGTTTGAAACACTGGAGTTGGAAACATCGGATGGATCAAATAACTTTTGACATATTTAGGATCGAAAATGTAAGAGATACTTCGGTAACTTGAAATATTACTTAGGTAACAGAACTGAAGACTTTGAAGGAGTAGGAATTTAAAGCTTTGTAGCCTACCATTTCTCATGATTTTAACTGTCGCATATTTTTCCAATACGACTGATGAAACTAATTAGTACAGTGATTGTTCAAACAAATTAACGAGTAAATTATTCAGCTGGACCATTAGAAAAATAGATCATACATTTATTTCTAACCACAAGACGCACATACATAATAAAAAAATAATAATCATACAAAGATCGTGTACACTCGGCTAAGTAAATGTATCTTGTCGAGAATATAGTCCTATTTGCTTAACAAATCAATGTAGTAGCATTATTAGAAGAATTTATTCCTCTGTCTGACCTTTTACACGACTGACCAAAAAAGGAGTGTTATGTTTTCAGCGTTCATGTATGTATGTATGTATGTAAGTTTCTTTATTCCACCATAAGTCCTGAACGGCTTAACAGATTTTGATGTCAGAGGTATTTTTAGATTCCTTACATTCCTCCGAGTGACATAGGGTATATGACGTCATCATAAAAACAAAATGGCGGATTATATGTGCGATAAATAGCAGACCAAAAAAATAAAATTTGATCAATCTTATCGAATGGGGTATAAAATTGAAGGGCTTTAAAAGGCGTTTTCAAAAATGTATATAACTTATATGTTTGTATGTATTTTTTGAGTAAAAACTTGTCAGTCGTGTTTTTTATTTTTAATAATTAGCTTGTTAAAAATTAAAGGCCGACAACACTTGTGATACCCCTGGCGTTGCAGTTGTCCATGGGCAGTGGTGATCGCTTACCATCAGTCGTCCCGCTTGCTCGTTTGCCGCCCTATGTTATAAAAATGCCGAATCTAATCTATCAATTTTGTTACAGTCGTACCATAGTTTAGGGCGCGTTAACAAAGGAGTGAACGCGTGCAGCCCTAGCTCCACATCAGGCGTGACGTCATCTCTCACAGCCCACAGACTACGACCCGAAGTCGTCACGACATCCCACAGAGTCCAAGAGTCCTGTATATAAACCCTCCGATGTACATATACCCTAAGTATTGACTGTGTTCCTTTTATAGCGTAAACCTTTTGTAAATTCGTCTTAATGTATTGTGATATGCTTGGATGATGTCCATGTTTGGTGGGGTAATCACGACATTAAATCTGTAAATATTAAAAATGTTACTTTAAATTAAAAACCTACAATACTCAATGGCCCAAGGGCGAGTTATGCTGCGTGAGATTTTTCGAAATGCCCTCAAAATATTTCATGAGATAACGAACATCTTAATTTATTATTAAAAGCTAATTGTTCATATCATGGTTATTCCACACTCTAAGGCCTACGTTTTACTGTAAAGGTTATAGTCAACCTAATGTGGCCTGCGAATTCGATGGCCAAATAAATCACATTAACTATGGGATACGCTTAGTGGACTATACCTTTACAATATCTTATAGGGGTCACTCTTCATGGAAGTCGCGTTGCTACATGACGACACTTTGAATTTAAAGCTGAAACTGAGAGCTAATATAATAAATACAGAAGGAAATTACATTATCCTGTGGTAAATAAAACTCGGTCTTGCCAAATATAGTCTATTAATATCCTAAAATTCCACTCTAAATATCGGTGTCTTTTTTATTTGGTTGAATACTTAAATTACCCCTTGCATCCAAACTTACATACAAACCTAACCTTTGCATAATAATAGAGTAAATTAATAATAGTGTAGATTTAACACTGAGTTATAGTTAGTTCCATGTACATTTCTTCACTACGCACAGCCTCTTCCATGTGGAGTGTCTCCTAAACTATGTGTAAATAGTTTTATATATTCATTTGGCAGAAAGAACCAGACTAATCGCAACGTACATTGCTCAGTTTCATTGTGAGCCATGTTTAGAAACAAGACGAAACAAAGCAATGAACGTAAAGCGACACTTCGTTGTAAAATTTGACAAGTATAAAATTATGTTCTCAAATATACGTAGACCATATTTGAGTTATTACCTCTGTCATTTGTGTAACAAAATGTAGCATTTTTCTTGTGAAGACTATAATGACCAATTTGGTACACTAGTGAGAAATTACTAAAGCAGTTGTTAGAATACTAAAAACAGGTGATTCAGAAGTATGGGGAACAAATGTTGAACATCCATCCTTGATTGATACTTGGAACTCGAGTAGAAGAATCGAGATAGCTTTTGTCTTACCGCCAGTGATGGTAGTGTGTGGCTATGAAAACGGTGGGTAAGTGCGGATATTTGATTTCTAAGAAAAATACTTCTTTCTGTATGAAACTAAGCAAGTTATCATCGAATTTTATGATTTTTTTATTTATCATAGGGCTTTAAACTGGGGATTCCTCCACTCATAGGCGATGGGCTAGCAACCTGTCACTATACCTGAATCTCCATTCCATCAAAGAACCCACTATTCAGCTAAGCGTGGCCTTCGAATCACAGCTCTTGGCTCTGTCTACCCCGTAAGGGATAAAGACGTGATTCTATGTATGTATGATTTTTCATACAATGAGCAGTTCACTCATTTATTTGATAACTTTTTTAGGCACGCTGAGCACTTTATTGCTGTTGAATGAGATGAGACTGAGCTGAAACCCTTGGGTTTATAACGCTCGTTCGGGTGAAGTCGACTCGACTTCTGGACCTTGTCTTGTAGTTTTCTGTCATGTAGACCCCAATTTATCTAAAAAAAATATTTTGTTATGTATAATTTATTTCTTTTTAGAATAACGCGACAGTCACTGCAAAATCCAATACTATCTCGGATACTATTAATATAAGACCAAAATGTACACTTAGTTGGCAAATAAATGAATATGAATACTTCATGTTATTAATTTTAACTGTCATCTGTTTTGTAACTGTCCGCCATTTTCATGGCCCGCGTCCGCCATCGCGACCACACGCGAACTGTCGTTAAGTTGAACGACAACATTTATCTACAGTTAAAACGAGATAGCGACGGATTGTAGTCAATCGGTAGTAAGGGCTGTGGCACATGCTTTTTTCTTTCTTGGCTTGTTAGTGGCCAGTGCTGAGCATAATTTAATTTTAAATAATGTAAATAAGTTTGTAATTCGATTTGTAAATTTAATTTTTAATGTGCTTTTTATTGGTCATTGTTTTTTAGCTTACATTATAGTGGCCAGATTAATTGACAGAATTTTAAAAGCTGTTTAGTTTATAAAATTCTGTTCTAAATTCCAAAATTCTATTTCCATTGTTTTAAATCTGTTCCAAATTTTGAAAGTTGAATAAACATAATCGGCAAGTCAAACACTGGCTGATTTTGTTTATTCAAATTAGCAAAACTTAAAACATTAAACCCTTTTTTACACGACTGACCAAAAAAGGAGTGTTATGTTTTCAGGGTTCATGTATGTATGTATGTAAGTTTCTTTATTCCACCATAAGTCCTGAACGGCTTAACCGATTTTGATGTGAGAGGTATTTTTAGATTCCTTATATTCCTCCGAGTGACATAGGCTATATGACGTCACCATGAAAACAAAATGGCGGATTATATATGCGATAAATAGCAGACCAAAAAAATAAAATTTAATCAATCTTATCGAGTGAGGTATCAAATTGAAGGGCTTTAGAAGGCGATTTCAAAAAATAACTTATATGTTTGTATGTACTTTTTGAGTAAAAACTCGTCAGTCGTGTTTTTTATTTTTAATAATTATAGCTTGTTAATAAGTGATAAGCATATTTAAAAGTGCTTAAATCAGCTAAGTATAACCTAAAACTTACGTATCTAACTAAATATAAATGTGATACACCTAAGTCCGTTATGTGAAATAGCCCTTACTTACAGTCCCGCAAGATGTATGTTACTTTTCGACAATTTAACACCCAAATTGGTCATTACAATCGTTCAACTGTCAGGTAACAGTGTAAACGACGCTTTAACATCACTAAATTGTAGGAAATGTTCGGAAATTCTATTGTGATTCACAATGCTATGTAATTGATTTAAATTTGTTATTTGTATGTAAGTAAATTGTGTGACATTTTTATATAATTTTATGTAACAGACTGTGCTTTATAATTTATTGATTGAACTATTTTTGGATGGTTTAACGAGCACTTACAAGATTTTTATTAAACTTGTAATGATTGGAGTTTTTATTTTAAATGAATTCAACAAAGTCATATCTTTTGTGTAAAGAAATGTACTTAATGAGATGTATTTAAAGATTGTGTAAAATAAATATTTCAACAGAGTTCATTTTGTTCAGACAAAGAAAACATTAAATGTTTTTTACCTAAAATTAAAAGATACATCTACGATTAATTTTAATTGAATCGTTCCAACAAATATAATTTGGACTGTAAAGCGAGTGTCTTTGATACAAAAGTTCATGTTTAATTAAGCAAACTGAATATTTTACTAAAACAAATAGAAAATCTTATTTTATCTTATTTCTGTCTTCTAATTAACTGAACGAATCGCTCAAATTATTTGAATTGTAAATAGTTCAGACTAATTAGGATGGCGTCAAAGACTAAGTGACATTTAATAGAGTAGTGTAACGAAATAGGTTCAAAAATAAAGTAAAGCGGCGGCGGTGGCTCAATCGACTTGCTTACGAAAGGAGCTGGTTTGAAATCTCGGCTATCTAGGTAAATATCGACTGTTCAGTTTACACCTAACACACACTACTTCCTTTAGGTGGCGGTAATCGTAAAGTTATGCAACATGTGTGATGGATGGCAACTTTAAAAAAACTGAAGTGTTAGTCACTATGTCGTAGGTAATCAAGTGTATTGCTGAATTTCGAAGTACAGTAGTTCGATGACACACAGCTTCGAAGCTTCTTAATTTTGATACTACTTTACTTCGAAGCCAGAATAGTAGGTCGTCATAGTACGTACGACCCAGCTTTTAATATTATAGACTTCCCTCAATCTATGTACCTATCAATGTATGTATCTATGTATGTATGTTTATATAACTAAAATGCATATATTAAAGCCACAAAATGACTGAATTATTTCAGCAAACCTGAATTTTAATATTGCTTTAATTATACGTCGATAATAAATTAATTTCTCGTTAAAATTTGTAGCTAAAATATCAAAACGACCGCAATAAAGAGGGTTTTGGTTAATAAAAATGTATTCATTGTAATTCTGAATTTAATAACATTTCCGAATGACATGATAATCGGTTTTATCAGCAAAATCGCTTGGACATCATTAATATTGAATTTTCCAATTCTCATACACATTTGATTGTCAGCCTGCTTACATATGGGTTCCGATTTCACATTAATGAGCAAATATGGATAAAATTGTTAGTTGTCATTATCCAATTAAACGGGAATTGATTAATGTTATTCCAAAACGAATAAACGAATTTCTTTTTTATAAACGTGTACTATTAAATAAAATATTTGCATACCAAACGAGAAAATGAATTCCATATAGTTTTTTATGTATAAGTTTCAAACAAATTTTTAAAAGGTTCTGGAGTACCTACTACTTACTAGCAGAAGCAGCGTGACTGCTCAAAGACAAAATAAGTAGCTATCATAAGGTCGATTTTTACGAAATGAAAATGTTTTAGTATAATGAAACTATATCAATTAAAAATCGACCTTATGATAACCAGTTACTAGTGTTCAACTTTGAGCAGCCGAGCACTTCTTGTAGATTATTACGATGAACTAGACAGAAACAATTGAACGTTTAATTATTAAGGCACTAAACGATACCTACCTGTCTACTCTGGTATATTAGTATTTGTCACTTAGTCTTTGAAGTCGGTATGTATGTATGTAAATAATTGTAAATATGAATTCTATAACGAAATTAAAAAATCTAGTCTAATTTAGGTCTAACGGTGCTAAGAACTGTATAATATTAAAAAATAAAGTAGTGTACTGTCAATTGCCGGTAACCCATACTAAGTATGGGACTTAACTATTGTTAATAAAATGTTTCTTGTAAATGTTTCCAAATACAATGTCAAGCGTTTATGATGGCTTTTGTTTTATTTGTTTAATTCCCCATCACAAATTTCCATACAAATCACGGTCAGCTGCAGTCATACCTCAAAGACCTTATTGCCTTACCTTAAAGGTCATATTACCATGTAGATTTTGACTGCACTTTGCAGCAGTTCATAAATTCTCCGCAATATCATTGTACCTACACGCAGCAAAAGTCTGATAGGAAAAAAAAATCTAAACCTGAGACAGCATCATTTTGTCAAGTCCTTTAGTCTAAACAACAAACAGGGAACACGATATTCATCCTTTTTTTAATTGGAAGTAACGAACTCATCGCGACAACACCATCTAATTGATTTATACCAGAAGCGGTACCGATCCGGCAATTTAATTCTGTATGCGGCATAGACTTCTAATGGCCACGCCGGACGCTGGACGTGTGTCGTCGGTTTCAGACTTGTGAGGTCTCTCTTTTGTGGTATAAACTGTTTTTTCTTCGTTAAGTGTGTGACAAGCCTTTGCCCAGCAGTGGGACACATCATCATGCTAGGGAGAAAAAAAGTAGGTATGTGACAGCAACAAATACAACGCCGTCTAAATAAATCGTTTTTACAACTCATAAATAGGTATAGCGAGGGCCTAGCTGAAACGAAGAGTCGCTCCCATAGGAATATCAAGATAATAACCTTATATTGTCAATTCAGGTCAAATTCCGCTTGTACGTATATCGAATGAAATCAAAACTGATCAGTATGATTGTATTATTTTAAGTACCTAGGCAGCATTAGCTGTTAGTATAGTAGTAGGTCAAATTTGGTTACGGATTTGAACATACGTTTCGGTTTTGCGCCAGTTTTCAGAATGACACATAAGCACAGAAAACGTCAAAATAATATTATGACATTAGTTCAATAATAAGTCCAGTAATGACGTAAACTAGTCTATGTGCTGATCTGGCAAATTTAATTTTGTGGGTGGCAAATTTTGTAATTTACCCGCACTGGGGTATCCGGTGTCGAATGAAAAATTGATGAACTGCGCTTGTGTTACCAATCTCCTAAGTTTTGATGGAATCATTCGGAATTTGAGAACCCTGCTCATATTATTCGATATAACGTTTCAAATATAATTAGAAATGTGAAAGAAGAAATAATTTTTTAAATGTGAAAAATTTAAACATTTGACTGTAATAATTATGTCCTGTAATAAGTATGTAAATTATGTCGAGTGGCGACCACGAACCGGAAAACGTAGTGTTCGCAGGCCTCCCACTCGGTGGACCGACGACCTGGTGAAGGTCGCGTGACGCGCATGAATGCGGGCAGCGCAGGACCGGTCGTTGTGGAAATCCTTGGGGGAGGCCTTTGTCCAGCAGTGGACGTCTTTTGGCTGAGAGAGAATTATGTCCTCAGATGGAGTATTCATAGTACATCGCTATTGCAATTTATCTAAAGCTATCTGCTTTATAAGTAGGTACCTACATCGTTTTACCACTTTAAGTAAGTGGAAGCAGACTGTCCCCCTTTTTTAAAGGAATTTTTATTTGAAAAGGATATTCATTTTATAAATTAATAATTGAGTTTATAAGTGATAGTACCTATTCTTATTATTAAATATAATTTCGTTGTTGTTAACAACGTATTTTAATAAGTTCTACAAACCATTGTAGGATAGAGGAGCAACATCAACTAACCAAGACAATACAATTATTGGATTCTATCAATATTACAATACGCTCATTAAGTTTATTTAACCACCCACTATAGCTTCAATGACCTTTGTAACTTTCTGTAAAATGTATGTAGAACTACAGAAAATATAAAACTATACTAGTTAAGGTGCCTATAACATTCCAATACACCATCACTTTGATAAACAACCACACATAGCAAATAGCTATTGTAAAACAAAATATCAAAACATAAAACGGAAGAGAACGGTTACATTTCAATTCCGAATTTAAATAAATCGAATTATCTTTATGTTTTCGTTGTACTATAAAATTACAAAGAAAATTACACATTAAAACAACGCTATAACGCTAGATATAAAGTTAAATATTGTGTGACTCGTGATCGTTATTTACTTTGTAAGTTAGATCATTGTGTGGCTTTGGAATTAGTATAATGAGTTTTGGGAGTTAGATAATAAAGTTGAAACTGAATTGACGTATTTTAAAGTTATGTGGTCGATATCTGTCGTATATTTGGACGCAGAGAACTTTACAGCACCCCCCGCCGCGGCTGTGGCGAGTATGTTTTATGACAGACGAGATTTACTATGATTTTTATATATCTCAGCTTAAGTGTCGTCGTTAAGTTTGATAAAAACGTTCGTCTTTATTTTAATTTAATATCGTGCAGTAAAAGTTCGTCATAAAGATTGGTATGCGGTAAGTAAACATACTTAAACTGATTAGTGTCGGTAGTTACTTGAAAATGTTTGGCTTCAGAGTTAACTTTAACCCACTCGATAAGAAAGAAAGTATGAAGAGACAACAATAATAGATTACTAGCTTTCGCCCGCGGTTTCGCCCGCGTGATTTTTCCACGGGAACCGTGCCTTTTCCCGGGATGAAAGGTACCCTATGTCCTTCTCCGTACTTCTAACTATGTGTATGCAAAATTTCATTAAGATTGATACAGTAGATAAAACGTAAAGAGGTAACAAACAAACAAATAAACAAACCAACAAACTCATTTTCGCATTTATAATATTAGTTAGGATTATATCTTATACGCAGCATACAGATTACAGTACATTTGAGGATATAGGTATACGAGAACAAAAATGCTTTGCTTCCATACTGATCTGGGAGCGAAGAAAAAGCAAAGAATGTGCCAGCTGCTTCTCTTCCCGCGCAGATTGTAAAAGTCAATCGAAGGAAAGGGCTTTAAACTAGGGATACCTCCGCTCATAGGCAATAGGCTAGCAACCTGTCACGTCCACT
The DNA here is from genome assembly GCA_018467065.1 of Ephestia elutella. NCBI lineage: Eukaryota > Metazoa > Arthropoda > Insecta > Lepidoptera > Pyralidae > Ephestia > Ephestia elutella. The sequence continues at coordinate 16,407,940 of CM031588.1, forward strand.
ATTCAGCTAAGCGTGGCCTTCGAGTCTTACGAATTTTGGCTCTGTCTACCCCGTAAGGGATAAAGACGTGATTCTATGTACCTATGTATGTATGTAGAAGAACAAAAAAAAGTTGTCAAACTTTTACCATTAGCTTTTTAGCTTTGAAAATAAGTTTAATCCGTTACAATTTTGTAACGGTCCCTATTTCTCATTGGTAGCAAAATAAATTGTCCATTAATAAAAACTTTAATTTCTAACGTTACTTTTTCTTACTTTCTTTAAAGAGCTTTTAGATTCTAAAAACCTT